>CM062811.1:1091429400-1092004581 GCA_031772625.1 Pinus tabuliformis
TTGATGGTTTTGTTCTCGTAAATCAATTCACTTGGACATTTTTTGTGGAGGAATTGGTGGCACATTATGAGGATAAAAATGGAATTACCTTCTTTAGCCAATTGATAAATTTCAAACAAAAGGGTTCAATGGCGGAGCACATTGAGGACTTCCAAAAATTGAATATCAAAGTAAATGATATTCCAGATGAGCATAGAATTGATCTTTTCATAGGGAATTTAAAGGATAACATCCAACATGAGGTTCAACTTTGGCAACCCGATTCATTAGAGAAAGCATTCAAGGTGGAAAGAAAAATTGAAAACAAAATTATGGCAACAAGGAAGTCTACCAAGGAAGTCTACCACTCACAACTATAAAGATGGAAGTGTTGCTGTTGCTAGCCTTCCAAAATTTACAAGGTTGACACCACAACAATTAGAGGAAAAAAGAGCAAAAGACTTTGTTACAGTTGTGAAAGTGATGCAAGAGCATCCATCTCAGCGATTTCATTATATTCTAGTTAACTTAGGGGGTTTTGTGTTTTCATGGAAGTTGGATTCCTATGTATCAAATTAATGTAATTATTAATGTTTTGAGTGATTGGAATAGGAATTAATTAGATATTGTGAGGATATTTGTAAATGCTCTAGAATGTAGGAGAACATGAGTGATGATGGGTGATTAGTGAGGATTGAGAGATTTGGAAATCAATAGTAAATCTTAGATTAGAAATTGGTTTCATAGTTTGTGGAACTAGAGAGGATTCTTCGGGATTAGTAGAGTCAAAAGTGGACTTAGAAGATATTCAAGATTTAGTTCAGCAGATTAAGGATCTAAACCAGAATTGGTTAACATGACCTTTTGTATAAATGTAAGCCTAAAAAGCATAGAAAGAGTCAGTGAGTCAGTTAGAGTGAGAAATAGAGTTTAGAGATTAGATAGGGTTTGACTGTAAGCCTACGGGCAGGAAAGGAAAGGCCACTGATATTGAAGATCAAGTCGAGAAAGAAATTCTTGTGTAAATGTTTGTTTATTAATACAGATAACTCGATTTCTGAGTTTGTGTGGTGTGTATTGAGTAATTGAATTATAAATTATGTGTGGACTAGAGTAATTCTGTGTAACATAAGTTGCAGATGTGCAAAATCATAGAAGAAATGTAGAGAAAAGTGTTACGAGTTTACACACAGACAGTATTGGAGAAAACCTTCAATGTTATAGTGAAGGTATAACTGTAAGGTTTCCTAAAACCTAAGGATTTATGAAGGAAGCGTAAAGGCACGAAGAAATGAAGTAACAGAGTAGAGATCGAGATCAGAACAAGTGAAGACCGTAAGGCGAGAACAAATACACAGGTAGAAAGTCGAATGGGATATTACACAGTAAGAAACAAAAGAACGTAACAGTGCATAGGAGCCGTTGGATCAGTGAAATCAACGGACGAGATTGTGTGCGATAGATGACTAAGATTAAGTTGCGCAAAATAAAGTCAAGAATATGAATGGCAGAGATTAAAATCACGTGTTAGCATAATAGTGGCGCGGTCTTCGAAAGCAGTAAGAAGTATTTCGCACACTCTAAAAGCGGTAAATGGTATTCCAAAAATTCACGCGATTAGCCTAAGTGGGCGACACGTAGCATGAGAAAACCAGAGATCTCGCGTGCTCTCAGCGTGATATCGGTCGTGCAAGAATCTGCGCGAGCCGTTGGATCTGATGAGACAGATCAACGGTGGAGATCGGCTAAGCTAGTTAGCAATCGAGTGAAGCTATAACCATCGGATTGAGGAATGAGATCGACAATGGAGATTTAATGCGCTAAGGAGAGCATCGATATATGTGCAAAGGTTTAAAGAATGGCGGAAAGGTAAGGTTTGAAGTGTGGGTTATGAAATATTTCTATTATATGGAAATTATAATAGAAATAAGCGGGATTAATGTATTATGGTTTAAGTTTGAGTTTTAACCAAAGTCTAAAGCCCAGGGTATGGTTGATAATCGCCAGAGGTGAAAATAACCCAAGGTCGAAACCTGTGGGATAGTTAAATGAATGTTTCCGCATAGAGTTTATTTACGGAGCCTTAAACCTTGATTTAAGAAAATTTTCCCCAAGTATGGAATTAAAATTCCTAGAACATAGTGTGACATGAAATTTTATTTGCATACTGTGGGTATGTGCGGCTTAGGTTGCATTATTTGGTATCAGCGCAGAATAAGGAAATTCTGCGTGTAAGAATTATTTGAGAAAAATTAGAACAAAGTTATGTTTTGAAGGTGTGTATGCAAGCAAGAAGAGATCAGATTTTAAATCTAACAAACAGTGGGCACACAGAGATAAAGTGTAGAAGAATTTGCAGATGAAAAGGAAACGTAGAACAATCCATTCAAATTGCAGGTGAATGGTAGAACAAGATCATGCAGAGGTCTTGAAGGTAGCGACATAAGAAGGTGAAAAGATCGTAGCAACCTAGAGCAAGGAGTGCTCAATTGGTTCCAAGGAGAGAACCAAAGAGATGCCAAAAGACTGAGCTTAGACGAGAGAAGCTTAGTGAGGTATCATGTAGCAAGGGGGACTTGTTACTGCAGAGGTTTTGTTGCATCTCACAGAAAGATCATAAAGGCAATTCCATAGAGGATGTGGGTAGAATTGCTAAGGGATGAAGAAAGCTGGTAAGAATTTCTGAGTAAAAGAAGAGGTGGGCAGAACCTAGTATTTCATTTGTGATTGAAATACAAGAGGACAGTTGTGTTCTTAAAAGGTGCAGATGAGTTGAAGCCTAGAAGGAGTGTAGAGAAGTGCTCAAAGAGGTTCGAGAGAATAGTGAACCAAGTGCTTGCCAAAGGACCAAGTACAGAGAAAAGCTTGGTGAGGTAGGTTGCAGCGGGGAGGACTTGCTGTTATGAGGCTTTAATTGAGCGCATAGTAAGTGAGTGAGGAACTCATGAAGATAGAGAAGGAGATGACTATTGATAGTCATAACAGAGATAACAAAGGTTCTGAGGAAGATCACAGCAAAAGAAAAGTGAAAAAGGAGGATGCCAAGGCAAATGGCAAGAGAATGAGTCAAGAGGAGCTTGACAAAGAGATTGTGGAGTTAAAATAACAACTCAATGTATTAAGGATGCTACTAGAGGAAAACCAAAGACAAGGTTGGGTCTTGAGGAAAAAGGCAGTGAAGTGGTCTAAGTTACAGAGAAGGCTACAACAAAAGCAAGTGAAGTGGTTGGTGGAAAAGCTTAGAGAAACTGAGTTGAAAATGGAAGTTTCCATTTGTGAAATAGAACATGGTGAAGTTCTGGGTGAAGATGAATATTGGGGATCTTGTGAAGATCTTATGAATTATTGTGAGAATTCAAGACAGCAAGGAAATATGATGACTGAAGCATCAAGTGATACCACAAGGTTTTATGTTTTTAAAACTGATAATTTGTGTATGATTGCAAGTGTTGTAGGAGAAAAACAACTTTGTGAAGATGTCTTTAGAATAAATGAAGATCTTGAAGTAAAAGGTAACAAAGAAAATTTCTCAGAAGAGGAAGAATTTGACTGGTTACAGCAGAAAGAGTCGATGGATGAGTTACTTAATGAGAGAAGACAATCATTTAAAGTTGTCATAGAGATGGAAGATCATGATCTTATTATGATGAAAAACGAATGAATATTGTCTCAGAGAGGTAATCTAATGAATTTGATTAATGTTATTGATGAAGAACAAATGCAGGAGAATATAAATGCAGATGATGGGACAAGGATAGCTCTTGAAGAAGGTTTACAAAGAGACAACAAGGCAAAGTGTATTGAAGAACAAAGGGAGGCAGATTTGACTCAAGACAAAGAAAAGATAATCACAGAATTGAACAAAGAAGAAGTCTATGGAAAAGATTTAGCAAAGGGAGAAAGAACATCTAATGATTGGTCAATAACAAAGGAAGTTGTCGAAAATTGTGTAAAATTTCCAAATTCTACTCTAATTGAAATTATCGAGTTATATGGAAAATTAGACTTTCAAAGAAAAAAGTTGGAAAAGCAAAGGATGTATACTCGGGATAAATTATTGAAAAAGGAAGACAAAGAAATTGTCATGAATGACAATCATAAGGAAAAAAGAATGGTAATAAAAGTTCAGCAAATTGACATTACAGAAGGAGGAGTTCATTATTGTGAATCAGAGCAAAGAGATATCATTGAAACAAATGATATGAAGGAGAGTTTAAGTCAACACACTGATGTGTTGACAAAGGAATTGAAGAAAAAATCAAAGCAACATACTGAAATGTTGCCAGAGAAGGAAAAGGTAATGAGGCCTTATATTTTTAATTCTGATAATTGTTTTATGATTACAGGATTTGATGAAAATGAGATAGACATGTTTCAAGTTGAAGAGTGAGTTTTAGAACTGAAGAAGACTGGAAGTTGCCAGGTCAGACATGCTGATGAGGAAAAAGAAAAGCATGAAGATACCATGCTTGGAGAAGTTAAACTAATTGTTAGAATTAGTCAAGGAAGTGAAGGACAATTAGTGAGGGTTGTCAAAGAATAGGAAGGAAAATATGATGGAATTGATGAACAACATAGTGATGTATTTGAGGGGAATCAAGTACAAGGGAAATTGGAGGACAATTTATTTTTTGAAAGTAAATTTACAGATATTGAATAGAAGTTGTTTGTAAAGTCACAAGAGGGTAAGGATGAAAAGGCGGTAGTAAGAATCCAACAACTTCAAAGAGAAGGCAGTAAACAACAGTTTGAAGATGAGTGGACAAAATACAACAACAAATGGCAAAGTAATTATCAGCCATTAAATGAATTGGACATAGAGATTGAAAGAATAATAAGATTGATGATGAAGGTGCCTTAGAATAAAACAACAGTAAGAAGGTTAAGCAGCAGCAGACTGTGAAAGCATAGCTAGTGGGGCAAAGCAACATAAAGTTTGGAAACCTGGAGAACAACAACAAACAACAGCAACAACCAAAGACAAATTGCAGAACAAAATATGGGATCCAGGAGGACAAAGATCTAAAGCACATGATCAGGAGATCATGATTATTTTAACCTTGGGAGTCTGATGCAGGAGCATCCAGCTCAGCAATTTCATTATGTTCTAGTTAACTTAGAGGGTCTTGTGTTTTCAAGGAAGTTGGATTCCTATGTATCAAATTAATGTAATTATTAATGTTTTGAGTGATTGGAATAGGAATTAATTAGATATTGTGAGAATATTTGTAAATGCTCTCGAATGTAGGAGAACATGAGTGATGATGAGTGATTAGTGATGATTGAGAGATTTGGAAATCAATTGTAAATCTTAGATTAGAAATTGGTTTCATGGTTTGTGGAACTAGAGAGGATTCGTAGGGACTAGTGGAGTCAAAAGTGGACTTAGAGGATATTCGGGATTTAGTTCAGCGGATTAAAGATCTGAACCAGAATTGGTTAACAGAACCTTTTGTATAAATGTAAGCCTAAAAGGCATAGAAAGAGTCAATGAGTTAGTTAGAGTGAGAAATAGAGTTCAGATATTAGATAGGATTTGACTGTAAGCCTACGGGCAGTAAAGGAAAGACCACTGATATTGAAGATCAGGTCGAGAAAGAAATTCTTGTGTAAATGTTTGTTTATTAATACAGATAACTCGATTTTTGAATTTGTGTGGTGTATTGAGTAATTGAATTATAAATTGTGTGTGGAATAGAGTAATTCTGCATAACATAGGTTGCAGGTGTGCAAAATCAGAGAACAAGTGTAGAGAAGAGTGTTACGGGTTTACACACAGACAGTATTGGAGAAAACCTTCAATGTTACAGCGAAGGTATAATTGTAAGGTTTCCTAAAACCTAAGGATTTATGAAGGAAGCGTAAAGGCACAAAGAAATGAAGTAACAGAGTGGAGATCGAGATCAGAACAAGTGAAGACCGTAAGGCGAGAACAAATACACAGGGAGAAAGCCGAATGGGCTATTACACAGTAAGAAACAAAAGAACGTAACAGTGCACAGGAACCGTTGGATCAGTTAGATCAACGAACGAGATTGTGTGCGATAGACAGCTAAGATTAAGTTGTGCAAAATAAAGTCAAGAAGATGAATGGCAGAGATTAAAACCACGTGTTAGCAGAATAGTGGCGTGGTCTTTGAAAGCAATAAGCAGTGTCTCGCGCGCTCTAAAAGCGGTAAATGGTATTCCAAAAATTCATGCGATTAGCCTAAGTGAGTGACACGTAGCACGAGAAAACCAGAAATCTCGCGCGCTCTCGACCTTATATCGGTCGTGCAAGAATCCACACGACACTGCGCGATAACCGTTGGATTTGACGAGACAAATTAACGGTGGAGATCGACTAAGCTAATTAGCGATCGGGTGACGCGATAACCATAAAATTGAGGAATGAGATCGACGACGGAGATTTAATGTGCTAAGGAGAGCATAGATATATGTGCAAAGGTTTGAAGAATGGCGGAAAGGTAAAGTTTGGAGTGTGGGTTATGAAATATTTCTATTATATGGAAATTATAATAGAAATAAGCAGGATTAATGTATTATGGTTTGAGTTTGAGTTTTAACCCAAGTCTAAAGACCAGGGTATGGTTGATAAGCGCTGAAGGTGAAAATAACCCAAGGTCGAAACCTGTGGGATAGTTAAATGAATGTTTCCGCATAGAGTTTATTTAAGGAGCCTTAAACCTTGATTTAAGAGAATTTTCCCTAAGTATGGAATTAAAATTCCTGGGACATAGTGTGACATGCAATTTTATTTTCATATAGTGGGTATCTGCAGCTTAGGCTGCATCAGATAGCAAATACACTGAAGGTCATAAGTGTGCTGAGAAGAAACTATTTTACATAGATGGCGAAGAGGAGGAAGAAAATGAACAAGAAGCATCAAAATAAGATGATATACACGAGGAACTAACCCCAGAAAAAAGAAGAAATGAATCTAACGATATCTTGTAATGCATTGGTAGGAATTACCACTCAAACTCTCAAGATAAAATGATATATCAAGAAGAAAAAGGTAATAGTGTTGATGGATTCGGGTAGTACCCATAATTTTATTCCTTGTAAGATAGACAAAGAATTTAATTCCATTCTATATCCAGCTCCCAAGTGTCAAGTGATGGTTGCAAATGGAGGAACTATAAATTGCTCTGGAAAGTGCCATAATATCAAGCTAACCATGGGATAATATGTATTAAATAGTCCAATGCTTTCCATTCCAATGGGTGGTGTTGATATTGTACTAGGAGTACAATGGTTACAATCTTTGGGGACAATAACTTTTAATTTTCAAGAACTTTTCTTGAAATTTTTTGGGGAGAAAATGAATTTGAAATAAGAGGTATCACAAGGATGTTGGAAATAATACTGAAAAGGGGGGGTGAGTGAAATAATTTTTTCAAATTTACATACGCTACTTCAATGAAAGTAACTCGTTTGTACACGCAACTGTCTTTAAAGAAACCAACATATATCCAACAAATTTATGATTCAGTTAATTCATCATATGTTGATCTTTAATCAGTGCATCAGTACTTCATTAACCATATAAACAGCGACCATGTGCAGTAATAACAGAATAAACAATCACACATAAGTGACACACATGAACACCAAGATTTAAGGTGGAAACCCAATGCGGGACAAAAACCACCTATTGTTGTCTTCTTTTAATATAAGAAAAACTTGTTTACAATCTTGTATTGGTGCAGACTCATACCAGTGTGCAAACACCCACTTGCAGAAGGCTACAACCTTCTCTCATTCCTCAGCTTCTATTGGAAGGGAGCTACAACCCCCTAGCTCTTGTACTAGCCTATCCGTTTACTAGTACGTAGGCGTCGGCCTACAAAAAGCTCCAACTTTCACTCGTTTTCCAACTGCTACTGGAAGGGAGCTCCAACCCCCTGGCTCTTGTATTGGCTGATATGTTTATCAGTACGTATGCGCCGACCTATAGAAGGCTACGACCTTCTCTCTTCCTCCAGGGACCACGTTTCATAAATTTTCAGACTAGATACTCCTTGAACACAACACCACAATCTGAATGCCATGTTTCATCAAATTTCCACACTGGACCCATCAATAACATTGAAGCTCATACTGCAATACAACCAATCACTGAAAACCCATAATCACTGAAGAAAATCACAATCAATCAATCTGAACATTCAGAACACTGTCACCAGAACACAGAGCAGAACCCAGAACTCTGCAACAACTAGAACCAACTGCAACTTCAAACATCATATTTCATAATGTATACGCTACTTCGATGTGCCAAACCAACGTGTATATTCACTTTTATCAAAGCGAACCAGCGTACAGATTTGCAAATACTAACTTAAAACTTCACATCTATTCCAAACTTCAATCATACCCAAATCATAACATTTACAGAATAAAACATGCGTCAATGTTCAGATCTAGACTATCCATGATCAAAACACATAATGATAATTCATTTCAAGTCTTATAATCCTGTTAGATCTCATCCATCATCATCCACTTACGTGCATCCTTAGTTCAGATCAAGCAAAGCATTAGAAACCCATAACATGCATATTTGCTTTTGATCTTACTCTTCATAATATATTCATTATTTACACACTTATCCTTTTGATCTTCTCCTCCTTGTATAGTTTTAGGTCTTTCTCAATACCTCGGATCAATACCTTGATTTTCCATCCCATACGCGTTTTTCCTTCTATGAAAGTGTGTGCATATGTATACGCTCTTTTTGTTCTGTGGACCTGCGTGTACATGCTACTTGGACAAAATGAACCAGCGTATACCTCTCTTTCTTCAATCTCTGGAGTTTGATATGTAATTCTTTGTTGTTAACCTGTTGCACTATGAACCGTCATCTATGTGAGTTGCCATCAAAGACAACACCTGTACCATAATTCCAACAATCTCCCCCTTTGGACTTGATGGTAACAACAACACCAAGACACTCTCCCCATTTGACATCAAGGAAAAATGGTGGGCCAAGATATTCTCCCCCCTTTGAAATCAAGGGGAAAAAACTGACCAAAGTGAAGACTTCCATATCTAAATAGTTGAATATGAACATTGATCATGCTCCCCCTAGGCACATATGAATTCTATGATTAAACTCCCCCTTTGTACATGATGAGATGCACTAAACCATCCATGCTCCCCCTGAGCACATGCATAGTCTGCAAAAATATTTTCCAAAAGAATAACACGACTCTATAACTCAACTATGTGAGTATGACCTTCCTATCACCAATGACTCATACATACATCAATCTCCCAACCAAGTTGGGATACACCAAATTTGACTCATCCAGCCAACCAAGTGGGGATATACCAAATGTTTATACATAACTAATTATTACATCATCCTTCCCATGCATAGTGGGGTTACAAATTACATATTTTCATGACCTTTACATCAAATGATATATATGACATTTATAACAAGGACCAACAATCTAAACAAGACCATTATAGTCATCAACAACTATCATACACAATATATGATTTGCACCATAAGTATCTGTCAACAGCGTCAAGATCAACAACCTATATATGTCCATTATCAAAAGAGTCATTTGAATCAAAGAACTATGTGAATCAAGCAGTATAAGTATCATCATGTACCAAGGTCTTCTATTATAATGCCAACAATGCATTATTAGAAGCATATGCTCCCCTTAAACCTGTGTCATCTGTTCAATGTCATATCTGGTCATTGCATTTGTCAATAAGAATCATCAAGGCATTATCATCAACCATATATACATCAAGTCATCAACGACTTATGAGGGCCAAAATCACTTCTACATATCATCATTAAACTGTAATCATCATCAATCAAAACAAAAAAGATAATTGATAATTGACTAAACCATATTAGACCGCTTTTTCTGAGTCCATCCCACTGCTTTTTCCTCAAACCAACATATACGCGACTGTCCAGCTTCAAACTCGCGTGTATACGCGACTTGTTTTCATGATAACTACGTATGAGATTTAGAACACTGAAGTTTTACACTTTCAGCTCCCCCTGAGTTTGTTATGTCTGTATACTATGCTATGCCACATCTTTCTAGCTGTACTTCGTTCTTCTTCCATACCTTGGAGTGTGATGGTGTTTTCTCCTTTTGGTATGTTAGCCGAAATTTGCTCATGCATTCTTTTGCTATGTGCCCAAACTTGTTACAAGCATAACATCTTATATGTTTCATATTCCCTCAATAACAGTCAATGACTTTGTGACCAAACAGATTGCAAGAAAAACAATATCCCTTAAAGTACCTGGAAACTGATGATCTTTCGATGTGACGGTTATTAGCTTGAACCATTCTACTTCTGCATCTAGCTGCAACATGTCCAAAATTATGACATACAAAACATTCAACATTATTCATCAGAGGAAATAACCTACTATCACTTCCATAGTTAGGAGTAAATGATTTTCTTTGAAGATATTCTTTCCTTGGTTGTTGATGGGGTTGACATCTTATCTCCTTGTTGATCATTTCAGAATTTGCATTAGAATTCTTTGCCTCATCTTGTGAGCTAGATTCACCTTCAACAGTTTCATGAAAACCAAGACCAGTTTTGATGGTAGGAGACCTTTGATTACTAAGAATATTATCCAAAATCTTATTACTATCTTGAAATCGTAACAGTTTATCATTTTCTTCTAATTTACATTTTAAGATATTTACTTCAACCTAATATTCTTCTTCCTTTTCAAAATATTGCTTCTTCATGATTTCTTCAACCTTTCTTCCTTCTTCCACTTGTTGCCTTAATTTGAGAATTTCATTTTCTTATTCATCATCTGCTTGAGGCAGTGCTTCATTCTGCTTATTTGATTTTTCAAAATCTTCTTTTAGAGAGAGGATCTTAGCTTCAAGACTTTCATAGTAACTGGATCTATCTTTAAGTCTCTTGATTGTTGTGCTCTTTTCATTTACTTCATTTCTTAATGATGTCACTTCATCCTGCAGCTTTTGACATTGATCTCCCTTTTCCTTGTTCTACTTCCTTACTTTGTTTCCTTCCTTCAACTGAGCTTTTAATCTAGTAACTTCTTCTTTGAAGGCACACTCTATTTTGTTAAATAGATCTTGTTGATATCTAATTTAATTTGTGACTCTTTAAACTTCTGCCTCTATATTTCTTTCACTATCACTTTCAATATCTTCAACATTGCATGAACAGAAAAAAGTATCACCAGAAGACCAAAAAATTGTCCCTGATACTTCTTTTGCTTGTTCATCTTCAATCCAAGGTGATTCTAAATCTGAATACTTGCTTCCACCTAACGGCTAATTGTCTCTCCTGTTTTCACTGTTCCTTTGAGTTGTCTTCTTCTTCTGAGGCACTTTCTTCTTTAGCTTCTTTCCCATTGTTTCTATGGATCTCCTTCAAACAATCAAGCTTCTGCCAAAGGACCTGCTCTGATACTAATTGTTGGAAATAATATAGAGTGGGGGGGGTGGGGGTTAATCAGTATTAGTCAAATCAATAACTTTTTCATATTTATATACGCTACTTCAATGAAGGTAACTCGCAAACAACCAGCGTATATCCATCAAACTTATGATTCAGTTAATACATCATATGTTGATCTTTAATCAGTGCATCAATACTTCATTAACCATATAAACAATAACCATATGCAGTAATAACAGAAAAAAGCATCACACATCAGCGACACACATGAACACTAAGATTTAAGGTGGAAATCCAATGCGGGACAAAAACCACCTGTTACTGTCTTCTTTTAATATAAGAAAAACTTGTTTACAATCTTGTACAGGTGCAGACTTATACCAGTACATAGGGACCCTCCTGCAGAAGGCTACAACCTTCTCTCGTTCTCCAGCTTCTACTAGAAGGGAGCTACAACCCCCTAACTCTTTTACTAGCCGATTTGTTTACTAGTATGTATGCGTCGACCTACAGAAGGCTCCAACTTTCACTTGTTTTCCAACTGTACTGGAAGGGAGCTCCAACCCCTGGCTCTTGTATTGGCCGATATGCTTACTAGTACGTAGGCGCCAACCTACAGAAGGCTACTATGACCTTCTCTCTTCCTCTAGGGACCACGTTTCATAAATTTTCAGCCTGGATACTCCTGGAACACAACACCACAATTTGAAGGCCACGCTTCATCAAATTTTCACACTAGACCAATTAGTAACATTGAAGCTCATACTGCAATACAACCAATCACTGAAAACCCATTATCACTGAAGCAAATCACAATCAATCAATCTGAACATTCAGAACACTGTCACCAAAACACAGAGCAGAACCCATAACTCTGCAACAACAACTAGAACCAACTGCAACTTCAAACATCATATTTCATAATGTATATGCTACTTTGATGTGCCGAACTAGTGTGTATATGTGCTTTTATCAAAGCGAACCAGCGTACAGATCTGCAAATACTAACTTAAAACTTCACAACTATTCCAGAGTTCAGTCATACCCAAATCATAACATTTACAGAATAAAATATGCATTAGTAATCAGATCTAGACTATCCATGATCAAACCACATAATGATAATTCATTTCAAGCCTTATGATCCTGATCCAACATTAGATCTCATCCATCATCATCCACTTATGTGCATCCTTAGTTCAGATCAAGAAAAGCATCAAAATCCCATAACATACATATTTGCTTTTGATCTTACTCTTCATAAGATATTTATTACTTGAACACTTATCCATTTGATCTTCTCCTCCTTATATAGTTTTAGGTCTTTCTCAATACCTCGGACCAAATACCTTGGACCAAAACCTTGCTTTTCCATCCCATACGCGCTTTTCCTTCTGTGAAAGTGCATGCATACGTATATGCTCTTTTTGTTCTGTGGACCTGTTTGTACACGCTACTTGGACAAAATGAACCAGCGTATACCTCTCTTTCTTCAATCTCTAGAATTTGATCTGTAATCCTTTGTTGTTAACCTGTTACACTATGAACTGTCATCTATGTGAATTTCCATCAAAGACAACACATGTATCATAATGCCAACAAGGGAAACCTGGGAAGATAATCAACTCTAATGGCATGACAAAGCTTTTGAAGAAGGAACAACGAAGGGTAATTGCACGTTTATGTTCATTATATGTTCAAACATATAAGTCGTCCATTTCTCTAGATCTCCAAAAGGTTTTGGACAATCATTTCAAGGTGTTTGAGACTCCCAAAGGCCTCCCACCAATTCATGATTATGATAATGCTATTCACTTGATTCCAGGGAGTGTTCCTCCAAACATCAGGTCTTACAAATATCCCTATGCCCAAAAGAGTGAAATTGAACGTATGGTTGCAAAAATGTTAAAAGCCCGTATAATTCAACCTAGTCAAAGTTCTTTCTCTGCTTCAGTAGTATTGGTGCACAAGAAGAATGGATCATAACATATGTTTATGAATTATAGAGAGTTCAACAAACTCACTATTACAGATAAATTTCTCATTCCTATCGTTGATGAATTACATAGAGCAATTTACTTCACCAAGTTAGATCTTCGTTTAGGATATCATCAGATTAAAATGAAGACTGAATACATTCTGAAAACAACATTCAAAACTCATGAACGTCATTAAGAATATTTGGTCATGTCTTTTGGCATTACTAATGCACCTTCTACATTTCAAGGTTTGATGAATTCCATTTTCAAACCCACCCTTAGAAAATTTGTGTTAATATTTTTTTATGATATACTAATCTACAACAAGTCTTGGAAGGATCATGTTCAACATGTTGATAGGGTGCTCAAACTATTGGAGGAGAAACAATTATATGCAAAATCTTCCAAATGTTTCTTTGGAATACAAGAGGTGAAATATTTGGGTCATGTTGTATCTCATCAGGGTGTTAAGGTAGACCCTAACAATATTAAAGCCATTAAGGAGTGGAAAATCTCCACAGCCCTAAAGCATCTTTGAGGATTTTTCGGGTTGACAGTGTATTATTGGAAGTTCGTTAAAAATTATGAGAGAATAATGACGCCTCTAACAACATCACTGAAGAAAGATGCATTTTCTTGGACTCCAAAAGAAACTAAGACCTTTGAACATCTTAAAGAGGTGATGTTCCAAACATCGATCTTAGCTACACTAGACTTCACAAAAACCATTATTGTGGAATGTGATGCCTCATGTAATGGAATTGGTGATGTTTTAATGCAAGAAGGAAGACCCACTATTTCTTAAAGTCGTCCAATCAAGGGAAAGTATTTACACAAACTTATTCATCAGAAGGAAATGTTGGCAATACTACATCCACTAAAGCAATGGTGTCCTTACCTAATGGAAAGACACTTCAAGGTAAAAATAGATCACGATAGTCTTAAATACTTTTTGGAACAAAGATTATATTTAGAAGAGAAACAAAAATGGGTTACAAAGATGTTGGGTGATGTTGGGTTATGACTTTGAAATCATCTACCAAAAAAGGAAGCAAAATGTTGTTGCAAATGGACTCTCAAGAAAGGACGAGGATGTGGAAACATTACTCTGTATTATCTAACCTTATTGGATAACTGAAGCAAGGGATGAATGGAAGAATGACGAAGAGGTGTGGACACATTCAAAAGTTCGAACAAGATCCTAGTACATCAAATACATTTATCTGGAAAAAATATTCATTATGGTACAAAAACTGCTTGTATCTTTGTAAGAATTCCCAACTCAAACAAAAGATTCATTTGGAATTGCACACCTCCCCCTTAGGAGGGCACTCAAGATTTTTAAAAACTTACTATAGGGTCAAGAAGGAATATTTTTGGGATGGCCTTAAATATGATATTCAAAAGTTTGTGGCAAAATGTTTGGTTTGCCAACAAAATATTGTTGAGACAATTAAAAACTCGGATCTATTACAACCTTTATCCATTCCAAGTCAACATTGGGAGGACGTCTCAATGGATTTTCTCACAAGTTTACCCAAGTCTGAAGGAAAATGTGTCATCATGGCGGTAATTGATAGTATTACCAAGTATGCACACTTTTGCGCATTATTTCATCATTTTAAAGCCAATACGATTGCTACTGCATTTATGGAAACAATTTAAAAGCTACATGGAAACCCAAAGATTATTGTAAGTGGCAGAGATCCCATTTTCACTGGAAATTTTTGGACGAAATTATTTTTTTGTTTTGGTACTCAATTAGCTCATAACTCATCTTACCATGCTCAATTTGACAGATAAACTGAGATAGTGAACAAATGTTTAGAAGGATATCTTTGTTGCTTTGTATCTTATAAACAAACACAATGGGTTAAGTGGTTACCTCTCATTGAATGGTGGTATAACATTTCCTTCCATACTGCAGCAGAAATGACACCATTTATGACACACTATGGATATCATCCACATTCTATCAAATCATCTTTAAGATAAAATTCTAAGGTTCAAGCAGTGGAAGATGACATCGAGCATCAACAAGAAGTTCTCTACCTCCTAAAGGATAACCTCACTTTGGCGCAGAATCAAATGAAACAACAGTCATATCAGCATTGAAGTGAAAGAAATTTTGATGTAGGCGACTAGGTACTTTTACAGATACAACCATACAAACAAACGTCCCTCAAGCAAGCTAAGAAGGATAATCAATTATCACCCAAGTACTATGGTCCTTACAAGGTGTTGCAAAAGATTGGTATCGTGGCATACAAATTGGAATTGCCTGCATCTTCCCGCGTACACTCAGTTTTCCATGTTTCATGCTTAAAAAAGGTTATGAGTGACAAGCTCTTAGTTCAAACAGTGTTGCAAGAACTTGACAAAGAAGGAAAAGTCATAATAGAGCTTGAAGCAGTCAAAGAAACAAGAACCTTACAGCTACATAATCAATCAATTTCAAGAGTATCTCATTAAGTGGAAGAACTTACCCACTGAAGATTCCACATGGGAAGATGATAATTTTATACGAAAACATTCAAAACTACTCAAGTGTTGAGGACAACATTTTTTTGAAGGAAATGGGCATGTTAAGTCCCTAATACTAGTGTGCCCCCCTTACTGTTATTGTTACCGTAGCCTCCTATTATTGTTGTGCCCATATAGCCCCCATATTGTTATTGTTGCATGCCCTTACATTATTATTGTTATGCAGACTTTGATTTTATTGTGACCACTTATACTCCTATATATATCAAATAAGTATTGTCATTTGTATCATCCAACAATTATTCATTTATGTGATGTAAAGGAGGTTTCCCCCTCGAAGATACTATTTCTCAAGTCGTTGATCTATATTTTCTTCTATTTTGTGATTTGGTTGCATAACAATTAGGTTCCACCCTGCAAGAAAGAAGGCAAACTGTTTAGCTGGAAAAAACACATAAGATCCTAGAAATTTTATGCTCTTTCTATCCCAAATAGATTGTACCCATAAGCATGTCCATTTCGCTGCTCCATGATTCCCCATAGTCCTTGATCCATATCTAGTCCCTACTTCGAGAGGCGATATGCTACTGAATTGCGCTTCCTGTAAATATGAGAAGACGAGAAAAGATTAAAAGAATCAATGAGCCACATGGTTTCCTCCATAATAGAAATGAGTAAGTTGTTTTTGCATACTTGTGTTTTGTTGAATCAGTGAATTATAAGCATTGAGTCCCCATAAACATGAATCTAAGTGCATCCCTTTTATAAAGCGAGAAGTCGTGAGTTTTTGCATGTCAAGAGTTCAACTTGGTTATTAGTCCCGAAACCAAGGCTCAATTTTACCTGAAAGGAATGAGCTTCTAAAAGAAAGATGAATCCTCCTTCACTCTTCTACCCTGAGTTACTTGAGGCTCCATCAAAGTAAGCCCACGGTCTAGATCGGTCAATTATTTCTACAATAAGCACTCTAAGGGGGGCAATTCCATTTTCCTGTGGGAAATGGTCCAAAATCGCCAAAAATGCAATGGCTATGTGCTTAGGAACTGAAAATTTGTCCAAAAAATGGCTTTGTTCCTACTCAGCCATACCCCCAGCCTATGATCAAGGGGAGAACTTTGTAGGTACAACACCTAGGATTTGTGAGCCATGCCCACCAAGTCCTTTCCAAGTCCTCCCCTTCCCAAGCAACAATGTGCCCCAAAACATTTCTACACTCTTTCCACACCCACTAATAGAATGGGCACGTCATGAAAAAATGCATTATTGTTGCACAAGGAGCACCATCCTCACCCAACCATAAATCTTCTTTGCAGGATATCCCAAGTGGGAACCTTCTCCATCAAACACCACATCAAAAGTTCTGATTTTGTAGGGCACTTTAATTTCCAAACCGTTTTCCACCACCATTTCAAATTTGCTAAAGCTTTGACCACCATTACAGAGATATATCAAAGCTTGGGGGTGTAGATTCCTATAGGGGAAATACTCTAGCTTAATTGTCCTCTTTTTCTCATACTTGTATAGCCAACAATTAGAGCATGTAGGTAGAGCATGTAGGTAACCGTTGAAAAGAGAGCTATCCTTGCCTCCAAAGTACAATACTTCTATTAAATAAAAAAATATCATATAATTTTCTTTACATTGCTTTTTAAATTATAGAAAATGGGTAAAGGTCTAATAGTTTAAGATGTGATTCGATTAAAATATAAAAATTAACCATTTAAATTTTGCAAATAATATAGTTCAAATTTACCTTTTTTTGGAATACAGTAACTTTTTGATTAACCATTTAAATTTTGCAAATAATATAGTTCAAATATACCTTTTTTGGAATACAGTAACTTTTTATTAGTTTCAATTATATAATTTGTAAAAATCCAATGTCTATTTTTTTTTCAAAATACTAAATTTAATTATATATTTAAAAATACAATTTAATAATTTCAATTTTGTAAAAATCAAATTTTCAAAAAAAATCAAAATACTAAATCTATTTATAGATTCAAAATTTTAAATTATAGAAATAGGGTAAAGGTCTAATAGTTTAAGATGTGATTAGATTAAAATATAAAAATTAACCATTTAAATTTTGCAAATAATATAGTTCAAATTTACCTTTTTTTGGAATACAGTAATTTTTTATTAGTTTCAATTATATAATTTGTAATTTTTTTTATCAAAATACTAAATTTATTATATATTTAAAAATACAATTTAATAATTTCAATTTTGTAAAAATCAAATTTTCAAAAAAAATTCGAAATACTAAATCTATTTATATATTCAAATTTTTAAATTATAGAAAAAGGGTAAGCGTCTAATAGTTTAAGATGTGATTCGATTAAAATATAAAAATTAACCATTTAAATTTTGCAAATAATATAGTTCAAATTTACCTTTTTTTTTGGAATACAGTAACTTTTTATTAGTTTCAATTATATAATTTATAAAAATCCAATGTCTAATTTTTTTTTTCAAAATACTAAATTTATTTATATATTTAAAAATACAATTTAATAATTTCAATTTTGTAAAAACCAAATTTTCAAAAAAAATTCAAAATACTAAATTTATTTATATATTCAAAAATACATTTTAAAAAATTAAAATTAAAAATATACTCAAAATTAAATAACCAAATATCAAAATAATAATAATAAGTAAAATACTCCGCATTAAAATATACTAAAAGAAGTATTCACGGCCCTCTGACACAGTAATCGTATTTAACCTCAACCGCCCATAGAAACTCAATGACACATATGTTGCCCAAAATACAATGCATGAATATGTCATATTAGCAGTCCTGTAGATATAACAAGTCACATAACAAAAAGGGCTGTCAAGTCACAAAGCCTGCACAGGCTAACCACGCAGAAGCTTAATATTTGAGGCAGATTATCACATTTAAAACAAAAACGAGTTCTGGCTAATCCGTAAACAAAAACGAGTTCTTGCTAATCCGTTTCCACTCTGTAAATGACCACCCTTCAATAACGACTGAGAGGATTTCGTCAGGACTTAAAGTCATGGACGTCTCTTCCCAACCCACCTCGTCATCTACAACTACAACTACCCCGTCGATCAAGTATTTTAGCCGTATCTGACTGCCCCTTTTAAACACGCGATTGACATGTTCCCTAAAACAATCAAAAGTGATAGCGGTTTGACAGTTCTTGCGAACGAGTACACGCCTCGTATGCCCTTCCGAGTCTACAAACTGACAATCACATCCAACCAAGAAGTAAAGTTAAATCTTGGGTTTTTAAAACAGAAAAGGACTGGTAGTTTTTAAGTGGGAATTTTTTGGAATTTTTTATAAATTTTTAGTTAGAATAGGGTGAAAAGAATTTGTGGTCAAAATCTTGATTTTTGTTATTTAAATTGGTGTTTTTTTTACGACATATATAAATTCAGCACTTCAAAAAATTAAGAACATTTCACTCATTAAACTTGTACCTTCAATAAATCTTTGCCTAATTCTACACGAATTAAATCAAAAAATAAACTAATTTTTTTTTCAAAAAATCACACTAAAAAACTGAAACAAAATAAGAATCCTAAAAATGTTAAAAAATAAAAATAAAAAAAAAATTGAAAAAATAAAACAAACTGAATTTCTAAATCCCACATAGTGCCTGCAAGAGTGACTACACACCTCTATCCGTCCAAGATCCACATCCATAGCTTCACTGTGTTGGCCTCTCGTTACCCTCTCTGACCGATACCAGGGTGTGACTGCAGGACAGATTAACAAAATATGTAGGAGCTTGATATCAATGCTCAGACAACCAATTTTTAGAAATGGGTAAACCACTCTGCAAAACAATAAAGTAACATTTAGTGTTTTGCGATTTTGTTAATTGGATGGGAATAAAGTAAATATTTGATAGCCAAAATGAAAAGACATCAAACCAATCATGTATTATGATGCTTCATATTTACCATCATAAATAACTACTTTCCTTCCAAATATGTAACATAAACTCTGTTTCAAAGTATGTAACACGAACTCTGTTGCATGGATGCTGGTTGCAGTTTTTATTTTACCATCATAGATAAATAACTACTTTCCTTCGAAGTATGTAACATGAACTCCTTTCCTTCAAAGTATGTAACAAGAACTCTGTTGCGTGGATGCTGGTTGCAGTTTTTATTTTACCATCATAAATAACTACTTTCCTTCAAAGTATGTAACATGAACTCTGTTGCATGGATGCTGGTTGTAGTTTTTATTAAAAAAAAAGGAAAAACAAGCGAATCAGGAGGTTAGTGTCAGGCCAAACTAATTAACTAGCCGCCTAGAGGAGGTTCGTGTCATGTCAAACTAATTAACTAGCAGCCTAGAACAGACCTGGCTTTAGGATGATCGTGTCATGTCAAACTAATTAACTAGCAGCCTAGAACAGGCCTGGCTTTAGGATGAGGGGACTGGAAATAATGAGCAGGAAATAAATAGTAGTCTAACGAGGCGGGAAAAAGTTATGGAAATTCCGGAAATTCCGGTCATATTTAGAGAAAATCTGGCCAAGATTTTTGTAAATCCAAGTTATAGTTGTTAAACTTTAAAATTTTAGGTGTCCTAAACGTTTTTGATGGTGCTGATTCTATTTCCACCATCAAAAACACGATTAGAACACTGGTTCTACCAGATTTTTTGAAAAAAATTGCCCAAATTCCGACTACTTTTGACCGTCCTGGCAATTCCTCCGCCTAGCTTGAGGACTCTAAATAAATTAGAGTCTGGCAAACCAAAAGGAAAGAAATCATTTAAGTTAGGGAAGAGTTAGATTAGCCTCAGACCAAGCTGGATGGAAACCAACAGCCTAGAGACGGTTCTAAACCCGGCAAAAAAGACCGGAGAGGTCCGTTTCCAGACCTGCACAGATTACCCCAAACTTGTGTAAGAAAATATAAACAGGAATTATCTCAAATCTAAGTCTAAAAGGTAGAGAAAGGAGCTATTGTACTGACACATATATCCAAGAAAATAGTGAAGACAATATAAGCAAAAGGCTGTTTATGGCTTCTGTACATAAAAGAACTGATAATAAAATAGCAGATTATCTTAGCGACTGATACAGCAAAGTATTTCCAAGACACATATTTGGAAAAAAACTAAACATATTGTTGAAAGAGCAACCGAAAATAAATAACTCGTGACTGTAGTAACGGTGAATTTCTTATACATGAGAACCGACAGATGGAACCCTGTGGGGTTGAGCCAAAATTCTATACAAATAAATCCTTAAACATATGCCTATAACTAATTCCGTAAACGAAGCCATTAACAACGCACAATAAATTTTCAGAAAGAAATGCCGAAAGTATAATATAAATGTTTAACTGGGATTTAACATAAAATCGGTCCACAAAAACCTTTATAAACAATAACAGACTGTAATAAGTTCAGAACTCATCGAATATTCAAACCCTTTTTAGGGTTATCAAAACAAATAGATTCAATCACAAGTGTATTTCGAGAAGGGCTGACAGAATCGATAATTATATACAGGAACAGTTGAATATCTGAAGAATCAATACAAAGATATTATCACCAAAAAGGCCGTAGCCGTAAGTTTTCCACTGTTAAGCCTGTAATTAACATCCCAGACCCAACTTTAGGTATCATTGTAAAGGCTTGTCAACAGAACATATAGAACTGTAGGGCTAACATTCGACTCTTAAAGCAAAAGGAAGCATGATACTGTTGTGCGCTGTCCAATACCTGGAAGAACCGCACCACAGGAATTTATTAAACCTGGAAATTGATGCTCAAGTCGAGATCACAAATGCGTTTCACATCCGTTAGCCAGGGTAGACGGTGTGCAAACCTGTCCCAGCCGATTCGAAAACAAATAAGTACATGCTCATTTGTTTTAACTCTCAAAGCCAATGTTATACGAATCCGATCAACTAGGGTTTTAGAAAGAAAACCCACCTGTGAATAAATTGACGAGATGACGAACCTTCTACCTGCACAGAGGGCTTTGGAAATTAGCCAGAAACCCTTTGATATTTTAACCAATAGACAAGACAGACCAGAGGAAAATAAATAAAACGATGTGTTACCCACAATGCAAGTTGGAAGGAGGAGCCGCTAGTAAGAAGGGTCTCCGAATCCCATAAGTGGCCTGACTCCGCATGCCGAAAAGGGAACTTGTTACCACAAGTTGTGGTCTAATGAAATTCTTTGGCAACGAGAATAGAACAAAATGACACTGTATCCTCTTAAAAGAACCTAATAGTGACAGACAAGGTTAAATTTAGAATACCTGGTAGAGGTTTCGATTGCGAGCCGAACAAAAGAAATACAAAATTTCCCAATCTCCGCATAGCAAACCCTCCCGGAGCGAGGAGGCACCGAGGAGCATGGATCATAATTGTTGTTATTTATAGAGATAAAATAAGATAATGATGTTTACATCTAATTAATGATCACAAAATAGGTTAAAGGATTCATGAACACAATAATGTTTATACAAAATCTTAAACTAAAAGATAAGATAAGATAATTTAATTATATTTATGTTTAATTAATGATTACAGAGTAGGTTTTCCTAATTTTCATAAAGTAAATTTTCCACGAGCGAAGAGGCAACGAGGGGATCTAATAGGTTCGTAAAATTGTTATTATTTATTCATAGAGATGAGATAAGATAATTATGTTTATGTCCAATTAATGACCACAAAATAGGTTAAAGGGACCGTTGTACCCTCCAGGAGCCAGGAGGCAAGAGGGGATCCAAAAGGTTTGTATAATTGTTATTATTTATTCATAGAGATAAGATAAGGTAATTATGTTTATGTCCAATTAATGACCACAAAATAGGTTAAAGGGACGGTTGAGTACAGTGATGTTCATACAAAGTCCGAGAACTAAAAGATAAGATAATTATATTTATGTCCAACTAGTGACTACAAAGTAGGTGAAGGCATTGTTAGGCATACATCCATCTTAACCACGGATCTAACATGAGCAAAGAGGGACCAAATTTCTTTGGGTGCAAACTTATTTTAGAGTGAAAAAAATAATCTGTAATTTTTTATTGTTTAAATTGTATTTTTGAATATAGAAATTGCATAACATGTGTATTGAGCCATTTTATTATCGCACATTTCTATTTAGAGAATATTTTATTTTTATTTTAAGAGAGACATACATACTTACACATCCCCTTCACATTGGGCTGTAGAGTGAGTCTCTTTGCTTAATATGTCTTTGTAAGTATATGTTAATATTAATTCGTATTGAAATATTTTATTGATAACCCACATTGAATATTTTTTATATATAACATTAAAATATTTTATTTTAACAATTTTTTCATATATATAAATATATATGAAGTAAATTGATATCGACATAAATTAACTAAAATAGATCTTCAAATAAGTTTGTTTAAATCTATAGTTGAAATATTTTTGAAAAGTATAATATTTAAACATTTGATAATAAAAAATTACTTCTAATTATTTTAGAGCATATTGATTTTTATTATTATAGTGAACATTATTTTTCTATTTAAAACATATTTTATTTTTATTTTATAGAGGTAGATAGACAAACTTACACATCTCTTATACTGAGGTGTAGAATGAATCTTTTGACTCAATAATAATTTTATATGTTAAAATCAACTAAACAAAATATAACCTTCAAATAACTCTGATGGATTTAGTTAATATGTTTCCTAAATAAGCGATAACTTTTTCTAGGGGAGTTATCAAAATAATGGAATTGTGAATAGTTGATTGAAAAGTGTGAAGCTTGAATAAACGATTGGTATAATAAATTATTATCGAAAAAGTTAGATTGGCACTGATAAAGATAAAGCTATGTTTGGCGTTAGGATCAAGAATGGTATAAAGATTTATACTCAAAGGTGTTGTGGAAAAAAGATTGAGAAATATAGCGGCTTTTAAGGCATTAATTTAAATGGATGAGTGAAGTCAACTCCTAAACATCCAACTCCTTAGAAATATAGTGGTGGCTTTTAAGGCATTAATTTAAATGGATGAATGAGTGAAGTCAACTCCTAAACATCCAACTCCTAAGAATGGTAGGGAATTAGATAAAGTCCATAGTGACTTTAACTTTCATTCAATTTAACCCCATGTGTTCAAAGAACACAATATAGATGTGCATTTAGCTTTTAGAGCAAGGTTCACATGTAAAGATATATGTGAATTATCTTTGAAAACAACGTTCATAGTTAATTTGGGAAGGTGATAGATTAAGAAATAAAAGAAGAATAATATTTATTTTTAATTTAATTATTTTTTATAGAATATGTCAAAATGTTTATAATAGTACAGGGAGGCAGGAGTTGTAGGGTGATATTTAATTTTGAAGAAAAATATGAAACAAAGTATGCATGGGATTTGGGAAAACCTCAAATAACTAAGTCGATGCTTTTTCTCTTTCACAAGGTCTGAAGATAAGCATATCCAAAGGCATAAAAAAATTGATTTATTGTTGGCGACTCTTTGGTGGTGATACAAAATTGCATAAGGCTTTCAGGATCAACCAACCTTTTGATGACGACCCTTCTCCATTGATAACAAGGATTATTATTTTTATTCAAATAGCTTGATAATTGCAAATTTTATCATGTTAAAAGAGGGAATAATCGAATGATGAACCATTAAGAAAATTTGGGTGTGATTTTACCCCAAGGGGAATTGCATTCAGATCACGAGGTATCAATTTTTCACGTCCCTTAATGAGCAAATTAATCAAAATTACAGTGGAGTACATGTGGATTATTAGGATAAGAGTGGTTCAGAGGTATAACTCCTTAATTATCACCTTGTGGTTGGTTACGAGAATGTGGGTAGTTGTCAAGGGATGCAGTGTATTTAATAACAGGTGGGTGCGACAGTGTTTAGTGACCATGAAACAGGACAAGTGGAATTTACCAAGCAATTTATTAAATGGTGTTTTAGGTGAGTTTATTTCCAATACTTTGGCATATCAACTCGCTTGTAGTGTGACGGTGCTTCGACTAGAGGAGTGTGCCATGACAGGTTTGCAGGTTGGGAGCTCATTTAATTGTGAAGTGATGGGAGTCTCATCGCAACCAAACCTCTTGATTATAAATAAGAGTTAGGCAATGCAGATTAGGAGCATAATAGTCTTGGTGTAGGCAAGAATAGCGAAGAAAATGGCATCAACAAACTCAGGCAGCAGAAACGAAGCTGAGAACTTCGGGCGTAGCAGAACGTAATGCAGTTGATCGATAATTCAACCAAGCTGGTAGTAAAAGAGATTCAAGACCAGATAATGGTGTTGCTGGCGCATATGAATGGGTTTGGAAAAGATATGGAACTTCTGTAGAAGGCTATGGAAACGTTGAATGTAGGCATGATAAATCTGAGGTATTCAATGGAAAATATAGAAGTCAAGGTCGAAACGACAACGATGGGAGTGTTGGAGGAGGTGTTTGGCTTGTGCGATCCACCTGGACCAATGGAGGTGAGAGCTGGGGATGCTGTGAATAGTGGTCAAGAGTCTAATGTTAAGGAAACTGCAAATCTGAGTCAGTTGATTGAAGCTGCTTAAGATACCAAGGAGCATGTTGGTCGCGAGTATTTTGCCTTTGAATATTTATGTTATGTTGAACAGTTAAGCTCTACAGAGTATTTTGGAGAATCTATAATATATGTAATGTAATATTATGCAATAGAAATAAGGAAGGTAGCAGTCTTGTCTCACTGAAAAGTCTCCTACAAATCTTTGAGACTTCTCTTCTTAAGAATGTAAGGGACCTGGCATATTTCCAGATTTTGCTATAAAATTGCTACCCATTTCTTTAAAAAAAAAGGTTTATAGTATTCACATATTAAGAGAGATTTATTTTCAATTTTTATTTTTTTAACCCAAAATGAGTAATTATGGCATTAAATTTGTGCACAATCATAGCAAAATATTCAATAAATTCTTACATTCAGTTCTAAGATGCAAGATCTTCAAAAACTACATTTAGCTTACTACCTCGAACATATATAAGGATAACAATACGATAACTATAGGCACATACATAAAACTAACAGTGCAATAACTATAGGCACACAAAACTGACCACATAAATAAATACATTTACATAATGCAATCATAAATCATGGAGGAGGGTCGATTGACATTTTATTGGAAAGGTCTCCAAGAACACTATTGGTTGTGCTTCTCCAAGTTAGTTATGCTCTTTTAATTAATTTATTTCAAATTAATTATTTAAAGAAAATGTTATGTCAATACATGTTATGTTGCGTAAGTTGTATTTATAAACCATGGTATTGGCTCATGGTATTGTAACAAAATCTATTTACAAGTTAAGAATTTTCATGGTAAAGTGGGGTGGATCTTCATGATTAAGAATATTGTTTAACTCATATATTAAATTTTTTATAATTTAGTTAATTTTTATGAATTTTTATTATTATTATGGGTACTGTGAAATGTATTATGGGGCAAGTGTTTTATTGCTTATCATAGAATGCTGCCTATTGGCATTTAAAAACCATTTAATTTATATGGTTGCACTAGTTATTAATGATAATTAAGGTTGAACATATTTGAAAATCAACAAGTAGCTAAAGAAAATGAAAGGTGATATTTGGATATATTATAGAAATAATATCAATGTTCGAATCTAATTATTTTTAAACACAAATTTAAATGTATTGTTATGAGGGAAGATGATAGATGAAGAAATCATAGAAAGAATAACATATGAAGATATTATATAAATAATATTAATGTTTTAATCTAATTGTTTTTAAAAGAAAATTTAAATGCATTGTTACGAGGAAAGATAAGAGATGAATAAATTGTGTGTGTGTGTGTGTTGGTAGGCATCTATCCATATAATAAGCGTCAAAACACTTATTTCATGATACATTTCATATTGCCAAATTTTAAAACAATCATAAAAACTAACTTTATTTAATATTATTATTAGTAATTATAAAATATATATAATAAGTGTGTCTATATATATATATATATATATATATATATATATATATATATATATATATATATATATTGTAAACTGCGAACAAAACTTTTTATTACTTAAAAAAAGGTACATCTCGGATACACATTACCCATACAGACACCATCATAAATAGAAGAACCATTTGGACCGTGAAGGATAACATTACAAAGACAAAAATAGGCCCATTATCAGTTTTAGTCCAAAGGCAATAGCTGCATCAAGCCACCAGAAGTCCACCATTGTTGAGGGCGAATATAAACACAATAGGAAATAACAACCACCAACGTTCTTGCCAATTGCTTGAAGTCGCAAAGACCTAAAGAAGGAATTACGAGATACAAGGAGCAACAACCATACTACTAGCAAAATGAAAAGAACCAAGAACTAAACTACCCATGAGCACACGCCACAAATACGAAAATATCTAATAAGCCCACAAAAAGGGAGAGATTTAATATTGGCCTTACCCTCCCGATCAATATCACCTTCATGCCATAAGAAAAATGTGCAACAACCAAGTTCCAAGCTTGAACTATCGGACCATAGAGAGTCTTCACCTAGATATAGCGCAACTAAAACTCCAAAAAGAGGCCAAGGAGTGACAACACTTTGCGCCATGCAAACCAAACGAGAAGGTCCACCTGAAAGGGAACATCCTCTAATACGGCAAAGCTGCAGAATGACACATCAATTTCCATGACAAGAAAAGTGACCATTGTAAAACCACCAAAAGCCAAAATAGGATTCTGAGATACCCAACAACATCTCTGTAACGATAATGGCAAAAAAGTGTCCAAAAACATGAGTACTTAGAACTTAATCTGTATTAGATGAAATAATGGTAAGATATGGAACATTATCCACTAGAGGGTCAATATAATCACCATGATCAATAGGAGGGTTAGTCAGATCCCCAAAGGCAGATTCCAACACCAGAAAACCCTCCACCTGAACTAGTCTAGAATCCATGTTATCAAGACTGAAAAGTTGATTGCACAACATGCGCTTAGTCTTCCAGTTCAAAGAATAAATTATATCTTTCAACTTGTTTATCTTTGACAATCAACCAAAGCAAAGTGTTCATTTGCTAGTGCAAAGCAAGAGAATACAAGTAATGAAACCTCATCTTACGAAATCTACTTGGCTCTAAGACCCTTTTTAGATCCAAACTAGACATCTCAAGCTCATAATCAGAATGATAGGGTTGCTCCTCAATCTCTTTTTCCTCCAAGAGAAGCATTTCTCTTCTGACTTCAAGAGGAATCACATCAAAGAACGTTCCAACATAATCAAAAGGAAACAGATGAGTGCATTTGAAGCCAACATAACTCATACCATCCCTCTGACTCAACATTCTCTGATGAGGAGGCATGAAGCCAAAAACATGGTAGTAGACCAAACAAGTACAAAACCCACGACCAATAAAACAAGAGGATGAACAAATGACTGACCCTTGCTCTCCTTAATGCAAAACTAGCAAATCATCCCCCCAATGCCACAACAGAGGGCCAAATTTGAGGAAATAACCCAATTCTAGACAATTCAAGGACATAAGACTAAAAAACCCCCAAAACCTAACTAGATTAAGAAAAAAACCAGTACCCAACTTCACAATCGAAGCAATTTCATCCCCACAACACAAAGTGGCTCGCCCAGATCAAGGTCGAAACAAAATAACATGAACAACCCTAAGATAAACACTAAGGGTTCCCAAAGGAAAGACCAAGGACCAGCCAACAACAAAAAACATTGAGCCAAGCCAGACAATAGATATAGACAATTTGAAATAAAAAAGCACAAAGATATTGCACTAGTTACAACCCCAATACACATCACAGAGATAATAACACAGGTGTAATTCAACAATAGGGCCAACCATCAATTATATGACACTCCAGGGGATACAAACACAAAACCAAATTCAAAGTATAGTGAACAATTGATGAAGTAAGAACCACAATATCTCGTTGCTACGTAGCACTCTGCCCAGTGCAAATGCAATTGACATCATAAAGCCAAACTCCTAAGATAAACCATCCTCACCCACACTCCACAGAAGTGCAAATAACATCGATGCCACCTAGGCCAAGGAAAAGGAGGGTGAATATACAACCTCACCTCCTTTCCCACAAGTTACATACCCTCACCACCCCAAAGACCCAAGCATACATTTAAATCAATGAGACTCGTAGTACATCTTCCAACACCTTCCACCAATTCTCTACCATGCTATAACAGGTTTAAGTCATTTGTTGAGGGGGCATACCTCACAAGAAGTCTTCGTTAACACTAGTGATATCACCCCATCAAGGAGGATTAATATATACATTTAAAAATAATATGGAACAAGACTTCTAATTATGAAGGATTACCTCCTCTTTATCATGGAGATTCTTAATTTGTAAATACGTTTTGTTATAATACTACATACTTCAAAAACCATAACTTACTTCATATGACATTTGTTTATATGATATTTTATTTAATTGATCAATTTTTTTAAAAGGGGAAAAACACATAACTATGTTGGAGATAAATTTCAACCTTTAATTTGTGCATACTACTATGAATATTCTAGAATCATACTATGAATATTCTAGAATATTTTATGAAGTTAAATTCTTACTATCCATTTAATAATAATTGATAATTAAATTAAAATTCTAAAAAACTTATTTCAAAATAAACATATCTACTAGCACAACCACACTAGTAAATGTGGTTGGTATACACCGAAGGCGTATAATTATGATTATTATTATAAATTAATATTACCACTATTATTAATTAATATTATTATTTTCAATTAATATTATTAATTAAATTTAATAACATTATAATTTAATAATAATTATTTTTATTTTTTTTAATAATTAACTAGAATAATATTAAACTCAATGGATAAATATTATAAATCGAAGGTATATAAACCCTAAGATAAATATTAGAAATCGAAGGGATTTATATTAAACCCTGTGATTATAAACCCATGGAATTTATATTAAACCCTATGATTATAAACCCAAGGGTAGAATCTTAAACCTAGGGGATAAATATTATAAACACAAGGTATATAAACACTAATATAAATATTAGAAACCCTAAAAATAAACATGGTTAACTATGGTTGACCACGATTGATTTCCATATTGACACAATCTTTGTCACAATGCAACGTTGGACTATGGTTAGTAAAGATTAATATAATAAACCATATGAATAATATTATACCCTAGGAATTTGAACCCATAGATTAGCAAACCCAAGGGATTGATATTATAAACCCAAGGGAATAATATACCCAAGGTATATAAATCCTAAGATAAATAATATAAACCTTCAAATAAACATGGATGACCATGGTTGACCACGATTGATTTTCACATTAACACAATCTTTGTCACAATGCGACGTTGGACAATGGTTGGACAAAGATTAATATTATAAACCCTATAAATAATATTATACCTTAGGAATATAAACCCTTAGATAAATAAACCCAAGGGATTGATATTATAAATCCAAGGGGATCAATGCTAAAACCCCAAGATATTATAAATCCAAGAAAATAATATTAAACCCAAGGGATTAATATTATAAACCCAAGGTATATAAACCCTAAGACAAATATTATAGACCTTAAATAAACATGGTTGACCATGGTTGACCACAATTGATTTTCATATTGACACAATGCGATGTTGGACTATGGTTGACCATGATTGATTTTCATATTGAGACAACATTTGTCACAAGGGGACGCTGGACAATGGTTGGCCATGGTTGACCATGGTTGATTTTCATATTAAGACAATCTTTGTCACAATCCAACATTGGATCATGGTTGACCTTAGATGACCATGGTTGTCACAATGTGACGTTAGACCAAGAGACAATCTTTATAAACCAAAGGGATTTATATACCCTAAAATAAACATTGTTGACCATAGTTGACTTTCATATTGACACAATCTTTGTCACAATGCGACGTTGGACTATGATTGACAATGATTAATTTTCATATTGAGACAACATTTGTCACAATGCGACGTTGGACAACGGTTGGCCATGGTTGACCATGGTTGATTTTCATATTGATACAATCTTTGTCTCAATGCGACATTGGACAATGTAATGTTGGACCAAGAGACAAATGTAACCATGGTTAACCATGTTTAACCATGGTTGATTTCCATATTGAGACAACCTTTGTTACAATGCAACGTTGGAACATGGTTGACCATGGTTGATTTTCATATTAAGACAATCATTGTCACAATGCGACATTGGTTGATTTTCATATTGAGAAAATATTTGTCACAATGTGATGTTGGACCATGGTTGACCATGATTATAAACCCAATGGATTTATATTAAACCCAAAGATTAATATTATAAACCCTATGAATAATATTATACCCTAGGAATATGAACCCTTAGATTAATAAACCCAAGAGATTGATATTATAAACCCAAGGGATCAATTCTAAAACCCCAAGGTATTATAAACCCAAGGGAATAATATTAAACCCAAGGGATTAATATTCTAAAACCAAGGTATATAAACCATAATTACACTATGGATGACCATGATTGATTTTCATATTGAGACAACATTTTTCATATTGCGACGCTGAACGATGGTTGACCATGGTTGATTTACATATTGAGACAATCTTTGTCACAATACGATGTTGTACCATGGTTTGCAATGGATGACCATGGTTGTCACAATCTGATGTTGGACCAAGAGACAATCTTTGTCACAATGTGACCATGGTTATTGGCCATCATTGACCATGGTTGATTTCCATATAGAGGCAATCTTTGTCACAATGCGATGTTCGAAATGGTTAAACATGGTTGGTTGATTTTCATATTGAGACAATCATTATCACAATGCGACATTGGTTGATTTTCATATTGAGAAAATCTTTTTCACAATGTGACGTTGGACTAAGAGATAATCTTTGTCATAATGTGACAATGGTTATTGACCATGGTTGATTTCCATATTGAGACAATCTTTGTAGCAATGAGACATTGGAACAAGGTTGGCCATTGTTGATTTTCATATTGAGACAATCATTATCACAATGCGACATTGGGTGATTTTCATATTGAGAAAATATTTGTCTCAATGCGACGCTGGACCATGGTTGACCATGATTATAAACCCAAATATTAATATTATAAACCCTATGAATAATATTATACCTTAGGAATATGAACCCTTAGATTAATAAACCCAAGGGATTGATATTATAAACCCAAGAAATTAATATTCTAAACCCTAGGTATAAAAACCCTAAGACAAATATTATAAACCCTAAAATAAACATGGTTGACCATGGTTTATTTTCATATTGACACAATCTTTATGACAATGCAATGTTGGACTACGATTGACCATGATTGATTTTCATATTAAGAGAACATTTGTCACAATGTGATGTTGGACAATGTTTGACCATGGTTGATTTTCATATTGAGACAATCTTTGTCACAATGTGACATTGGACCATGGTTGACTTTGGATGACCATGGTGGTCACAATGTGACGTTGGGCCAAGAGACAATATTTGTAAACTCAAGGGATTTATAAGCCCTAAAATAAACATGGTTGACCACGGTTGATTTTCATATTGACACAACCTTTGTGACAATGCGACGTTGGACAATGGTTGACCATGATTGATTTTCATATTGAGACAACATTGTCACAATGCGACGTTGGACAATGGTTGGCTATGGATGACCATGGTTGATTTTCATATTGAGACAATATTTGTCACAATGCGACATTGGATCATGGTTGACCTTAGATGACCATGGTTGTTACAATGTGACATTGGACCGAGAGACAATCTTTGTCACAAGGTGACCATGGTTATTGACCATGATTGACTATGGTTGGCCATGATTGACCATGGTTTATTTCCATATTGAGACAATATTTGTCACAATGCAATGTTGGAACATGGTTGACCAAGGTTGATTTTCATATTGAGAAAAGCATTGTCACAATGCGACATTGGTTGATTTTCATATTAAGAAAACCTTTGTCACAATGCAACCTTGGACCATGGTTGACCATGATTATAAACCCAATGGATTTATATTAAATCTAAAGATTAATATTATAAACCCTATAAATAATATTATACCCTAGGAATATGAACCCTTAGATTAATAAACACAAGGGATTAATATTATAAATCCAAGGGATTAATAGTAAAAACCCAAGGGAATAATATTAAACCCAATGGATAAATATTATGAACCCAAGGTGTAAAAACCCTAAGATAAATATTGTAAACCCTAAAATATACATGGTTGCCCATGCTTTTTCATTTTTGATTTTCATACCGAGACAATCTTTGTCACAATGTAGTGTTGGACCATCATTGACCATGGTTGATTTTCATATTGAGACAATCTTTGGAACAATGTGACATTGGACCATCGTTGACCATAGTTGTAAACACCAAGGATTTATATTAAACCCTAGGATTAATATTATAAACCCTATGAATAATATTATACCCTTGGAATATTAACCCTTATATTAATAAACCCAAGGATTTATATTTTAAACCCTATGAATAATATTGCACCCTATGAAAGTGAACCCTTAGATTAATAAACCCAATGAATTAATATTATAAACCCAAGGGAGTAATATTAAACCCAAGGGATTGATATTATAAATCGAAGGGACTAATAATCGCAAGGGATTAATACTAAAAACCTAAGGAAATAATATTAAACCCTTGGGAATAATATTAAACCCTTCGGTTTAATATTATAAACCCAAGATTTATAAACCCTGAGATAAATATTATAAACCCTAATATAAACATGGTTGACCATCGTTGACCATGGTTGATTTTCATATTGTCAGAATCTTTGTCACAACGTGTCATTGGACCATTGTTGCCCATGATTGACTTTCATACTTAGACAATTTTTGTCACAATGTGACATTGGACCATGGTTTATTTTCATATTGAGATAATGATTGTTTGAATGCGACTTTTGACCATGATTGGCCATGATTGATTTCATTATTGAGACAATCCTTGTCACAATAATACGTTGAACCATGTTTGACCATGGTTGATTTTCATACTGAAACAGTCTTTGCAATACTGCGACGTTGGACCATGGTTTACCATGGTTGACATGATTGATCATGGTTGATTTTCATATTGAGACAATGTTTTACACAATACGACGTTGGATGATGGTTGACCATGCTTGGTCATGGTTAATTTTCATATTGAGACTATCTTTGTCACAATAAGACGTTGGACCATGTTCGGCCATGGTTGACCATGGTTGATTTTCATATTGAGACAATCATTGTCACAATGTGACGTTGGACCATGGTTGACCATGGATGACCATGGTTGTCATAATGTGACGGTGGAACGAGAGTCAATCTTTGTCACAATGTAACGATTATTATTGACCATAGTTGACTGTAATTGACCATGGTTAAGCATGATTGAACATATTTCACCAATCAATAATTAAAAATAATTATTAATTAAATATTAATAATTAATTATTGATTAATAAATTATTAGTTATTATTAATAACAATTAATATTAATAATAATAATAATTAATTACCAACTATTTATTAATTAAGACGTAATTATAGATCGTACATGGGCGATAGTTGGAGTTGGCGACTCTCCTAGGGTTACTTCATCTGGGATCCCTGGGGAAGAGGATCAAGTTCTGAGGCTCGGTGAAAGAGTTAAAAATGTACTTTATATATTCTTCGCATATATTCTTCGGTGAAAGAGTTTTGAGGCTCGGTGAAAGAGTTAAACACGTACTCTATATATACCTCGGTGAAAGAGTTCTGAGGCTCGGTGAAAGAGTTAAACACGTACTTTATATATTCTTCACATATATTCTTTGGTGAAAGAGTTTTGAGGCTTGGTGAAAGAGTTAAAAACGTACTCTATATATTCTTCGCATATATTCTTCAGTGAAAGAGTTCTGAGGTTCGGTGAAAAAGTTAAACACGTACTCTATATATACTTCGGTGAAAGAGTTTTGAGGCTCCGTGAAAGAGTTAAACACATATTACTCTATATATACTTCGGTGAAAGAGTTCTCAGGCTCGATGAAAGAGTTAAACACGTACTTTATATATTCTTCGCATATATTCTTCGGTGAAAGAGTTCTAAGGCTTGGTGAAAGAGTTAAAAACGTATTCTATATATTCTTCGCATATATTCTTCAGTCTGCAGGCTGCGGTGGGCACGGACGATCTACAGTCAAGTTTGCTGATATCAGGTGCACACATTCCTTATCTTTTTCTTTTTCTAATACATATTTGCTCATATAATTTCAAGTATGAATATTTCACCATAGTTACCAAAGATTACCAAGGGCAGACCTAGCACAATTACTCTACAAGGTCTTTATGAGTATATAGAGTCTTTAGAGAAACGTAGAGAAGAAAGAGAAGCCAAGCTACAAAAAGAGTTAGAAGCCATGCTGGAAAATAAATTTGCATCTCTTGAAGACACGATCCAAAAACAAATAGAAAATAAAATAGAACTACTGGAGAATAAAATGGAGGCAATGGAGACTAGATTGCAGGTTATAGAAAAACAAAACCAAGATACTAACCAACCATCCTAGCAAGGAGATGCTGATACTTTAGAGAGTCTTAAAATGAAAGACATGATTAAAGAACTAGAAGAAAAAGTTAATAGCCGCCTCACCCTAAATAATGTGGTAGATAAGTTAGATATCAAACCAATTAAAGATGAAATGAAAAAATTAATAGAATTAGACCACGAACATAACAAAAGGGCCTTGAACCTTATAATCTTCAGTTTAAAAGAGGAAGTAGATGAGGATACTTTAGCCTTAGCCCAGACAGAATTACATAATAGATTACAAATTGAAACAGTGTGTCTCACAAAAGCAACAAGGTTGGGGAAATTAACCGAGAATAAAGGAAGACTAATCCGCATAAAGGTGAGCTCCACTGATCATAAGTACGACATACTTAGTAAAACCTCAAGTCTAAAAGGAACGGGAATATTCATAAATGAAGATCTCCTTCCAGAAGATCAAGTAGAATTAAGAAAGGAGGTTCAAAAGGTAAAATAAGCTAGAAAGGAAGGAAAATGGGCAATAATCAGAAATAGGAAAGCCTTTATTCGAGATAGAAACCAAAAAGATAGTAATCAATAACAATTAAACATGCTCCGGATCCTTTCTTGGAACTGTCGGGGCTTCCCATGGAACAAAGGCCCCAAGCTAAGTTGGATTTCAAATGATGTTGATATTATTTTGCTTGTTGAAACTTGGGAGCACAAAGAATCTAAGGTCCCTAACATAGATGGCTTTACGCTATGTTCTACCTGGAACAAGCGATCCTCCCATAGAGGCATTGGGGGAATAGCTTGTTACATTAAGAAGAACATCTCCCCCCATGCTAGGATTTATAAAAATGACCCTCACAACCAATATAGTTGGATAGAGATCAGTGACATTAATAATAAAAAGTCATATATAGCAATATGTTATTTTCCCCCCATCAATTCTAACTTCTATAAGAAGAAGAATCTAGATAAAACTAACCCTTACAATGGTTTAGAGAATGATATTTCTAGCCTAAGGAATGACGGTAATATCCTTTTAATAGGTGACTTTAATGCTCGAACTTCAAACAACCAAGATATTATTCTAAGCAATCATTCCAACCCTAATCATCTTTGGTTAGACGAAGACCCTACTCTGGCTAGTAGGTACAAAAGGAGCGCTGAAGACCTCGGGGAAAATTTGTTTGGGTTGGAGCTAGTCAAGCTCTGTAGTGCTCAGGATCTCATAATTTGCAACGATCTAAAGAAGTGGCCCAATTCTAGAAAGATGACCTGTATCCATGGACTTGGTAGCAGCGTGGTAGACTACGTTATTTCCGATCTCCCATTATACAACAAAATAATAAATTTTGACATCTTAAACGACCACAAACCTAACTCTGATCATAGGCCTTTACTTATAACTCTCAATTTTGTCATGCATAGAGTTCCCACAGAAAATAATACTTACAACCAAAAGAACTTAATATTTGATAGAAATAAAAATGATCTCTTTCTAAATGAATTAAAAACTAATTTGCTTCCGTTATCTAGTATAGACAACATAGAAGACCTCTATCATAATTTTACTACAACCCTCTCATATTCTATTAACAAGTTCTCAATTGAAGTTTCAAATAATAAAAGAAATAGCAAAACCAATCCATGGTATGACAAAGATTGTAAAAGTGTGAGGAGAGAAATTAAGGAAGTTGTTGATGAATCTCTTAAAATGGACAAGATAAAAATATACAAAGCCCTAACTAAAAGGAAAAAAAGGCAGTACATTCGTCAAAGACAGGAGAATCTTTTACACCTCTCTAAGGTAGCTCCTAAGAAATTTTGGAGGCAGATTCTGACTAGGAAGACTAAAGATAATAATAAAATTGCTCTTCACGATTGGAATTCCTATTTTAAAAGGCTTTATGAATCTCCAAATGTCATGGATAATTTGGAAACCCTGCTCACAACGAAAGAAGTTTTCTCTTTAGAAGCCATTAAGTTTGGGGTTAATCGCCTCGCTAATGGGAAAGCTAAGGACATTGAAGGTTACCAGGCGGAAATCTTAAAAATTGGAGGTCCTGTCCTCATCCCCCACATCCACAAGCTTTTCAATCAAGCAGTCAAGTAAGGGTTCCCTACACCTTGGACTGAGAGCCTCATTATCCCTATTTTTAAAAGTGGGGATATAAATAACCCCTCTAATTATTAGACAATTATAATCAGCCCTCTCTTAGCCAAGTTATATGGTAGTATTTTGGAAAAGAAGTTAAGCATATGGCTTGAAAGTGAAGGTAAGCGGGCTAAAGGCCAAGCAGGTTTCAGAAGGCATCACTCAACAACAGACCACCTCGTTACGATTAAGATCATTGCGGAGGAATGTCGTAATGATAAATCCAATTTATTTTGTTGCTTTGTGGACTTTAGAAAGGCTTTCGATACGGTTCCTAGATATAACCTTTGGAATAGATTAGAAGAGCTAAAGGTTCCTCTCGAGTTGAGAGCTGCCGCTATAAGGTTATACGAGAATGTAATTGCCAAACTAAAGAGCAATGAGGGGTGGTCGAAAGATATTAAGTGTAACATCAGAGTTAAACAAGGTTGCCCCCTCTCCCCTACCCTATTTGGCATTTACATCGATAAGCTCGAAGGCTATTTAGAGGAAGCAGGATGTGATGGCACGATCTTAGCTGGGATAGTCGTCATCCTTCTTCTCTATGCTGACGATATTGTTCTTTTCGCAAGGTGCCCATCTGATCTTGATAAGCAACTCAAGTTCTTAAGAATTTCTGCTCTACGATGGGTATGACTGTTAACACTGACAAAACAAAAGTTATGATTATCAAATCCAAGAAGGACACTTACGCTAATTTTATGTATGACAATAATAACTTGGAGGAAGTGTATTCTTACAAGTACCTAGGAATCGATATTCATCAAAAGCTCAACTGGAACCATAGCATTGAGAAAAGGATTAATGGGGGGTGGAAAGCTTATTTTGGTCTTGAAAATAATTGTAAAACAACAAACCTCGTAATGTGGGATAAAAAGAAGTTCCTCTTTGAAACTTTAGTCACTCCTGTTATCTTATATGGCTGTGAGGTTTGGGGTTGCAGCATCTCCAGAGAATCATGGAGAAAGATTGAGCAAATCCAGAAGCGTTTTATAACTTATAACCTGAAAATTAAAAGTAATACACCCTATCCTATTCTCCTTATAGAAGCAGGTATTTCCCCTATTGAGAGCCTAGCTATGATTAGGTTTCTGTTGTACAAGCACAAACTCAATAACATAGATGATCATAGACTTCCTAAGCTAGCTTTAAATTCCATCCAAAACAACCTAAGGCTCAATCAGGGGTGGCATAAAGGCACAAGGGCCTGGTTAAACTATTAGGAGATCAACGAGAATGATGCATTACAAAACATAAATAACATTAAAGATATTGTTACTTCTAAGTTCAAAGAAAAATTATGGTGTGAGAAAGATTTAGCGACTAAAAGAAAATTAAGTTATTATAAGAAGGTCATCAACCCCACCCTAGAAGATCAAAAGTATCTCTCTATTTTAACTAGCTCAAAGAAGAAAATTAATATAGCAAAGATTAGAATGAATTCTCATGAGCTCCATAGTGAAACAGGTCGTTGGGCAGTTCCTAAAACGCCATGGATGGAAAGGATCTACCATATATGTGAGAATAGCAACATCGAGGATGAAAACCACTTCCTCTTAGAGTACCCCGCGTACAACCACATTAGATCTCAGTTTCACAATCTTTGTTACAATACTGACCTTCCTAGCCTTTTACAAAGTCAAAATTATAGTGAGCTCGGAAGGCTTCTCTCCAAGCTTTTTGAGCATAGGAATAAAATCTTAATTCAAAATAAATAATTTGTTTCTTTAGGTCCGATAGACCAATGTTTGGTCTCAGCGGACGTTAACTATCATCATCAATTATTATTTTTAATTATTACTTATAATTATTTATGGTTTTTAATGAATTTTTAATTAGTCTTAGTGGATGTTAACCACCACCATCATCATCATTAATTATTAATTATTATAAATTTATATAAAAAAAATTACAATTGATTAAATTTAAATTTATGAATTATTATTTTATTTTTTTAAATTATTAATTATATTTAACTATTAATCAATACTGATGACAATGTATTATTTGCAATTAATTAATTAATTGCTTAATTGATTAATTCATGGTTAATTGATTATTAATTATTAAATAACTTAACTTTATTTATTTAATAATAATTAATATCTAATATTAATTAATTAATATAAAGTAATAAAAAAATTAATATTAATTAATAATAAAAATAATCTTTAATTTTAATCATAATTATAATAAATAAATAAATTATTAATAACAAACAACTAATTAATTAATTAATAATTAATCATAATTATTTTTTATAAGAAAAAAATGTATTGTGACTTTAAAAAAAATAAAAAATATAATAGAATAAACCATTTATTTTAAAAATTACATCTTTACTTTTCAAAATTTCTTACATTCTCCTTGCCGGGTAAAATTTGTATTGCAATTAAAAAAAAGGTGTAATATGATTACCCACATAATAATCACACGTTAGAGTTTTAAATCTAGTTGTTTCATTTTAAAAAAATCACAATGTAATAAAAAATTGTTTTTCCAATTTTAATCATAAACAAAAAAACAAAAACAGTACATTTTAAAAAATACCGATTTATTTTAGTGAGATTTTTTTGGAGTTTTTTTTTATTTTTCTAGTTTAATTTCTTTAAAATTTGATAGGAATTTATTGAAATCACAGACTTGATTGGTAATCTATGCACAATTAAAGTGCCCTAATTTTTTTTCGAAGTGCTAAATCTATATATACACGCGTTTGATTAGTTAGTTGGTGAGGCAATGGCTTACCAAGGCGACGATTAGTAGCTGGTCCGAGAGGATGATCAGCCACACTGGGACTGAGACACGACCAAGACTCCTACGAAAGGCAGCAAAAAACCAATTTAAATAACACAAATCAATATTTTACCTCAAATTTTTATACTAAATTCTAAAAAATCCAAAAAATAACATTAAACCAAAAGCTTAGAAAATGCCTCCAGTGAAAAAATGCAATTATAAATCGCCATCTCACTTGCCACTTAGCAACTCTAAATATATTTCCAAATTATAATCAAGGTTCTAAATCGATTCAAGTATATAAAACAATATTTGTTCTCAGTAATCTTGAAGTCACCACGTTCGAATTTGAAAGCGCGATGTAATGACCTTTTCCCTGATTCAATGAACTTTGAACATTGGGCAGTACCTTTTTTTTTTTCAGAGAGAAAAAACGGCATGGTATTATATTAAGAATATATAATAGGCGTAATATTAAGAATATATAATAGGCGTAATACAAATATCAGACCAAATGAAAAAACACTGGCCAGGAATAGACAGATTCTGAGCATAATGGGAAGATACATGCCAGGAGAGCGGATAAATACACCAATGAGACAAAACCGTCCAACAAAACCTTCCAACATGAGAGGGCCAAGGAAAAACTTCAGGATCAAAACGAGCAAATCGATTATACAAACCAAATAACAGAGAGATCCTTGAAGGACGGCGACATCAAGAGATCAGATTCAAAACTGTTCAGAGAAAGCAGAGATGAGGATCGGAATGGAGGAAATGGGATTCTTTGAATCCTGGAAAATGCATTTGTTTCGCCATTTCCACAAGAGCCAGCACGTGTAAATGAAAATCGATCTTCATTCTGATCGTTGAACGGACCACTATCTGAAAGCATCCTAGACAGAGGCGAACACCTGATAAGGAAAACCAAAAGAAAGGGAAAGATCATACCAGACATGGGATGAAGCCGAACATTGGAAGAACATATGGAGGGTTGATTCAGAAGCCTGGCAGCACATGGAACATCTACCGGGCCCCAACCATCCCTTTCTCTACAGAACTTCCCAAGACAGGATCCTGTTGGAGAAAAGCAACCATGAAAATAAAATCGCCTTTAGCTGACAGGTAGACTTCCAGAAAATGGAGGGAAAGGATGGGCCGGGAAGCGGCGGAAGAAGGGATGAGGCAGCCGAGCATAAGTCCTTGACTCTTGCAGTCTGTCTGTTGGGCCCCATCGACCATACTAACTCATTGATTGTACCAGTTTGAGTGATGCCTTTCCCATCAAAACAATTTACAGCCAGATCCCATGACGGCCGCAGGAGAGAGGGCAAACCTAGTTCATCGTTGTCCTTCCAAATTGGTGCCGAAGACGACCATGCGCGAATCAGCTTATTCCAGGTGAAGATCCCTTTGGTGTGAAAATAAGCAATAAGGTCAGGAGACAGCGAGGACTCCAGCCCATATATGGTAGAATCGATGCCGAGAAGGACGTTAGATCCAGAGGAGAAGCGCCATTTCAAGAAGCCGAGAAAGAGTGCCTGAGCCTTTTTGAGGCTGTGCCAGATGGCAAAACCCCTCTCCGACCCCAGGGTGTCCTCCTGTACCAGTGAACCAACAGCTTTCCCTTCAGATATTTGTGTTTAATAATAGAGCTCCAAACGCCTTCTCCAAAAATGCCTCTGTGCAGGGACCGGCAGAGGAGGGCCAAGCCGAAAGACCTCATGTGAAGAAGGCCCCAACCGCCTTCACGCTTCGGACGAGAGATGATGTCCATTTTGACTAGATGAAGCTTGGCTTGCTGCGATCATGTGCCCCATAGGAAATTTGCAGACAAAGAAACAATTTTCCTAATTATGGAAGCCGGAAGAAAATACAGATGAGCCCAGTAAACGGCGAGGAGGGAAAGGACCGATTGGACCAGAGTAAATCTGCCTCCCAGGGAAAGAAAGCGCATCTCCCACTTTGAGATTTTGCTATAGAACCGGTCGATTAGCCAGAGCCAGTCTGATTTGCGATTCCCTTTTGGTTTGAGAGGAAAGCCCAGATATTTAAATCCTTCGTTTATAGGAGCCACGCTTATCTTTTGTTTTATTATTTTTTGTATAATTTGTAGCATTTGAATAGATGTAATTCTTATCGTTGAAGATATTTTTGGAGATATTCTTGTCGATGAACCACACTAAATATTAGATGATTTTAAATGTTAAACACTAAGAAGTTATTTACTTAAAATTAATGGAATTTCAGTGTTAGAACTCAATTTTTTAAATAATTAATAATGATTTTTTATTTTATTTTATTTTATAAAAGATAGTGTACATATGATATATTGTGATATATCAATTTTATCTAATTTATTTTTAGATGTGTAAAATAAAATTGAGACCTAAAGGCTGCAGCATTGTTAGGCTTCAGGGAGAGCTGCGCGCGCGTCTGAATCCCGCGCCTGCGCCTGCGTCTAGCCTGCCTGCGTCTGATCGATCTGAACCATGGACCCTCCGGATCCGCCCAGTGGGGATCCGGAGCTGCAGCGAGCCTTCTCAAACTTGGTGAAATCTCTCCCTCCGTCAAGACCTAGACCAACAACAACAAAATTTGTGAAGAAGCTGGATGTTTTACAGGAAGTTCTTCTGCCTCCGACCATTCCACGCATGGCAGCCATTTCCCTAGCAGAGAAAGGGTTAATCGGGCAATTCACAGGACTATGGCCATCTCCCAAAACAGTGCAAAGATGGGTCGAAAGAAATTGGTCGGACAAGATCCAGGGCAAAATATCCATCAGATTCTGTGGTAGAGGATATTTTACCTTTCACTTTGAGACCAAAGAAGATAAAGATCTTATATTCAGAAACGGACCTTACTTTATGGATTCCAGGGGCCTCTATCTCAACAAATGGACCCCGGATTTCGACCCTGAACTTGATGTTCCAAACGCTGTTCCAGTCTGGGTTAGACTTCCTTATCTCCCACTCCACTGCTGGGGGGACGACTCTGTGAAAGCAATAGGGAACGCGGTTGGAAAATACATAGACCGCAGTGAACCCAAACACAACATGCAGGCCTGTGCGCGGATTTATGTGGAGGTTGATCTGGGCCGTGGACTACCAGAAGCAATCAAACTGAAAGTAGATGATTGGTGCCATATCCAGCAGCTGGATTACGAGCAAATACCCTTCAAATGCAAAGTATGTCATGAATATGGTCACTTTGCAAATAGATGTCCCAAAATAGTTAATGTTGAATCAGAAGAGCAAGACAGACAATGGGAAACTGTTAAAAGGAAAAAATCATCCCTTCCCCTCAAGCCCTCGGACTCTGAAGCCCCTGGTTCTTCCCATCAACACCCTCCCCTTCAATCCCAGCATCACCCCTCTTCCTCCTCCCAGCAGCCCCCCTTTCATCAACCTTCCTCTCCTCCTCGGATTACCGATCCTTCCATCCCTCCATCCTCTAATCCCTTCGCTTCCCTTTCTGAAGAAGAATTTGTGCCTGACTTCCACTCCTCTGATCCTCCTCTTCACCCCTCTCCTCCTCTCACTTCCCACCCCCCCCCCCTGACTCCCCCTCCACCAGGATTACCAGAAGTTCTTCAAAGGATCATGGGGCGCCCAGCGAAGCACCAAAGAAACATGGGCCTGGCAGAAAATCGACTAAACAACAGAGAGAAGAAAGTGCCCAGAAAGACATAGCAATGGGTTCTCAGACTCCAATAGAATCCTTTATTCTTGGGCATTCGGATAAAGAAAACAACAACAAGGGAAAAGAGAGGCGAGCACCTCTCCATGTAACCAGTAAATCATGATGAATATACTATCCTGGAACAGCAGGGGATTAGGGCACCCTTCCAAGATAGCAGCCCTCAAGGATTTAATCCAAAGCGAAAAACCCGAAATCATTCTCATCCAAGAAACAAAGCAAGATCAATCAGAAATTAATAGAGTCATCAGTCAGCAAAAGCGTTACAGTGGATGCGCAAGCGAAGCAAGAGGAGCCTCAGGAGGCATTTTAACAAAGTGGGATAGTAATAAATGGAATTGTATCTCCACCAGAATACACCAGAACTGGATCCGTGTTAATCTAGAAAGTAAGACAGGTGGAGCAGCGGTCGTAATCTACAATGTATACGCTCTGAATCAGTATAGAGAGAAAGAGGTATGCTGGAACACTTTGGAGGCTAGTATAGAAGAGGAGCGGGACAACAATCTCATTATTGCAGGGGATTTAAATTTGGTTTTGCATGCAAACGAGAAAAGAGGGGGACATTTCAACCCAGATCCTTTCAGAAATCGTCTTGAGAGTATAATGGAGGAGCAAGACCTTGTAGATATCAGGCCCAAGAACAGAAGATATACCTGGAGCAACAGAAGAATAGGAGTTGGCAATATTATGGAGCGCCTTGACAGGTTCCTCATAAGTGTAACGTATTTGTCTACTTTCACTACAGGTCAGTCAAATATCCTTAATGTCTCCGCCTCTGACCATTATCCAATAACGCTCAGCTTGAATAGTCAATGTCGGCTAGCACCTCTCCCCTTCAAATTCTGTTCCATATGGAATCGTATCTTTGCAGCAAATGAAGTGGTGCGGCAGACTTGGATACAACATGTGGAAGGCTCCCCAACCTATATCTGGGAAACTAAATTAAAAAGAGTAAGACAGGCTCTAAAAACTTGGGCAAAGAACAACTACCAAGAGCCTGAGCTGAGCAAAAAGAAAATAAAGCAAGAGCTGGAGGAAGTGCAGCGAAACATTGAAGCCTTTGGGCTGTCTCAGCAAGCAAAAGAGAGTGAAATAAAATTATACTCTCAGCTGAGACAAACCACAAACGACGAAGAAACCAAATGGAGATTGAAGTCAAGACAGCTCTGGCTCCAGGAGGGAGACAAAAATACTTCCTTCTTTCATAAGCAAGCTACGGTTCGAAAGACTAGAAACACAGTGAGCACAATTAAGGACAGTGAAGGGTACAACTACAATACTCAGGAAGCCATAAAGGAAGCAGCCACCGCTCATTTCAAGAACCTTCTGACTGAGGATAAAGGAGAGGAAGACTACTCAAGTTTATTACAGCATCTACCCAAAGGAGTTACCCAAGAAATGAACAACAACCTCAAGAAAGAAATAGAAGAAGAAGAAATTCAGAAAGCGATTTGGAGTCTTCACCCAGATAAAGCTCCAGGACCTGACGGGTTTCCAATTAGCTTTTACAGAGAGCATTGGCAGCTGATCAAAAAGGACCTCATCAAGATGACTCGCTGGGTTTTAAAGAAAGGCAAAATGGGGGGATTCACCAACTCTACCTATCTAGCCCTAATCCCGAAAGAGAATAGACCTTCCACCTTTTCTAGATTTCGGCCTATATCTCTATGTAACTCAGCATACAAAATAATCACAAAAATTTTGTCATCTAGGCTCAAGCCCCATCTTCAATCTCTGATCTCAGAAAACCAAAGAGGTTTCCTTCCCAATAGGCACATCTCCGACTCTATTCTTCTTGTGCAAGAGGCTATTCACTCAAGCATAAGCAGAAAGGAGAAAGGATTTGTTCTAAAGTTGGACCTTGCCAATGCTTTTGACAGGGTAAGGCATTCCTTTCTTTTTGCTGTCCTTCACAAAATGGGTTTTGACTCCTCCTTCATCACAATGATTAAAGCTTGTATTTCGGAACCCTGGATCTCTCCTCTGATCAATGGGAGACTGTGTGCTACTTTCCAATCATCTAGAGGTCTTAGACAAGGTTGCCCCTTGTCTCCTTATTTATTTATTCTCATGGCCGAGTCCCTTAGCCAAACCTTGGACTTCAATAGGAGAATAGGGCTAATCACTGGCATCAAATTTGAGCAAGGAACAAAGAACATCAACCACTCCCAATTTGCGGATGATACCCTTCTGATAGGAGGAGTGTCCACCACCATAGCAAGGCGATTTAAAAAAATATTAGATCAATTCATGGACTACTCAGGGGGGAAGATCAACCAGCAAAAAAGTTGCATATATGGTTGGAACACTTCAACTCACACCATCCATAGCATTGCAAATATATTAGAAGTCTCCTACAAGCTTGTCTGGAGCCATTTCACCTACCTAGGGATGCCAGTAAGTATGGGACCGTTGAAAGCTGACACATGGAATGAAATTCTTGACAAAATAAAGAGAAAAATCCAACAATGGGGCACCATGTGGTTGAACCCAGCAGGACGGCTTGTACTTCTCAAATCAGGTTTGGCCTCTCTTCCCATTTATCGTTTTTCTTTATGTCAAGCTCCTGCTGTTTTCCATCTTAAAATGGAAAAAGCTCTCAGACATTTTCTTTGGCAAGGAGGGAAAACGGAAAAAAGAAAATTCAACCTTGTCAGCTGTAAGAATGTCATCCAGTCTCAGGAAAAGGGAGGGTTAGGAATAAGATCTCCAAAATTGCTGAACTTAGCCCTTGGAGCTAAAATAATATGGAGAATGATCACAGGACCTGCAGCTTGGTGGAAGAGAGTCTTAGAGACAAAATATTTGAGCAGCTCGAGGCAACAGCTTCTGGAAGCCAATATTCCCAATAGAGATAGCACAAAAATTTGGCAACTCTGCAAGAAAGTCATACCCTTCATGTCTCAAAACATCTCAAAAGTCCCAGGAGGGGGCAGTAGCATCAATTTCTCTACAGACAGAATTCTTGGACAGCAGCCTATTGGTTCAAAAATGGAGGCTACTCCTGTCATAAACTGGCTAAATGGAAAAGGAATACGGTACTTAGCTCAAATATCAAATTGGGACAACCTCTCCCAAGTATGGGTAGGTTGGAAATTTCCGGATTACCCTAGGGAGCTAGAAACCAGTCTTGCTGCCTTAAAGAACCTCCTTCACAGTAAAGCTCCGATTCAGAAAGGCAAGCAAGACGGTTATCGTTGGGACCCAACAGGAACTCAATATACGGCTAAAGCAGGGCACCAACATCTATGTGATAGCACCTTCCCACAGGATATCTGGAATCAATGGAAACTTGTTTGGAGAGCAGAAGCACCCCCCAAAGTCAAATTCTTCATCTGGCTACTCCTGAAGGGGAAAATATTAATAGCAAAGAATCTAAAGAAAAGAGGTATAATGGGACCATCCAGATGCCCGAATTGCTGCAGGTCAGAAGAAACCATTCAACACTTGTTCATAGATTGCCCGGTTGCAGATGAATGCTGGAGAAAGTCGGCCTCAATCGGGGGCGCTCCATGGGAGCCTCAGGCAACCATTGCAGACACAATTCATAAATGGAGGAAAAATTGCCCATGGAAAGGAAAAGATAGTAAATTGACACAAAGAATATGGAATGTCATTCCCCTAACTCTCCTATGGAGAATCTGGTTGGCTCGAAATAGACGGGTGTTCCAGGAGAAAGGCTTTAACATCAGAACTATGTGTCTCAAGGCACAGAACTTAGCGGTGGAGACAATCACATCCCACACCAAAGGCAAGATAGAGATTACTAATTACAGTATAGAAGAGAGGAACTTGATCAGTTATGTCCAAGAGAACATAACTAGTGCTCAGGAATTAAACCAAGGAAAGTCTCAAAGGAAAGAAATAAACAGGGCCTGGAAGCTGAGGTTAAAGGAAGCGGAATTTGCAAGCTGGTTGAGAAACTGTAATAAGTTCTACTTATTCTTTGACGGCGCCTCTAAACTAAATCTGGGTCAAGCCGGTGCAGGGGGACTTATATGCAATGCTAATGGTGAAAACATACTTCAGTTTGAATGGGGACTGGGGGAAATGTCCAACAACAGGGCAGAAGGGCTAGCATTGTTCCAGGGCCTCACTCAGCTGATTAAGTTAGGAATAAGGAAGGTTATAGTGTTCGGGGACTCAGCAATTATCATTAGACTCATGGCGCAGAGGCCGAGCACGCCGAACATCCTACTGCAGCAGATAAACTACAGGAACCAGATTCTTCGAGCCTCAATGGAAGAAATCACCTTTTACCACATCCTCCGTGGACTGAATAAGGAGGCTGATAAGTGCGCCGACAGGGCATGCGAGCGCCCCAAAGGAATTCTGAGATGTAACAATAAACCCTCCTTACAACCGTTACCATGATCATTCCACATCTAGTCAGCAGCAGGTGTACCGAGGATACTAGAATCTACGACAGCCGGCAAACAATCAACTCAGTTGGCAGAATAGGTATGGTAGGCAAGATTTTATTCAGAAACAAGATTGGGAGATCTACTCAGAGTATAGGAATCAAGCGAAGCGCAGGCGAAAATTGTCCTCGCAGGCAGACCACATGTGCAATCCAGGTTAAGTCTTTGACCATGAAATGGAGCACGGGGAGATGTAATTGGACCCTTTCCCGCTACTCAAGCCCGAAGACAATCTCTATACATAGAATAAGCTACATGAACCTCCAACACATTGAGAACGACTGCGTTCACGAGCAGACGAGTAATCTCGCTTCCGCCAGTCTTCATATAGTTCGTGGGAGCCAACAAAATCACAGCAACTCTGCGCGCGCGGTGGAAGCAGTTTGCAACAAGCAGAGAGATCCGAGTCCCTGTGTTAAAGAAGAAAATAGAGCAGTCAAGAACCATTCAGCGTTAATGGATCGCCCGGAAGACTGCTTTCATTGCAGAGATCTCCAGGCTGAATTTGAGGAACTGCGAGCCCAGCAGCAGGCCATGGAGGATCAAGTGCGAAGTCTGGAGGCAAGACTGGAAGACCAATACCGAATCCTTAATGAGAAATACTGGGCTGAGATAAACCTATTCCTTCACAGGGTCAGCTCCTTACATGAGCAATTTAACAATCTGGCCAATAGATGTAGCCATGCTGAAGAATCGCTCACTGTCCTCAAATACATGATGGACAAGCGCTTCAAAGATAATCCATCCTCTTCCAGCGCTAAACAGAATGAGCCTGATCCTAATCCAGAAGCGTCTACTACAAGGAAGATCAGTCACATAGAGATAGATTAATTATGTTATGTAGTTGTAAATTTTGGTGTCTGCAGTTTGTCTGGATCTACAGTAGTTTAAGGAGCCTCAGAGGCAGGAATACTAGAACAAGGATCAAGGAAAAGAACTTTTTTGTAATTCCCTGGATCCAAAATGCTCATGAAGCTCTATATGTATGGCAAACAACCTTCTCTTTTTTTCAGATCAATATATAGCACCCGAACTTTGTCTAAAAAAAAGTAAAATAAAATTGAACTATTTAATATAGAACTAAAAATATCTTAAAAATAGTGAATTTATTAATATTCCAAATGAAGAAACAATCTGTTTCATAGATTATCTTTAGCCTTGTGGACATTAAAATAATTTATTTATTTCTTTTTTCTTAATATAAAAGATAATTTTAGGTTTTTAATATGACATGGGAAAGATACATTTATATCTTAACATTTGAATTTATTTTATTTTTAGATACGTGTAAAATAAAATTGAAATATTTGATATAGAACAAAAAAATCTTAAAAATGGTGAATTTATTAACATTTTCTAATATAAAAAATAATTTCTGGTTTTTAATATAACACGACAAAGATACATTTACTTCTTAACATAGCACAAATCTTATACTTAAAAAAACATTTAATTAAATTAAAAAATCAAATTACAATACATAACTTAGAGGAATATTGAAAAAAAACTTGCATCTTTGCATTGAAGCTTGAAACCAAAATAGGGTAATTACAAAAGGAATACTAGTGGTCAAAAACAATTGAAAGCTAAATAGGGTAATTACAAAAGGAATATTAGTGCTTCGATGGGTATCAAATTGTACAATCTTATTATTTAAGTATGAAAGTCAAAGATATATAGGGTATTCTATTTATTTATTAAAATTAAATAAGATAACTAGTAAATGCTTGTTTTATGAATCATTAGTTAAAATCAATTATATTTTCTTTCACATTTAGTAATTTTCTTTAAATATATATATCATTAGTTTTTGTAGTTTCCTTTAAATACTATATATTTTACTAGTGTAAATAATAATAATAATAATATCACAAGTAACTATGATCATGAATAACACCATAATTAAATATACTTAGAAATCATAACTTTTCATATTTGTTTTTAATTAATATTATTTTAATAGTACAAATAATAATAACATCACATTTGACTACAATCAATGATTTTTTGAAGTACAGTTATTTAATATACATTTAAAAAATATATCAAAAATATTTTATGGTAAATTATAAACAAGAGAAATATACCAATGATGATTAGTTACACATTAATATTTTATCACAATAAAATTTAGAAATAAAGATAATTTTTAAAATTTAGTTGTAAATTATAATATTAGTTTGTAAAATATAATATTATTTTGTAAATGTATATATATATATATATATATATATATATTTCACTTACTGGTTCACGGATACCCGGGTCAGTGGGTAGCCGCTACGTCCAGGGTTTTAAACACTGAGTGGACGCCACCCGAAGGGCATCAACACCCCTCGGCCTATTCACTGACCTAACCCCAAGAGCTTTCGGGATTCGACCCTGTGACCTCCCATTGGCGAGGCACTTGATTTGACCGATTGAGCTAACTCTTGGGGCTTGTAAATGTATATATTAGTTAAATTAATAATTATTTTTAGGGAATTGGGCTATGTTCTAAATGCTCAAGATACCTATATGTGTTTTGTGGTTGTGGTTAGTTATGAGGTTGCATTATTATTATTTTGTTCTTTTAAATTTTTATATATAATGTGTTATGGATTGTGGGAATAATTGTTAAATAATAATAATATATTTAAATAATTTGATATTAATTGTTAATAATATTCGCAAACCAAATAATGAAATTAAGCTGCAAAGTAGATATGTTTTTTTAGCTCTTTTAATTAAATTTATTAATTAAAGATAATGTCCTACAAAACAAGTTAATCATTTAAATAGAACTTTTATTTTCTATTTAATTGTTTAACATTTTTGTAAATGTTTAATAAGATCGATATATGAAATTAAGTTTATTTTATTATTATTGATTTTTAAGATAGAATTTGACATTTCTAATATCAAATAAACATGTCAGTCAATTTAACATATGAAATTTTTAGTCATAATTAAATATTATTATAATGACATGGATAAAATAAAGATGGTATAAAAAATGAATGTAATCCTTTTGACGGTGCTGGACCCGCCAACATGTCAAGGGGATCTCCCCGGTAAGAAGTCTCAATTAGACCTCATACCGTTTGGTGTAGGAGTTCGAGGAGTGGGTCGTAAGGTAATGCCTTGACCGCGATGTCGCACAGAGGCAGGTAAGATAACTCTGTTAGTAGCAACGGTGTGACTGACGCAGAGAGTCAAGGAATGTGTACGAGAGGTTCCAACACTTCGAAGGGAGAGGAAGGTGAAGGTGAGTTCCAAGTTGAAAGGGATCAGTCCCAACTCGGTTAGGAACACACCACACAAAGGACATGCACAGATTCCGGCGAAGTAGTCCACTTGGATGCGACAATCACAACATACAATGTAAGATAACACGAACAACACTCACGAATCAGTGTGAGACGAGTGTGACGGTTGATATAGCAAGGTTCATGAGAAAGGTCTGTTTGATGTCCGACAGAGCAGTTGACACAGACGGTGACAACATTAATAACATATGCAACACATTAACAATAAGATTCATATAATTGAATATAAATCAGTTCATACACAAGTACGTAAGTTAAACAATCATATATCACTAAGGCAACCAGAACAATCCAACTACAATAACAACATATGCATGAAAATGTGTTGGCTCTTATTATATAAAGAAGTGTAAGTCGCAATCATAAAATACACCATGTAAACCTGCTAACCCCAACAGTGGAACATTACAACCACATCTGCCTGCTCCTCCAAAGAGATATACTAGCTCCATGCAGTGGAGAAGCCAAGGCGTGTTACAATACTGTCCAAACCTTTTTCAAAATAGTCTTAGTAGAAGCTTGGCTGACCAAAAGCCTATACAATGAGTTATGAGGGACTATTTATAGCAAAGGGTGGGGTGACCCTTGACATTCCCCTTTGTGACAGTTTAACTACCCTCATGACTCTTCACCTACTCTATGACTCTTACATTCAACCATTGACACTTGACATGTCTCAACATTACAATGCACATGTACTCATGTGAGACAACATGGCTTGAGCAAGCCTTGCAAGACATCACTGACACTCGGTCTGCTGTGATGAGACCAACTCTTTGAAATGCTTGTGATGGTGAAGGTGGTGAGCTGATGCCAAGCTTGGTTGTCCGTGATGGTGTGCATGCACCTCATGGTGACATCTTGCTGAAGCGAACTCTTGCCTCCGTTGCAACCGGTGCATTAGTTCGGCCTCTTCATCCAACTCGTTTGCTAACATGTGCATGGTCTTCTTTGGTACTGTTGAACCAGCAACACACTGATGCATAGTGTCCATGTTGATCTTCAAGTATGTGCAAGTGGTCATGCGCATCATCTCATCGAAGTACTTGTTCAACCCCTAGTTGGACTTGCTTCTTGTCTTCGCCTTAGTGAGTGTGTTGAATGGGTTGGATTGTATGTGTGTGCTCAACGACATGCATGATGCTAGATCCCTTGCATGTGATCACAACACTGCTCCCCATGTTTTCTCTGTGTCAGCTGCTGGGATGGATCTTTAACTTATACTGACGTAGTTTCATCCGCGAGTGCATGTTGCGCCCACCATTGTTCCTGTTCCTGCTGCAACTCATTGGACTATCTGTGAAGCTTCATGTTCTTCCTGAGTTGATACTTCAACACATGCAACTCCTTCTTTGTTCCATCTTCTTCCTTCGCGCGATCTTCATGTCGCACCGTCACTTCATAGCCCGAGTCTCCAAAGTTTCTTTCATTATCAGTGGATCTGCTTGATCTTGCAACTTTGCTCTGCCTCTATGTTGTCAACAACCTTCCTCTTGCATTCGTTGTGTTCGTTGCATTCGCTGCATTTGCTACATTTGGTATGCTGCCTTCAACTACTGTTCATGATGCTGCTAGTTGTTATTGTGATGCTTGATGTCCTTTTCCATGAACAATTTTATGTCTTCGTGAGTAGGCAAGCTCATAGACACTTGATTGAATGCATACCCAAGCGTGCTTTGAACGGTGTCTTTGTCTCTGCTCTCCTGGAAGCCATTGTACATGTACTGTTGAGAGGCAAATGAACAATTGCGATACTTGGATACATGGAAACACTCATAGCAAGCAATATGTCAGTTGAAAACCAAAATGAACATGAGAAATGATTTGCAACATACTTGGGTGAATGATCATGAAGGTTGCGCAATTTCAGCTGGGAGGTTGGGAGACCGATTGCCAAGACTGCACAAGGCACAATCTGGGCTGCTGGGAGACTGGCTGACTGTTGGAACTGCACAATGCACAGTCCAGTATGGCTGCTGCCTACTGGGATTGCGCAATGCATAATTCTAGTTGGGAAGGATTGCTGTCCTGGGGATAAATTTGCGCAATTTCTTGGGCCAAGCAGCCAATGTCCTCCAGAAATGCGCAAACAGTCATGGAGGCTAGTGTTGGGCAGGAATTCACAAATCTAGATAGGAAGGTGAGCCTCCCCTCCCCTGATTACGCAATGCAGACTTGGTGAAGGTAGAGTCCGAGCCAAGGTTGGCCTGACTCGTCGACGGGCAACTGAAAGCAAGTAAGTCAGTGAATGCATGGCGACACTAAGTGATAGAAGAAGTGATTAATAGTGCATGCAAAACATGAATGAAAGATTCAACAAACATATCAACATGCATGTGGGTGAGGCAGTTTTCGAGTTGGGTGAACATTCGTGCAAAACAATTTCATGCATGCGACAACAATGAGATAGCAACGAAAACTGAAACAGAGCTAGGAAAAGCTAATATATATGTAAAAAACAACAAGCATTCATATAAATCAAGTAAATAGTACTCCCATAAGCGAAAACATCAAAAGCAACAGAAATGCAGAACAAGGCATGGGACGCAAGCTTACCCTAAAACAACTAAGCTGAATGTGCCGATTATTCCTAGATGTGATGTGGGATGTCAGAGCTGCAAGGTTGTTGTGAGGAATGAGCTCTGCAACGTCGGTTGATGATTTTTGATAACATCGAGGTTGTGACGCACATGCCACGAATTTAGGGGAAGCGACACTTGGTTGGAGGTGTCAGAATTGCTCCTTGCATGTAACCTCCAACTGCTAAACATAAATCCCTGAAACAAGGGATGCCTTTGCATGTTGCCTTGGGAGAAGCAACCCATGCATGCAAGTCTATTTTGCTCAGTCTCGAAGGGAATTGTTCAACTCAGCTGCACATGTAAGAGACTTCTTGACTGCTGGAGAAAAATGCGCATTTATGGCTGGGCGCTGGGTTGGCTTCTTAGGAGATTTGCACAATTTCTAGGCTAAGCAGCTGACTGCCGCCCATATTTGCGCAAATTCTGGGCTGAGCAAACTTGCTAGGGAAATCTGTGCAAATATTTCTAAGAGTGTCGGAAGGCAGGATTGTGCAATCCTGGAGCCCAACAGGCTGTTAGAGAGAATTGCACAATTCTTGGAGGGAAGGTTGGTTGCCCTCCAGAAATACACAATTTTCAAGGGGAAGTTGCTCAGCCTGCAGCTGGACCAAGTCCGAGTGAGCAGCCTGTGAGGGGAATGGATCAATTGTGATCGACAGGCTGCCTTTGTGCGAGAAAAACATATGAAACTTGAGTACTTGACGAAGCAAGACAAAGTTTTGTGTAAGGTTGGTAGGGAGGCTCCAAAACAGGCTAAGGAAGATTTTTGGAGGGTGGTTGTAGCCGCTACAACAAATCCTTACATATTAAATGGTATTGTAATCTTCATCTATGTTAGCCTTTCTTCAAGTAATTACATGATATGCCGATTAGTTGCACTTAAATAAACGATATGGATTGTTGTTAATCATTTTATATAACCCTTGTTTTCTATTTAATTACACCACATGACGTTCCCTTTGAGAAAGACTCCATTGGTGCCACCTTGCACCACTCTGCACCTTCAAATTCAACCAACAGATTTGAGAGATAGCAGAAATGCACTTTTCTTTATGAAATGATGTCTACCTTCCCAGGATCTCCCAATCCAAGATTGGGGGTTTGGTGGGTTTCCACTAATGTTTTTGGGGTTAGGTGCATTGGGGTGCTACCAAAATAAATTGTTACATGTGACTCTTTATAGAGAGAGAAGAGGTCTCCCCCTTAACTTGAATCCACACTCTTTTGAGTTTCCTTTGAATTAATCGCACTTACTTTTTCCCCGCATGGGTGGTTCAATCCCCCTCGCTAACATTTCGTAGTGCTTGTCACGTCCTCTAAGAAGATTTCCATGTGGAGAATCAACACCATCAATGTCTAGTACATGAGGTGGGGAAAAGCTTTAATCTCATGGAAATCACATTGAACCGAGGAATTGAATGTGGGACTTATGTTAGGATTTTATTTGTTGATTTTCTTATGTTTGTAGAGTTTAACGCTAGGGTTTTATTTGTTTATTTTCTCTTCTTTTTGCAAATATATATGTGCAAAGGAAGGGGGGATGACGTTCTGATAAGTAATGTCCTCAGAGACAAAGTTGTTATAGGTGTGAAGGTTAAGGGTTCCAAGACGAAATGGCTATTGAAGTCCATAGAAACGTTGAAGCAACTGGAACGGATCGTAGTCCATGGCGCTAGGCTGCGACGTAGAAAACCGCCTTTACTTTTTTGTTTAACCATTTATTTACATGTGACTTTTGGTTATGAGATTTATTTCTTTTACGACTTTTCCTATTCTTGAAGTTGTACTACTACTGTTTTGCAGGGAAACTTTATTGGTAAGGAATTCTAGGAGGAATGAGAGCAACCAACTCCACTTCTTTGCTTCTTTATTTCTCGTATATACTCGACCAACTGCTAAATCCAATATGGATATTCCTTCCCCAAAATCTACATTTATTTCCGCTACACATCTAGCAGGCATTTGGTCTGTGTCCTTCATTAAACAAATCAAGTTCTCACTGTTGATTCCTCATACACCACTCAATCTTGACTTCCCCTCTTCTTTTTCTAGCTTGCACCTTGACACTCCTCCTCCTTGCACAAGTTTAAACTATGAAGCATAAGGTAGTTGTTTCATATAGGGGAATTTAGATCTAATACAAAAAGTGTGATAATCTGTTATAATTTTCTCTATAAATGTGATTGCAAGTGTGCCCTAAATGTTGGCAATTTCATGGTTAATGTAGTATAAGCTAAATGCAAATTTACAGTCTTCTGTACAAGATCAAGAAAGCTATGGCCAATAGCCAACACCATGGAGCAAGACATGTTCACCAATTCCATAGTTTCTACCAAATCTCTCTAAGTGTTGGAGTTGTTTTCTCAATAGACTTGTTTTTACTGCTCTTAAAGTAATGAAAGCCACCGCTGTTTCATATAGGAGCATTTAGATCTGATAAGAAAAATGTGGTACTCATTTATAGTTTGCTCTATAAATGTGATGGCAAGTGTGCCCTGAATTTTGGCAATTTCATGGTTAATGTAGTATAAGCTAAATGCAAATTTACTTTTTTCTATACAAAATCAAGAAAGTTATGCCCAGTAGCCAACACCATAGGGCAAGACATGTTTATCAATTGCACAACTGCTACCAAATTTCTCTCAGTGCCAGATGTGTTTTCACTATCTACACAAATAGAAAAAGTGACCAACATCATACCAACTGTTGAAATATAAATTAGCCCCTTTTAAGGCACTAAAAAATACAACGAAAACTTAGTATATTAAACAATCTTTAATCAGTCGAGGACCCACAAAAGAAAAATCATACTCAGTGAGTATGAAATCAAATCAACATAAAATGGTTAATGACATCCATATAAAACCCTATCAATATGGAAGTAGGATTTGTACAAAAGCTATGTTCATTATAGTGCAATCTTAAGATTCTTCTGGTTGGTAAGAAGAGTACTTAAAGAAAAGATAACATAGAGAAACATATTCTGACATAGCAATGGAAACAAGGAGATAAAAAGATATAAAATAAAGAAAAGTCTATGCTTCATTTCTAGGCAAGGAGAAGTTGATGGTGCAGTGAATGTTATGTTGTGATGCGTTGTATATCAGTTAGGAGAAAAATTAATAAAGGATGAAGATTTGAATAGTTTATATAGCACGTTGAGTTTGGCCTCTAAACATGTAGTTATATGAAAGTTGTTTTACAACTTTAAAAGACAAGGATTGACAGTAAACAAGGAAAAAAATAATAAAGCCTGAAGATCTAAATTGTTTAAAGTTTACATAGCTTGTTGGATGGATAATTTTTATTAAAATTTCTATGCTGTAAGTAGTATCAAATAAAAAGAAATTAAAATTCCCCTAATTTTTAAATTAAGTTAATATAACAACAAATGAAAATAAAATCATGCATCTATTTACCATCCATTATCTTGGCCAAAAACTATAAACTCTGTTTTGGAGAGGAAACATGAACAAACTAAACTTTTCTTCCTTAAAGAATGTGATTTTCTTCGTTATGGAAGTCCAGATGTGGTTGGTTTTTTCCAACATGAAAATGTTTGTGATGAAGGGTCATCGAAATTCATTGAGGGGATTAAACCATATTGGATTTGTTTATGATAGTTAAGTTCAAAATGGACTATCTCCAACGGCTATGTCAATACTCAGATTTGGTGATCATAATAATAGATGGTACATGTCGAGTGTTTGGTTGCCAATTGTTTGAAGAAATACCTTTCTAATCATGTTTAAGTCACTCATTGAGAAAACCTCACCCATGCGTAAATTTTGTTGAATATCTGGACGAATGAAAGCAAAATTTGGATCTCCCACAAAGCATCCATGTAGATCAACAACAACTAATATACAAGGGCAAAGAACTTGAGGACCAATTTATTTTTTAAGACAACATAATCGATGATTGGAGTCATTTTTTTTGGTCATGTGTTTGAGTGGAGGAGTAGCAGCCCATGGGATGTATTCAAGCAAAACGAAACCCTGTACATAGTGCTGGACCTCACAGGTATTTTAGAGCACATAGAACACCACCCTAAAAAAATTATACTCCTGATCAGTTAAGAATAATCTAAGATGTTTAGAGGGGATGTTGAGGTGGGGGGTACGAGAATTGAGGATGTTTTTGAAAGGGTAAGGGAATTTAGATACTATGTTTTGTATAGCTCAGAATGTTGCTATTACTAGGTGTTAATTACTATTAAAGCAGGAAAACAGGTGAAATAATGTTATAGAACGAGGAACCCAAAATATGAAATTCATTTAGATCTATTAAGGTTGAGCATATTGAACATGTTTCTCAACGTAGTCCATCGATTCCAAGTTACATGATTGCTACTGAGTCGAAAAAAGCAAAGCTTCATGATCATTCTCCAAGGTCATGTCCAAATGTTTAGGAGAAGTGAACTCCTATAATAAGGAGACATTGTCTTCCAAGAGCTCTTAATGGGAAGCCAAATTATATATCACCCAAGGACTTAGAGATTGTTTCCACAAGTTCAATCAACAAGGGGGCACATAAAAAGTGATTGATCTCTTAGCATTGGTAGGAAGTCAATTCTCAATTGATTTGGAGATTTATCTTTATTCATCTTTTTTTGGAGAAATTTCTTTAAATGATGACATTTTGTATTTTTTTATTTCAAAAAAGGTAATCCCTGTTCAGGTTAATTGGCGAAGGTGATTGGTATTTGCACTTCTCTTGATATTTTGTGAATTTGGAGTATCTTCTCAGTTAGTAATGAATGTGAATCTCTAGAGATACCTTTTATATATTATGAGTTTATATTAAGTGTGATGGACTTGATATTCACTCTAAATGCCTTGTGAGCCCTAAAATGCACCAAATTATTCTATATATATACAAAGAATATACCACATTTCATATTCATGACGTGGCTGCCAGCGTTCATTTTTATGGGTTTACATGACATGATGGATTCATTGACTGTAAAGTGTCAAATTGCATATTTTTTTTAGCTTCAAAATGTTTTGAGAAGGGTTTGGATATTATGCATGCTTTGATCTAATATTATTTCGACTTTATGATGTATGATAATATGGGTTTGACTTCAGAAGCATTGAAACTAGATTTTAATATCTTGTGAAGCATGTACTGATGATATTATTTTGTAAAATGTGAGAACCCTTTTTTTTTTTTTTTTTTTTTTTTTTTTTTTTTTTTTTTTTCAGTGTTCACCACCATGATTTATGATGAATATATTTGATGCAGACATGTAGATTAGTGTAGAAAATATTTTTAAGATATTGTTACTAATATTTATTGGGAAGAGTTTATGTGGAATCTTAACCACCTCTTTTATGCTATAGCGAGAGGGAGGGAGAAAATGAAGAAAATCATTTTTTTTGGATTCCAAAAAAAAAATATATATATATATATATATATATATATATATATATATATATATATATATAACAGCCTGCATCATTGTAACATAAAATATATTCAAGCTATTGCAATCTAAAAAAGCATGATTGTAAGTTAAACATGAATTCAAAATAGAAAATGGTTAGATCTTAATCTTTCTTAAAGTTTTGATAGATTTTGGGGCCATTGTTTTAAAACCAAGGTGAGGTGTGTTCTTTTGATGTAAAAAAATAATATTTTCATTGCAGTTCTTATGGACCACACTTGCTTGATTTTCAAGATAAAATGGTTTAAATGATATTGAATGGTCTCTACATTATTTTCAACTCTATGACATGGGTTAGATTTTCTAAAGCAGAATTTATTGGACTAAAATAAGAACATGGCAAACACCATGGAGATTAGTGATAAGGAGCAATGTGATCTTTTGAATAGTTTCAAGGATCATGAAGGAAATAATACATAGGTGAGTCAATAGTCAAAAGAGAAACATAGAAAATTTTCTCTAGAAGAGTTGTAGTTGATGTTATTCTTGGGAAGAATAAGGAATGAATTTCCATTTTGATCAATTTGACTGGAGAGGGCGAACAGTGAGGGCGAACAGCAAATCATGCAGTTAGTTGCAGTCGGTGAACCCTATGGAGGGCTGTAGAGGAGGGAGCTCCACTCCCTCCTACAAGGAGGTCATGGCTAGCAGAGGCAAGAAACCTCTAGAAAATGCTAGAGGAATTGGGGAGGAAGGGAAAAGAAATATGGAAGAGGAAACAGAAGAAGCCATAAATAAGGAAAAGAATGGCACAAAAGACAAAGAGGCAGAAGACAAAAAATAGGGAACTAAAGACAAAAAACAAAAAGGACCCTGCAAACCCAAAGCAGAGATAACACCCAGGGTCATTTTAAATGATCCAGCTCTGCAGGCGCACAGGGAGCACATGCGAACGTATGCCATCATCTGTAAGTTCATGGGACTATGGCCCACTGAAAAAGCTTTACAGTCGTGGATTAAATACCACTGGAAACCTAAAGGGAGCATAGATCTACATCTTGGGTCTAAGGGATTCTTTACGGTGGTGTTCATGAATATTGAAGACAAGGACAGAATATTTGAAGGAGGGCCTTACTTCTATGCTGCAGCGGGACTCTACATGAGACCATGGATGATGAATTTTGTTCCAGAAAGGGAAACTTTTACTTCATTACTGGTTTGGGTAAGGCTCTATTCTCTACCTCTTGATTACTGCCAAAATGAATCGTTAGCTGCCATAGGCAATAAATTAGGTCGCTATGTTAAAGCCTTTGAAGCCACTAGAAGGGGAAAATATACTTCCTTTGCCAAAATATGTGTGGAAATGGATCTATCAGGAGCTCTACCGGATGAGGTGATCTTGGAAGTTTTTGATGAAGAATGGGTGCAAACAATTGACTATGAACACATCTCGTTCAGATGTCGCTAATGCCATGAACATGGACACCTTTTCAGAGAACAAACACAAAATATCAAGTACTAGAAAGAAGCTACAATGAGTGATGTTGAACAAGAAATGGATAAGGAAATGACCTAAAATGAAATGGACATGGAGGACCATGAACTACAGGAAATTCTTGACAAAGAAAACATAGATCTAGAAGGGTTCTTGATGCAGGGAACCACGGGAGGAGTGGATTCATTACCTCAAGAAGAGCTCAACAGAATACAACAGTTGTTTCTATGGAAAACGCAGGCTAAAGCGATGGAAAGAGGAAAAACCATCAATAAGCAGGATAACAGAGGGGTGAAAACGATGAAAACTACTCTGGGACTAGCTACTAGAAACCCAGGCAAGAAAAGAGGTAGGAAAAAGCAGAATGAACTCTTGATGGAGTGTGGAAAGCTGATGATTGATTCAGGTAAGATGAAAGATCTAGCCAGCTACTCCTTTACAAATCTTTAATAATGAAGTTTACATCTTGGAATATTAGAGGTTTAGGGAGTAAGAGAAAGCAAAGAATGCTTAGTAACAGAATGAAACAAGAAACGCCGGATATAATTTTCATCCAAGAAACGAAATGTTCTATTAAAAAATTAAGACAAATTCATAGAAAATGGCTCAGCAAATTTGAGTTTCTTGAAGTCAAAGCAGAGAATACAGCAGGGGGCATACTCACCCTGTGGAACCCCCACAAAATTGGCATTCTGGATGCTGAGGCTTCCAGAAATTATTTATCGGTTGTTATTCAACTGGTAGGTGAAAGGGACACCTTTCTGGTCACAAACGTTTATGGTCCTCAGAGAATAGATGACGAACTCAGGTTTCTAGATTCCCTGGTGGATCTCAGGGACAGACATGTAGATATACCCTGGATCATGGGAGGGGATTTCAACATGATCAAATCTCTTTCAAAGAAAAAATGAGGAACAAGAGCTCTAAGTAAAGACTCCTTAGCTTTCTAAACCTTTTCAGACAATATGAATCTTATTGAAGAATCTTCGGCGAAAATCACATAGAAAAACTTATGTCGATGCGTTTTGAACCATCCAGTGTGGTTCATCGTCAGGACAAGTTGAATGAGCAGATCACATTTAGCACATTAAATAGACATGGCAGAGAATCCATGACTCAACGGCTAAAAATAATAGCTATGATAACGGCTAGTTTGACCAAGAAAAAGGGAAATTTATTATTATTAATAATATTCTCTTTTTTTTAAGTAAATCTTTTTGACACTAATTGGAATACTGGCCTCTTTACTTGGAATAACAAAAGAGGAGGATATTCCCATGTTGCCTCAAAGTTAGACAGATTCCTCATCTCTGAGAATCTTATGCTGACAGATAAAGAGGTAACAACGCGAGTTCTTCCCTTTGGAGGCTCAGACCACTGGCCAATTCAGTTGGTGAATAAGGGTATAGGCACTCCCAGGAACAAACCTTTCAGATTTGAAAATATATGGCTGTCACACCTAGATTTCATCAGCAACATTGAAAAATGGTGGTTAGAAGATTTGCAGATTCAGGGGACTAGAATGTACCTTCTTCACAAAAGACTAAAGCACATCAAGCTTCGGCTTAAAGAATGGAACAAGAAGGATTTTGGCAATATTTTTGAGGAGAAAAAAACTGTTGAGAGCAAAATGCAGGTTCTCAACCAAGCTCTGATCAAGGAAGGCTTTGATAAGGGCATTAGTGATCAAGCAGATAAATATTTTCAAGAATGGGAGAATATATGTAAACAAGAGCAAATATTTTGGAGACAAAAGTCCAGAGTTCAATGGCTCAAAGAAGGAGAGCGCAACACTAAGTTTTTTCATAGAGCCACCATGGCCAATAGAACTCACAACAGAATCTCTTCGATCAAGAATGAGGAGGGGGAGCTTCAGATCTCCCATGAAGCTATAGAAACTGTGTTAGTCCACCACTTCCAAGGTATAACTCAGGAGAACAATTCAGATAGAGAGCAATTCATCAGGGAGGTAACTAGTAATATACCGAAACTGGTATCCAGAGAGGACAATTTCAACCTTAATAGACCAGTAATGGAAGTGGAGCTTAGTGAAGTCCTCAAAGAAATGCAGAATGGTAAAGCACCAGGTCCGGATGGTTTTAATGTGGATTTTTTCAAAGCGTGCTGGAATATTGTTAAGCAAGACATTTTGAATGTTGTGGAGGACTCCAGGTTAAACAAAACCATTCTGAAAGCACTCAATACATCCTTCATCGCCCTGATCCCCAAACAGGACATTGCTCATACACCGGATAAATATAGACCCATAGCCCTATGCAACGTAATCTATAAGATTATATCCAAGGTTGTGGCTAACAGACTCAAACCTTTGCTTCCGGTTCTTGTTTCAGGGGAACAAAGGTTATGTGGAAGGAAGAAAAATTCTTGATAACATCATTCAAGCTCAAGAGTTGGTGCACTCATTAAGTAGCATGAGGTAGGCGGGCATGATCATGCAATTGGATATTGCCAAAGCTTATGACAAGGTAAACTGGGCCTACATCAAGAAAATGCTGATCGCTTTTTGTTTTGATCATAATTGGGTTAGATGGGTAATGGCACTGGTGACCTCCTCCAGTTTTTCTGTATTAGTAAATGGCTCCCCCTCAGATATTTTCAGTACTTCAAGAGGCCTCAGACAGGGAGACCCGCTCTCTCCCTTTCTTTTTATCATCGTGATGGAAGGACTGGGTAGGGAAATAAAGCAGGCGAAAGCAACAAGAAAGATTAAAGGCCTACAACTAACTGAAAATGGTCGGGCCCTGACTCACCAACAATTTGTAGATGACACCATGTTACAGGGAATCCCCATAGTCAAAGAAGCTACAACCTACAAAAAAATTCTAAATCTATTTGCCTTGGCTTCAGTTATGGAAGTCAATCTCTCTAAATCAAAAATCTTCTTCTTCAATACCAATATTACTATTCTGAAAAACATCTCCAAAATTCTAGGCTTTCAAAGGGATTCCCTTCCTTCAATATATTTGGGAGTTCCTCTCATTGCTAAACCAATGTTCAAAATTATTTGGGAACCTTTGATCAATAAGTTGCAGGATAAAGTCAGTAAATGGACCATCAGATCTTTAAATCTTGCTGGCAGGTTAGTTCTTACTAAAGCTGTTCTGCAAGCTATCCCTATTTTTATGTTATCAGCCCTCCCAACTCCAAAAGGAGTCCTTCAGCAATTTAGAAACATTCAAAGAAACTTCCTTTGGGGCAAGGAGGAGACTAGGAAGAAATGGGCCTTAGTGTCTTGGGAAAAAATTTGTAAGCCCAAGAACCATGGAGGGCTAGGTTTGGATGATCAGGAGACACTCAACAAAGTTATAGGGGCCAAACTTTTGTGGCGTTGGGTTCAGCATCCAGAGACTCAATGGGCAAATATCTAGAAAGAAAAATATGCTAGCTCCTGGAAAAATAGTAATGCTAGTATCAGTGCAATCAGTGGATTGTTGCCAGTCACCAAGGAGACCGAGGACTCCTGCCTGGCTCCCTAAGCCTCCCTGCGCTTCTGCCTGTCTTCTAAGCCTCATCAGTCCATCCTATTGTTCCATCGATCCCTATCTTCGACTGCCTGGCAGAGACAATCCTCAAACAGTTTGCCTGGGGGCAAGAGCTCCCAAATGTGCCGAGTGTCCCTATCCTTATTAATCACTCCTTCATTTTCCAAACGATCAACTAACATGTTAGCTTTTCTTTTCACATGGATAAAGTTTACCGCTTTTAGTGTTTGCAGGTGGGTATAAATACGGTTAAAGACCTACGAAAGCCTCTAGTGTTTCGAAGCTTTGTCTGGTGACGTTCCATTGCATATTTTCTTCGCTGCTCTAATTATCAATTTCGAATCTACTTCCACGATGACATTGTGTGAATTTGAGTTCACCAGGATTTCCAGGCATTGCTCTAAGACCATGAGTTCTGCCATGTTGTTGGTGGCCTTCCCCAAGTGGCCATGAAAAATTTCCTTTATTCATCCCTATTCATCTCTTATAACACCCCCAAAACCAGCTAACCCTGGGTTGCCCTTAGAAGCTCCATCTATATTGACTTTTAAAAAGCCATGTGGAGGAGGCTTCCAAATATTTGTATCTTCATTTACTTGGCTCACACCCTTGATTATGCCTTGTGGGCTTATAGACTAGAGACCCAGATGTAGTAGTATGCACGCATCTTGGGGCAGAGGAGGGTCCTTAGGAAGATTCCTCAACAAGCTTTTGACTGTGTCTTTGAGCTGCCTTAAGATTTGATCAATTATGTTCTGGGGTTTGCTTGCTTTGTTCTTGAAGATTCGACTATTGCGTTCTTTCCAAACATCCCAGATGACAAAGCCTGGAACCAGATTCCAGGCTTTATTAATGATTTCATTCCCTAAGAAGTTTTTCCTCCAATTCTTCAAAGTGTTGGAGATGCTGAGTCTGTCCCTATCAGTTTTCCTGAAGATTGAAGCCACCCACTCCCACACGGTGGAGGTGAAAGGGCAGAGGTTGAGAAGGTGATCCATTGTTTCCTCTTGAGAGCCACAAAGGTAACATTTGGATGGTCCAGTGAAACCTTTTTTTAGGAGATTCTCCCAAGTTAAAATTTTCCTTTGATGAACTAGCCAAATAAATAACTTTATTTTCATCTAGTGGGGGCTTCGCCAAAGATTCTTCCAAACTTGGTCAGGGTTTAGGTAGTTAAATCCTATGACTATCTGTTTAGCTTCTTTGAGGTTAAAGTTTCCTTCGGTGTTCCTTCCCCATCTTAGTTGGTCAGGCAAGGAGGATACTAGAATCCTTCTATGCTCTAGATCCTGAGTGAGAGAGTCTGCCTAGGCCTTCAGATGGCTCTCTTCACTATAGCCTAGATCCTTCCATATTCTCCATTTTCCATTGATCCTTACCGGATCCCAGAAGTCATTTACCAAAAGTAGACCTTTGTTATCGGTATCATTCTTGAGAGCTGCTAACTCATCCTTATACAAGTTGGGTTCCTGCTGCCAGTTATCCTCCCAAAAACGCGCAAGGTTCCCAGCTCGAATCTCCCAGAAACTGTGTTGCTAAAAAATACCTTTATTTTCCCAGGCAAGGTTCCAAATGTGGGAGCCCTTAATGTTCCCAGACATTCAAATGTGATCCTTCTCTTGCCAATGCTTGGCATATTTTTGTTTCCAAATCTTAGCCTAGGGAGTACTCGATTCCTCGATCCACCTCCATCGGAGTTTGGCTCCCAAAACTCTGTTGAGGGTTTCAGGGTCATGAAGCCCCAAACCACTGTGGCTCTTGGGTTTGCAAATCTTTTCCCAGGCCACTAAAGCCCATTTCTTTTTCTCTTCTCCTCTGCCCCATAGAAAATCCCTTTGTATGCTCCTGATTTGTTGCTTGACTCCTTTAGGAGCAGGAAGAGTTGAGAACATGAAAATGGGAATTGCCTGCAAGACAACCTGTGTGAGCACAAGGTGCCCCGCCAAATTTAAAGACCTACATGTCCATTTCCTGATCTTGTCCTGAATTTTATTTATAATTGGCTCCCACACTCCCTTACTTAGAGGTTTATCTGTAAGAGGTATGCCCAGATACTTGGAAGGTAGTTGGCCCCTTTGAAATCCAAGAATTCTGGTGATGTTTCTCTGAATAGCAAGGTCAGTGTTAAAGAAAAAAACTTTTGATTTGTTGAGGCTTACCTCTGTGCCGGCTACCATAGCAAAATCATTCAAGATATGTTTGATCACTCTTACTTCCCTGACTGTGGGTGTGCCCTGCAACATTGTGTCATCCACAAATTGTTGATGAGTATTTGCCGCTCCATCCAAGGTGAGTCTAATACCCTGAATTCTTCCTTCAACATTTTCCATTTTGATCCCTCTGCCTAGCCCTTCCATCATGAGAACAAAGAGGAAGGGTGAGAGCGGATCCCCTTGTCTAAGACCTTTGGAGGGTGTGAAGGTTCTTGAAGGAGCGCCATTAAGCAGGATGGAAAAACTGGTTGTGGTAACTAGTGCCATAACCCATCTTATCCAGTTTTGGTCGAAGCCAAAGGCTTCTAGAACTGCCCTTATATAAGACCAACTTATTTTATCGTAAGCTTTCGCTAGGTCCAGTTGAATGATCATACCCGCTTGTTTGTTGCTTTTGAGAGAATGTACCACCTCATGAGCTTGTATAATGTTGTTGAGGATTTGTCTTCCTTCCACATAGCCCGTTTGCTCCTCTGAGATGAGAGCTGGTAAAAGGGGCTTGAGTCTATTAGCAATCACCTTGGAAATAATTTTATACACCACATTACATAAGGCTATGGGTCTGAAACCATCCGGAGTCATAGCCTTTTCCTGTTTTGGGATCAGAGCTATGAAGGAAGCATTAAGAGCCTTCAGAACTCTTTTCGACTTTCTTGAGTCTTCCACAACCTCAAGGATGTCCTGTTTGACTATTTTCCAGCAGGCTTTGAAGAAGTCAACATTGAACCCATCTGGGCCTGGGGCTTTTCCATTCTGCATTTCGTTGATCACTTCACTGACCTCCTCTTCTGACACTGGTCTGTTAAGATTGTGGTTGTCCTCTCTGGTAACCAACTGAGGGATATACTGAGTGAAAAGGTTGATGTATCTGGATCTATCCTCTAGAGGCTCCTCTGATATATTGATGAAGTGTTGTACAAGAACTGATTCCATATCTTTGTGAGAGACGAGTTCTATCCCTTGAGAATCTTTGAGCTTTGTGATTCTATTGTGTGCCCTGTTATCCATGGTGGATTTATGAAAGAACTTTGTGTTTCTTTCTCCCTCTCTAATCCACTTCACCCTTGATTTTTGTCTCCAAAAAATCTCCTCTTGCAAGCACCGGTCTTCCCATTCTTCCTGCAGAGAATCAGCTAGCTTTTTCTGTTCCTCGGTAAAGCCATCTGTAATGCAGATCTGATTAATCTCTTGTAGTTTCTTCTCGGCTTCTCTTTTGGCTTTGAATATATTTCCAAATTCCTTCTTGTTCCAGTCTTTAAGCCTAGATTTGATATGTTTAAGTCTCTGTTGGAGCAGGAACATTCTAGTGCCTTGAATGTTCAAATCCTCTTTCCACCATTTGTCAATATTGCTGGTGAATTCAGGGTGAGAGAGCCAAGAATTTTCAAACCTAAAAGGTCTGTTTCTTGGTGTACCCATAAAAGTGGCTTCCAGCTAAACAGGCCAATGGTCTGAACCTCCAAAGGGGAGAATAGAAGCTGTTATGGCAGGGCCTAAGAGAAAGAGGTCCTCTGAAATAATGAATCTGTCTAGTTTAGAGGCTACTTGTGAAACCCCTCCCCTCTTGTTGTTCCAGGTGAAGGTCCCATTCATTGTTTCAGTGTCCACTAACCCCATGTTCATTATGAAGTTCTGGAAGGCCATGGAATCTTTGCCAAGTTGTCTAATACTGCCCTTTTTCTCTGTAAGAGATATTATCATATTGAAATCCCCTGCCACGATCCAGGGCATATTGAGGTGTCTTGCTCTTAGATCCTCAAGGGAGGTGAGAAGCTTGAGTTTGTCTTCTTGCTTTTGAGGTCCATAGACATTTGTGATCATGTATATCTTCTGATCCCCTAAAGGTTGACATACCAAAGAGAGATAGTTCTTGGATGCTTCAGCATCCAGGATTCCAAATTTCTGGGGATCCCACAGCGTGAGAATCCCCCGCTGAGTTGTTTTCTTTAACCTCCAGATACTCATACTTGATTAACCATTTATTATGAATTTTTCTTATCTTATCCATCGAACATTTTGTCTCCTGAATAAAGACCATATCTGGTTTTTCTTCTTTTATTCTATTACTGAGATTTCTTTGCTTCCTTCTATTTCCTATGCCTCTAATATTCCAGGTTGTGAGCTTCATTAAGAAAGGTTTGTAAAGGAATAACTGGTGAGATCTTTCATCTTACCTGAGTTAATCAAGAGTTTCCCACATTCGTTCAGCAACTCATTCTGTCTTTTCCTTCCTCTTTTCCTACCTGAGTTCTTTGGAGATTGTGCCTGTATATTCTCCATCATTTTGACCCCACTGTGCTCCTGGCTTTCATGATTTCTTTTGACTCCAGCTCCCTTCGATTGTGATCTCCATAGAAAGAGCTGTTGAACTCTGTCATAATCCTCTTTTGGCAGGGAGTCCACTCCTATGGTCATCCCTTGTTCCAGAAATTTTTCTAGATCTAGATTTTCTCTATCTAGAATCTCCTGTAGTTCATGGTCCTACATTCCCGCTTCACTTGGAGTCATCTCATGGTCCCTACTTATCTCCATACTGCTTGGCAGATCATCCTTTTGCTGGTTGTTTACTATGATATCCTCCATTTCAGCTTCCTTTTCCTTCTCATTGATTGTGTTTTCCATATCCTGAATTGTTTCTTTGTTTCCCTCTTCTTCCTCTAGGATCTTGAAGCTATTGTGTCTTGTATGTCTATCTTCATTGATCTTCTTTTGTGAACGCTTTCCACCTTTCCCTTTGCCCCCAACCTTGGTGAAACCCTCGTGATTTTTATCCGCAGTAGTTTTCACATTTCCTTCCATGTTGTTTGTTGGGCAGTCTCTGAATAAATGCCCATGTTCATGGCATTTACGACACCTAAATGGGATGTTCTCATAGTCCACAATCTACACCCATTCTTCATCATAAACTTCTAAAATTATCGCTTCCGGAAGGGCTCAAGATAAGTCCATTTCCACACATATTCGGGCGAAGGAGGTATATTTTCCTTTCAAAGTTGCCTCTGAGATCTTTAGAAAATGCCCTAGCTTGTTGCCTATTGTTTTCAGAGATTCCGGTAACCAATAATCCAAAGGAAGGGAGTATAGTCTAATCCATACTGGTACCGATGTGAATGTTTTGCTTTCCGGGACAAAGTTCATCATCCATGGCCACATGTAGAATCCTACAACGATGTAGAAATATGGTCCCCCTCCAAACACTCTTTCTTTATCCTCTAGGGTCGTGAACACCACTGTAAAGAAGCCCTTAGATCCCAAATGGAGGTGTATTTCCCCCTTTCGTTTCCAATGGCTCCTTATCCACACATGCAACGCCCTCTCCGTCAGCCATATCCCCATGAATTTGCATATTATCACATGTTACGTCATGTGATCCCTATGCGCTTGAAGCGCTGGATCGCTCAAGATGACCCGGGGAATAATGCTTGACTTGGGTTTACAGACCCCAGTTGTCCTTATGGAAGTAGGTTTTTCACTGCTGCCTCCATTCTCCTTCTCCTTACTTGTTTCTTGCTGATCCCCTTCCTGTTCCTGAAGTCCGTTTCTTCCCAATGTACCTGTGCTTCTTGCCTATGTTACCTTCTCCATAGGTTTTTTGAAACGTTACTTTCCCGCCTCCTTACTTCTATCTGTAACTACCTGACCATAGGAGGCAGCAGCACTCCCCCTTGCGCGTTCCGCTGTGGTACCCAAAGTCAAAACCCTAACGCTAACGCCAACCCTAGCTCAAGTTGTAGACCCAATTTATTCCACCATGTGAGATAATTACTCGAGCTTAAATAAATTGTATTTATTTATTCTCTTATGTTGATATTCGTCGGGGTCTAATCATCATGCTCTTACTACTTAGTTACCCCCACACATCAATTACTTTGCAATTTCCTCTTATTGCCATGGATCTGAATTTAAACTCTCGAGCCAACGAAAGTGTCATAAATGACCTGATAAGTCATTAATGGCCCTATCTCAATCACTAATGTTATGGGATTTGATGTTGTTGTGAGTTCAGATGGAAGGATGGACCCAAAATTATACAAATCTTTTCAAATTCCAAGAATTTGACGGTTTAAGTGTTTGTTTTTTTCCTTTCAGCGCCATATCAAAAACCCTCGCACTATCTATTGAGAGACCCAAAATCCTATCAACTTTTCAAAATTTTCAAGGAAATTTTATCAATTTCCATTAATTTCTGGGCTAAGTTGTGGCCATAAATGAAAAACATCATAGTCATCCATGCTTTAAACTTATAATTTTTCTTTACGAAAGATTTTAAATATGGGTCTAGTGTTAATAAATTCTGTCTCGTCCACCGCCGCCGCTGTAAAAACACGCACGCGGCGGCGCTGGTACCAAACCGCTAATGTGACCACGAACAACTTAAAAAACTTCTTCCTACCTGGTTTTCAGAAGTTGTTTTGTGGCCCATTGTTTTGTAAAGTGGTTTACCTATTTCAAAATTTGTTCGTTGGCGAGTTTTGATGCTCCTATATACATTCTCCCGACTTCTTCTTGAATTAACACTCTGGCAAAGGCAAAATGGTAACGCGAGACGAACAGAGTAAAGCTATGGCTGTGGATGGTGGAATGATAAAGGTTGGATGTTGCTCTTCCCGACATCTATGTGGGATATATAAATTCAGTTTGCACTGGTTTTTTTGTTTCTATTTTTTCAACTCTAACACAGGTGTGTTTTACTGAGAAAATACAACCTGGTTTAACATTCCTTGTAATTTGTTGCATGTGATTGTCAGTTTGTAGATTTCGAAGGGCTGACCAGGCGAGTTCTCGTTCGCAAGAACTGTGATACCACAATGACTTTTGAGAGCTTTACGGAGCATATCAGGCGCGCGTTTGGCATACGCCAACGGATACGTCTGAAATATTGTAGGGACGGGGGAGTTGTAGTTGTAGATGATGAGGTGGGTTGGGAAGAAACCTCCATGAGTTTAATTGCTAACCAAACCCTCCCCGTCGTTATTGACCGCTTAGTTTTACCTGAAAAGCCTTGGGAGTGTGAGGGAATCTGGACACAGACGAGTCGGAATTCCATTGGAAATCCTGCGTTGTTTGTATGAATTTCTCACAGCATAAATGAAACCCAACTTTTTCTGTTTATATTCACAACACTAGAGTAGGCTTTACTTCTTCCATATTTTTGGAACGCAAATGTTAGGTTTCTGCGTGGTTAGCCTATGCGAACTCTGTAAACTCGCAGCCCTTTTTGTAATGTTATTTTCTAATCTTTGATACTACCGCCTATATGGCATTGCATGTTTAGCAATATCTATCATTGAATTTTCTTTGCGTGGTTAAGGTGTGAGAATAATTCATAGATATTTTGAGCGCAGGTTAAGAAATTGGTGAATCTCTAACTTGGAGAAGTACATGTCTAACTGTTCTTTACAAGACTCTGTTACAATTTTCGAACATGTACAATGTTTCGCAGCACAAACTAAAATATCTCTGTGAAATGAAACATTTATTAATTTCTCGTTGGATTATCTTACATAAATATTATAACTTGTTATATTAATTTGAATAATATAATATCTTGAACTCATACAAAAGACAATTTTTGTAGTTATTAAAAAAGCGAAATATATTAAGCAGATGAATAACCAATTTATTTTATAGGCTATTGCCTCGTAGACATTAAAATATTTTGTTTTTCTTTCTTTCTTTCAACTTCTGAGCTCATAAAAGCAAACATTTGAATTCTCTTAAACTGACAAAAAACAACTTTTTTAGTTGTCAATGTGATTTTTTTTGAACTCACACAATAGTAACAGCAAGCATTGTAGTTATGCTATAAACTCACCTAAATACTTATTTTCCAGGTTAATAAAATTAAAATTTAACTTGCACAAATATGATATCTTAAATTATCATATCGAATTACTTAATTTATAATCAGTATATCTTAAATTATCGTATAGTTAAGTTAATTTATAATTAGTATATCTTAAATTATCATATCAAATTACTTAATTTATAATTAATATATCTTGAATTATCATATCATTAACTTGATTTATAATTGATATATCTTAAATTATCATATGAAATTACTTAATTTATAATTAATACATCTTAAATAGTAATTAATTTAAAATATTAATATATTTTTTTTAATTTATTAACTATGATATTAATTTATATAATTTTTATAAACAACAATTTAGTATTTCGTTGTAAATATTCCAATTCCATACAACATTTTACACCGTTGCTTTTATTAAACATTTTATTTTTTGATTTTATATAATAACATTTTACACCGTTGCTTTTATTAAACATTTTTAATTTTTTGATTTTATATAATATTTTTTTTTGTACGTAATGCCCGGATAAGATTAAAGCAAATCAAATTGGGAAATGGAATGTTAGGTAAGTTTCATAGAGGTGAGCTGCTTGTCCCGATGAGGCTGAATTGATTTTATAGACCAATTTTTATTTTTTTATTTTTAATTCAATACTATAATTCTAAACATATGTTTGTTACTTCAGATTTTTTTCACTCTTTGTTTTTATGAATTTTGTCAATGTTTAATTTCTCTATATATATAAGAGTGTAACATTGTGTTTGGGGTTCCGTTGGTTTTTTGTGTTACCTGTGTGCAACGTCGCAGGCAACATATGTTGGTTTCAAATTTGATGTACAGATGATGTATATATTGTATATGTTGCTTTTTCACCGGAAAAAAAAAAAATATAAGTTTAATATGTATATATATATATGTTTTTTATTAAAAGATTTAATGGAATTAACATTTATTATTATTCTTTATTTTTTATTACTTTATTACTTCTTTATTTTTAAATACTTTTTCCTGGTCTATAGTTATATTTTTTTAACATCAATAATATTTTATATATATATTTTTATATATATATGTGGCTTTTTTTAATGCCCAAAAAATATGAGTTTAATATATATATATATATATATATTTATTTGTTTTTTTATTAAAAAATTTAATGGAATTAACCTTTATTATTATTCTTTATTTTTTTATAACGTAGTTTAAACATATTTTTAAATATATGTTTAAATATTTTTTTGGTCTATAGTTAATTTTTTTTAACATCAATAATATTTTTATATATATGTGGCTTTTATTAGAAAAATTTAATGAAATTGATATTCATTATTATTCTTTATTTTTCATTATATAAATATTAATATATTTTGTTAGATGACTATAATTATTAAGTGAATTTTATATTGTTACATGATAATAATCATTATGTGATTTTTTTTTAATGTAATAGTACTTGAAAATAATTATCAAATCATTATAAGGTGAGTGAAAACTTTTTATTTATTTTTTTATTTTTTTCAGAGAGAAAAAGCTTCATGATTTATATTAAGAGGATATAAAAGTAGAGATACAAGAGTAGACATAAAGCCTTAGGAGTAGATATACAGAAATCTGATACTGTCATGGGATCAGAACCGCATGGATCTGTAAGAAAGATCGAATACATTGAGCGCATAGCGCCACAAAATCTCCAGGGGAGGAATCCAGCAAAGGCAAGATATATAAAAAAATCTGGGTTCAACAAAAATGCCACGAGGGAAAGAAACATAAGATGCCAAGTAAGATATTAATCCACAGGAGACATATATCCCAAGATTTTGATCAAGATGGATTCAAGAGGCAAACAGGAATTGTGGAAAGTGTGTTCATTCCTCCACTTCCAAAAGAACCAGCAAGCAATAATGAAAAGAGAATGACAGGCAGAGCATTGCGCGCTCCACCACAAGAAACCATCCACTTTAAATTTTTTATTTTTCAAACTATCCATAAATATAAGCATTAGAAGTTGAAATAGTTTTCAGCAAATCAATACCACACGGAAATAGATCAGACAAACAAACATGAAAATAGGGCTCCTCGTTAAGGGTAACAAAATTCCTGTTACCAGATGAAGTAAAATAGATGAATATTACTAATCGCAAAAGTTGCATTACTAGAGTTCAAAGCGACGTGGAAGGGAAAGCCCGATGTAATAATATCACGAAAGGAGCTAATTCGGAAATAAAGCACTCTGATTTTTATCTTGAATTATTGTACTTTAGGTTTGGGTTTTTATTTTTTTTTGTTTTCACTTAATTGAGCAGTTTTAAGTATTTTTTATAAATGTTTTTACTTTCCTGAGATTTTAGGTTTATTTTAATGGTATTTTATTTCTTTTAATTTAAACTAGTTTAAGTAATTTTACTTGAAATAAATATAGTTCGAATAATTTATATGATTCATTTTATTTTTAATATATTTTCTTCCGTTGAGTTTACTGAATTTTATTTTATCTTACTTGAATCTTATTTTATTTGAACCTTATCTTATTTTAGTTTAATTAATATGTTTTATTATGTGTAGTTTTTAGTTTTACATTATTTAATATAATTTTGTTTAGTTATTAAATTTTATTATCTTATTAATTGGAGTTTAAAACAATTTTAATGAAATTATCTGATCTCATCATTAAATAAAATTTAAATTTAAACTGTATAGTGTTATTATACATTTGAAACTAATATCCACAACATATATTTAACCATATATCACAACATATATTTAACCCCATATATATATATATATATATATATACTCAGATGGTGAATTGAGAATTTTAGAATGTTGTTTTAGAGAATATCAAATCATGATTTTTAACCTATTTAATTTTTTGTTACACAATTTATTATTGTTTTTTTAAAATAAAACCCAAATTAACACTATGATTAAACCGGGTAATTATCACTGAAATTATTAGTTCTTTAATATATTAAAATATTTTTAATAATTAAAAATATTTATTTTTTGCGATATTCTAAATATATTTAATTAGAGTATGAACAACTAACATTGTGAGATGATCAATTAAAACTTTCATAAAAAAATAGAAATGAAAGTGAACATGTTGTAGTAGTACTAAAATGTTGTGTTTTTGGTGAGCTCACTATTTCATTGGTTGTAATGAAGTTTTAAAACTTTTATCTTTTTTTTGGCAGTTTGGTTCAAATTAATATGGAGAAACTTAGTTTCAACAATAATGAGATGTCAATTCCAATGAACTTGTTTTGCACAACCAATTGTCTCCTACAAAGATCATGGGAATTGAATATGATTGATATTTGTGTTTGTGAATTGTTATTTCTCAAATGATGACTCTTTCATTTGAAGAGCAAAATGAGTTGCCATGATGTGATTAGAATAAAATTGAGTTGGGATGATTTGATTTAGTATTAAATTAATTCTTAATAGAAACAAATTAATTAATGTTTATAAATAATTCATAATAACAATTGATTTACTATTAATTTAACAACTAAATTATAACTAACACATTTATATAAATTAAATGTCTCATCTCTTTAATCTACAAAATAAAATAAAAATAAAAATAAATATTATCCAGCATAATTACATTGCATATGTTTTACAAATATACCTAGGATATACGTTTAATTGAAGCACTTTGGGACATTAATGCAATACAAATCTTTCTGAACGAGAGTTTATTTTTAAAGCATATTACAGTCATTTTACATGAATGACACAAGGCTTTGTCCTTTTGAGTTTGGCGGGAGCAGTCCTCGGAATCCTATCCGTATCCTTGCGAGATGTTCTCCCTTCCTCGGCTGTAGTGCGTCATCGACGATCGTCTTCCTCTGCCCACATCCAACGACGATTGAACGATCCCTTAACTCTGCCTAATCCCCAGTAAGGGTCTCATAGTTACTGTCATTTGGGTTTTGAAGTTTGGTTCTCTAGTAATGGCAGCGTTTCGTTGCTATGTTTCAGGTGGTCTGGTTTTGAGTTTCTTTGGCCAGAGGTCTTCTGTCACGCTCTAACATATAGTAAAAAAAAAATTTTCTTTATATACAACAAAACATACTAATCCACTTATGTTATAACAAATCTCGTGTACACATATTCATACATTATTTGACCTAAGTGATTGTGCAATAATACTATAGCACGTATGATGGGTTTTCACTTTGACATACATGTTTTACACTGCGCCACATGCACGTTATAATCATCATGGAAATAATTCATTGACTTACTATGTGTATCCGCTTTGGTCTACATGCCATATATATAATGTACACAACTCTCTTATTGGATTATTCAACGGTGCTCTTTTGTATTAGTGTTAAGGTGCAGAGTGAAGGTTTTGCTGCCACGGTGCACTCCAGGTACCCTGAGCTGGCACCTCCTTAACTGCAGAATTAAAGGTTTATGCATTGGAGTTTGACTTAAACTGTTCTGATCTGAAGTGAGGACAGTGAGGCACTGTCGCTTACAGTCCTTGATTAATGTAGTTCATCCATTTAGCGTGATCAACGGTCCTCCTCTGTCTTGCCATGTGCGGTGGCGTGCTGTTGAGTTGCATGACTTACGAGGCTAGCTCCTCGGTCTTGACACTTCGCGCTAAAAAGATCATTCCAGATCCTTCGCTCTGATCAAACGGTGGATGTAACCCTGTTCAGATCAAGGGTGTAGCTTGTGCCACGAATCAGGGTTATGGATTGAATATTTAAGGTTTGATTTATGGCGACTTGGTTATTGTTTTCACTTTGCAGCAAGAGCCTGGCTGTCGAAGCTCTCGGCTCTGCCGCATTCGGCCGTCGACTGTTTAGATCTTCACTGCTCCAGGGTTCCATGATAATCCATGCCATAAGGAAACCAATACAACTCGGTCTCTGAACAGGTTAAGTTAAGTTCTGAAAAGCATTCTTATGGTATTTTCGTTTTAATTTACTAGCTCACAGCTGCTCGGCAAGGTTCTCAGTCATTACTTGTTCTCATGTTTTGTTTTCAGGGCAGGCTTGCAGTCATTCGAAGGGCATTTGGGGAGGAAATCCAACCCTCAAACCCTCGGCCCTTTCCATCACAGGTATGAGAGTTCTTTCGCTTCCCGTAGAGTTTATTCGGCTTTCCCACAGCGCCGTGGCTAACCTCTGTTCTACTGAACAGGGAAAGCCATGGTACCCTGCTCCCATGAGCATTCTGCCGCCATGCCACCAGGGTTTCGATACTATGAATCTATATAACTTAGGCTTAGTTCTATTTGAGTTTGTATTTGGACTTTTGTTACATATTAAGTTCCGGCGACCTCTGTTTTAGTCCGGACCCTCGTTTAAATGTAACTAAGCACAGCTAAGTTCTGGTGTTGGTTCGGCTCATGGTATGACCGATAGTAAGATACAGTTCTGTCTTTGTATATTTAACTGTTGCTATAATTTAATCCCGAGCTCGTCTTTGTTTTACAAGCTATTGTATATTTATTTTGAATTTAATTAAGCGCTATACTGTTCTCGGCACGTTTGTGAACTTGGCATGTATTATATGGTTATCTTTTCAGCCTTAAGCAATTTATGCATTGCAACTATTTTGAGTAAGGATTTAAGTTCTGTATCTCCTTTCTGGTATATGTTGCAATATCCGTTTATGTTTGCTAGCTTTCAGCTATGGTGTTCTCCGCCTTTCTCGATTGAACCCTAGCTCAACTAAGGTCACTCGTTCTGAGCGAGGGTTTATGTAAATATTAGCTGAGAATGGTTGTAACCAGAGTTACCGCGCATTCCTCGGCATATTTATTCAAATGATTTAGTTAATAGTTTTCATATACATATGACTGTGGTTTGAATATGCGCATACGAATTTCAGAGGTTCTGTTCCAAGTATGTTACAGATCTTACGGCCCTCCTGGCCGAGGTTTTATACCTGAGTATTCTTTACTCGTTTCGAAATATTAATTCGGGTTCCGATAACATGCATTCTTTTCCTAAGACGTATCAGCATCTTTATATAGCTAAATGTCTTGTCTTTACATTATTTTACGTTCTTGACAGGGTGTCTGTATAATCTTTCGGATCTTGCTGTTCATGAAACTATGATTCCTTTCTTTGGCATGCATGTGTATCTAAGGGTCTGCACAGTTCTATCATTGAACATATTTTTGCTATCTCGGCAGTAGCAGTAACTTGCTTACTCCGTTACTACTGTTACTTCAGAGTAAAATATGCAAGGGTTTTACTTTCGTTATTTTTCTTTAAAATGCAAATGTAGTCCAATCCGTCTATATTACAGTAGCTATCATTTCTTGCTTATTTTCTGTTAAGAAAGATAATCAGATAGTTCTGCTGTATCTAACTTTTAGCACACAGCATACAGTCATATAAGAGACATTTCAGTAATTAATTTAATCATAGTAGGCCATACCTGTTTCTTGTATGCAACCTACTTGTAATGCTTGTCAAACCACCCGTCCGTAGGAAGCTCTTCACTCTCTTCCACCCCCAAGCACTTGCAGGTCCTACTCGACCGCAATTACACTGGTCTCGCCAGTAAAACGCTATCTGATCCTAACCAGACATAGCGTGCACAGGAAAAAGCTTTTCCCTTATGCCATCTGATCCTAACCAGACATAGCATACATCTTCTTTTTCCTTTCTTGTCTCTGCCATCTGATCCTAACCAGACTTGGCATTTTTCCCCTTTTTCCTCTGGGGTCTCAACTACCTCCAGGTAGTTAGGGTTTCCAGGTAACTGATTCCTCAGTTACTAACCATGATTAATCATAACTCAGTTCAAATAATATCAACACAATTGTTTATCATTTCATAAAATTAATAATAGGGTTATATATATATTTTCAAATAAAGTCTTTGTTCAATAGTTACTTTTACTATTACCAACATTAACTTTTCACAAGGGGTGTTACATCTTCACTGCTCCTATAGCCTATACCAATTGCGCGGCCTGGCAGGTAAAAGCTCTGCCTGCCCCTACGATTTTATGGTTTTTATCTGTGAACTTTGTTTGTGATTTAAGGTAGCGCTTCTGGTTTTTTTTTTTGACTCTGTTTCAGGTGTTCTCCGGAGGTTACGGCTACCCAACTAACATCACATGGCATACTATCCGGAACTTTGCCAAGGCAAGCGTTCTAGAGCCAACAACCTTCTGGGTATGTGAATGATTTAATTCTTTAGCGATTCCTGAACATTGGAATAGTGATGGAAACCTATTCGAGGGTTTTTCTGGTTTAATTTAGGCTCTGGTTAAGCTACCTCTGCCGATGTTTTAGCTTCATGGGCTCAAAGATAAATGCTATTTTGCACTGTTAATTTGTTAATGTAAAAAGGAAGGCCAACCCTCATGGTGTTTAATCATTTATGCCTGAATATATACAGTCGAGGGTTTTCTTTTTCTATATCTCTTATAGCTGTTTTCGTTTTCTTTGGGAAACTTTCATGGGTTTTTGAGTTGGGTTCTAAAACCCTCTCGGTTCTGGTTGTTTTGTTCCATAATGTATTGTTTAAACGCTTGCTATGGAATATAAGTATTATGCTTGTTAGCTCTATTTGTGCTTGTTATGGCGTGGGCTCTTTAAATGGATTTCGGTCAGCCGTGGAGGCATGGTGATCACTTGGCACCGCCGGCACTGGTTAAGAGTGTTATAACGTGACTCTTTTGACCCGAGGATTAAATTGTTACATCTTGGGAGATTTTTATATTTGTCTTGTATACTATTAAAGGAATTCTGGCAATTTATCAGTGGTATTTATTATTTTTAACGCATGCACAGATGTTTTTGAGAATGTCTGTCCCAAATCTTGTCAATCGACAGTTACTGTCTATGCTTGGAACAATTTGTTACTTATGCATATAATTGCATTAATTAAGTTGGGTCTGGGCGCCGTCCTGAGGGCCTCAAACCCTCACCCAGCAGTGAAGAAAATCTGGTTTTTTTTTTAATTCAATTATTTCCATTGAGATAGTCATTTAAGTTCTGGAGTTTTTTTTTTTTAAGTATTTCTTTCAAGCTTTCGTAGTGTTAAATTCTTGGTACCAGCCACTATTGACTATTCTATAATCCATTGTTTCCCCTGTTTTTCCAGAACAATGTTTAGGCTACATGATTTCTTTTATTTTGTATCGCTCTGTTTTCCTTTATTTTGTATCACACTGTTTTCCTAGAGAATGTTGACTAGTTTCAGTGATTTCTTGAATGTGGAATCTAATCAAAATATTTCTTTTATTTGGTAAAGATTTTCTGATTCCTTTGCTTACAGTCTTATACTGCTTACTGTAAATATCTATGTTGTAGTTTACTGTTTTTTTCCTACTTTGTTAAGGATACACTGGACTTATCATTATGATGTAGTTTACTTAAGGATATACTGGACTTATCATTATAGTGTACAGTGTTTGTCTTAGAATTTAATTTATAATCATTTGCAATTTTCTTGAAAAGTTTCCAAGTCTTCTTATTATTTATCAGATACTTAGTTACTTGAATTACTAGATTACAAATTTTTACTTCTGTTACCATTATTTACTAAATCTGGACCATAAATCCTCTGGGTATTTAAACTACTTACCTGTATCCAGTATTTAAGACTATCAGCCTGTTGCAGTCATAACTATGCTTTCTTGTTTTACCCTCCCAACCATGAGACTTGCTTTCAGGTCCAAGCCTCCCCCCAAGCTTTTGTTCTAAGCAAAGATGCTTTCTTCTTGCAACTTAATTTACAAATGTTTTTTTGCAACTTAATTTTTCACAGCATCTACAACTATATGGACTTAACTAGACTTAGCGTTTTATCCCTTTGATCTTTCAACATGGTACACTTCCCCTTTTTTCCTCTCGGTTCTCTTAAGTACTCTGTGTACCCTCTTGATCACCTCTTGGGAATTCATAGACATGGAAGTGGTTAGGGTTAGGTAACTACCTTTCCCTCACTTTTTGATATGAAAATAGTTACAAAATTTGTAAACATTCAACATTTGTTTTCCATTCATAATTAACAAAATTCTAATACATAATTCAAATGTTTATAATAATAATAAAAATGCAGTTTTTGGTAAATAAGAGTAACTATAAATGGATATTAAAACACTTTGTTTCTAATCAAAATATTTGGTTAGTATCATAAAAAAAAAAAATCATTAAAATATTTCAAATATTCAAATAAATAAAATATATCATTTGCCACTTTAAATTTTCTAAATATTATATGTTTGTCTATGATTTGTGATTTAGTGTTAAATTCATTGAATTTGACATAGTCACCTTTAATAAAACTAGGAATAAAGTTGTAATAGATTAAACAATTTTAACAAAATTCACACATTAACTTTTTGCATGGTAACAAGACTAATCTTTTGCTTTTGTTAGAGGAAAGAAGATAAAACAATTTTAACCTCTCAATAAATGCCTAGCAATCTCTAGCTACTTGAAACACAATACAAAACTTGAAAGTGAGATCTTCTCCAACTACTTGAAACATAATACAAAACTTCAAAGTGGGATGTTGATGTAGAATCTCAAATCCTTTCACTTGCGAGAACAACATACATTAATCATAGCCACAAGGAAAAAAAATACATTACATTAATCACAGCTACACGAACTAAAAAAAAACTTTTTGAATTCAGGAAGATTAATTTATTGAATTCTATTTCTTGTTATAAGATCAATTTCTTAAATTTTTTATATATTTGAATCCGAAAATCACTTCGGAAAAAAGTTAAAAATTAAGTTAGGGAAAAAATGCACTAAATTTTAAAAATTAGTAATTATACATCAATAAAACTTTCTTAATAAAATTAGGAAAGAAAAACTAATAATTAATTATCATAATAGTTATTAATTATAAAAGCTGTGTGTAAACAATTTAAACTATTATGATTAATATGATTGGAATTGAAAATAGAGAAAAAAAAATTGAAAAAAAAAAACCAAAAAATACAAGTCAAATTAAAAAGTAATGAAACATGAGAAAAAATAATTTGGAAAATGTGCTTTAATTATTTTTTCCTCTTTAAACTTTGTCATTTTAAAAAACCACAAAAAGACAAAAAAATTACAAGTCAAATTAAAAAGTAATAAAATTACAAAAATAATTTGAAATTTATCTATTTATTCATCTTTAAAATTTGTCATTTTAAATTGAAAATATGGAGGAAAAACTAGAATTAATGAAAATAGAAATAATAAAAAAATAAAATCAAAAAGTTTAATAAAAAGGAAATAACACAAAAAACAAAAAAAAATAGTTAACTAATAGAAATGGAGGTTACTAAAGAGCATATGTTAAAATCTCAACCAATCACTTTAAAAATAAATAAATTTAACTAATAATTAAAAAACAAAAAATGAATTCTCAATGTTAAACTGTTAAATTTTTTGTCAAAGACAAACTAATAGGCAGTCAAAGACAGTAATACCATGCCCGCGCCATGTATAATAAATGTGCTCACACACGTTAATTTACAAAGCTCATTCACATAGGATAATGATGAAAAAGGGTTGACCATGTTCTGTTATTTTATTTTAATGGAAGTTTTATACTTTTTAAGATTTAAAAACATCGTTATTAATTTTTAATATGTTGTTGATGCATTTTAGTTTTGTAACACTTAAAGGCATAGTCTAATTTATAGAAGAAATAACTTTTTGTCATATTAATTTTAACAAAATGTTGATTTGTCTATTTATGCATTAAAAAACATATTTTAAACAAGAAAATCACCTTGTTTGAAATTGTATGTGTTAGGATATTCCGACACATAGGAAATAGTTAAGTACAACTTGGTCTAGTGTAGAGTTAGGTAAAGTGTGTTTTTTTACCGTTGTACACTTTGTAACTTACAATCCGACGGTCACGATATGTAGTGATCCGACGGTTCATTCTCTCTTCGGTATTACCGACACTTGATCCGTAGCTTGACACCCGATTGGTCCATGAATTCTATTTAAAGCGCATGGAGGGTCATTTGTAGGGTAATCCGTGCATGAGAAAAGCTTATGTAAATTTTCATTCTTTGATTAATAAATTGCCTGAAGTGGCCGCGTTGGCTCAGACCGTGGACTGTTTCCCTCTTTGAGGGTTTTAACCACGTCAAAAATACTGGTGTATTGATCTGTGATCTGGTTGTGAGCGGTGTCCTTTTGGTGTTCTTTCTGAGGAACTTACCCTGTAAATTCCTACATGGTATCAAAGCAATTTGAGGGCCGCGTATGTTGGTGATCCAAATCTGAAGCCGGTAGAACTGCATCCGACTGTCGTTTCCTAGATCTGTTGTTTATCACTGCTTTCGGGCCGAGTCGACTGCTCTGTTGTGTTCAGAGCATCTGTTCCAGTGAGGAACCCCTTTCGTTTCATGCGAAAAGGTTTCCGGTAGCCCTAGCTGCGTCATTTTTAAGATCTGGAGGTATACAGTGTTTATTTGTTATTTTCTCTCTGCTTATTTCGGTTTCGATTTATTTATCTTTTCTTTAACCGGATCTATACCTTTCATTTCTGCGTATGCTCTTTGCCTTGCGACTCTGTGCGATCTGGGCAAATCAGAAACAGAAAGGAAGGATTTTTCTCATGCGTATGCTCTTTTCCCTGCACCTTAGTGTGATCTCGGAAAATCAGAAACATTGAGAAAAATATTTAGTTTTTCGGCTAAAGCTAACTTTGAGCCGCAAGGTTCAATTTTTGAAAATATTTAGTTTTTTGGGTAAAGCTAACTTCGAGTCGCAAGGTTCGTTTTCTTTGCATGTCCGTGTTGGGTTTTGTGTTTTTTGTTTTGTAAGGAAAAAGAGCTTTCTCAAAGCAAGCACGCAACCCAAAGCCCCCCCCCTCTCTCTCTCTCTCTTAAATTTTTTGTATAGATCAATTGGTTCAAAGCTATTTTAAGAGAGTAGAGGTCTTGGGTTCAAGTCTCCATTTTGTGGGGGCGGACTTTTTCATTTCTGCACATTCCCGCACTTCGTCGGCAACTTCAACAACTTTTTTTTCAAAAAGCCATAACTTCTTCATCCGGAAGCCTTTTTCAGAGCCGTTTTTTTTAAACCAGCCTAATTTTTCGAGATCTATCCATTGGAACACTTACTTTCAGCATCTTTAGCTTCAGTTTCTGTTGAAATGGAAAGTCAATACCAAGTTACCCTTGACAGCACCAACTACTTCCAATGGTTGTCCTACATGGAGGATTTACTTAGAAGTAAAGGTCTCTACCGAATAGCCACAGGCCAAGAAAAGAAACCGAAAGATGAAGACAAGGCTGCTAAATGGGAAAATAGACAAGATCAAGCACGTGGTTTGATAGGGATGTCTATTTCTCCAGATCTTAGATTCCATATTGCAGAACTTGAAACTCCTCATGAAGCAATGGAACAAATCAATAAAGTTTTTGGGATTAAAAATGAAATTAGAGCCCATCAACTTGAAAATGAGTTGCTTACATTGGACCCTAATAATTTTTCTTGCATTGAAGATTTCTTGTCTAGGTTCAAGACCCTTAGATATCTTTTGGAAGGTGTTAAGGTTAAGAAAGAAGATAGTAACCTTATTTATTCCATCCTTACTAAGTTGGGACCAGCCTACTCTGTATTTGTTTCCACCTTCCATTCTACAAGAGAAGCCTTCATTTCTCAAGGAAAAGACTACAAACCCCCTTCCTTTGACTCTTTTTGTGATTCTTTAATAAGAGAACAAGAAAAACTCTTACACCTTGGTCTTCTTAATCTTGGAAACTCTTTCAAGAAAGCGTTAGCCGCCCAGCAGCAACCAAATTCAAAGAATCCTAAAAAGTCATATCCTAAAAGGAATGGTCCTAAACCAAACAAGGGTCCTAAGCAAACTCAGCCTCAAAATGAAAGATCATTTCAGCAAAATGATAAGACCAATAAAAACAAATGGAAGAAGACTGACAGACATTGCAATTTTTGTAATCGAGATGGGCACTTAGAATCAAAATGCTTTAAGAAGATGGAAGCCTTGGAAGCAGCAATGAAGAAGCATAACATCCATTTTGGGCAATCTTCAACTTCAACTTCATCTTCAGGGATGGAACTTTCTGCATGTGGTTGTCAATCATCTCGGTCTGGTTATGCATTAAATGTATCTTCTTCTTCTCATTCTCATGAGTGGCTCATTGATTCTGGAGCTTCTTATCACATGGCCAAAAACAAAGCCATGTTTTCTTCTTTAAATGATTGTAACACCAAAAATATCTATGTTGGTGATGATAGATCTTTCAATGTTGTAGGGACCGGAACTGTTCATCTAGACAATGGTCAGTTTAATGATGTATTATGTGTTCCAACCTTATCCTGCAACCTTCTATCTGTCTATCAGATAACTCATTCAGGTGAAGGTAAAATCGTTGAATTTTCACCTCATGATGTTGTAATCAAGGACTTAAAAGATCCTAAACAGATTTTGGCTACTGGCATTGCTGATGACTCTACAAGGTTGTATAAGTTTCACAACTTTGGGTCATCAAATCTTCTCTCAGTATTTGTTGCTCATAACGATGAAGTGAGCAAACTTTGGCATGAGCGATTTGGTCACTTAAACTATCGCTCCCTTCAGCATCTATGTAAAGAAAATATGGTGACAGGTCTTCCTATGGTATCTTGCAGAGATGGTGTTTGTTCCGGATGTGTACTAGGAAAACATCATCGGGATAGTTTTGAAAAATGTGCCTCTTGGCACGCCTCAACCCCTTTACAGCTTGTGCATAGTGATTTATGTGGTCCACTTCCAGTTGTGTCATTCTCTGGTTGCAAGTATTTCTTAACTTTCATTGATGATTTCTCCAGACGCACTTGGGTCTACTTCTTAAAACTCAAGAGTGAAGTATTTAACACTTTTTTGGCCTTCAAGGCCTTTGTTGAAAAACAATCTGGACATCAAATTCTTAAGTTAAGATATGATAATGGCGGAGAATATGTTAAAAACACATTCATCAACTATTGCACTGAGAATGGAATTCAAATGCAACATACTGTTCCATATACTCCACAACAAAATGGTGTAGCTGAAAGGAAGAATCGCACCTTAAAGGAAATGGCTAATTGTATGCTATAATCTAAAGGACTTGGTCTTAGTTTTTGGGCAGAAGCAATTAACTGTGCAAATTACATAATAAATCGCACTCCTACTAAGGCTTTAAAGAATATCACTCCAGAAGAAGCATGGAGCTCAATCAAACCAGATGTAAGTCACTTTCGTGTTTTTGGAAGTGAAGCGTGGGCCCATATTCCAGATGAAAAGCATAAAGCTTTAGAACCTAAGAGTGAAAAATGTACTTTTGTTGGATATTGTGAAGATGTCAAAGGCTATAGACTTATTCCATTTAAGTCCAAAAATGTTATCATTAGAAGAGATGTAAAATTTGATGAAAATATATCGGCCTGCGAGCCTAGTCCGGCGGATGTGCCACCTCTCCCTATCTCTTCTACCTTTGAAAATATTTCTTCTTCAGATGATGAAAGTGAGGATGACAATCCTCCCCCACCTTCTCAGGATCCTCTTTCAGCTCCTGAGCTTCCAAAATGGGTTCGTGCTACTCGAGATGCAGCAGGTGAACTTGCCGGTGATCCTACAGATCAGCGACACACACGTTCTCAGTTCGAGAGAGCCTCTTCTTTACTGGCTCAAACTCCAGTAAATTATGATCCTGACACCTTTGCAGAAGCTTCAGGCCATCCAGATTGGGAAGCAGCTATGAATGAAGAATATCATTCATTATTGGCAAATGATACATGGGATCTTGTTCCTTTACCAAAGGGACGAAAACTTGTTAGATGCAAATGGGTTTACAGAACCAAGTATGGACCAGATGGGAAAGTTGATAAACATAAAGCTCGTCTTGTTGCTAAGGGCTTTTCACAGGTTGAAGGCATTGACTACACTGAAACCTTCTCCCCTGTTGCCAAAATGAACTCTATCCGCCTTGTTCTTTCCCTTGCTGCCTCTTTCAAATGGGAAGTCCATCAGATGGATGTTAAATCTGCCTTCTTGCATGGGGACTTGCATGAAGAAATCTATATGGAACAACCCATTGGCTTCATACAAACAGACTCCAGCCTTGTTTGTCGACTTAAGAAATCCCTTTATGGTCTCAAGCAAGCTCCTCGGGCTTAGTATGCCAAAATGGATAGGTTTCTTTTAGAATCTGGCTTTTCTAGGTGTCATTCTGACAATACTGTCTACACCAAGAAAGTGGGCAACTCTCTTATCATCCTTTTTCTTTATGTTGATGATCTTATACTTACTGGTAGTGATCCCAACCTTATAAACCATGTGAAGTCTAGCCTCAAAAGGAAATTTGAAATGACAGACTTAGGACACTTACACTATTTTCTCGGTCTTCAAGTCTTGCAATCCAAGGAGGGTATTTCCCTTTCCCAGTCCAAATATTCTTGTGATATTCTACGTCATTTTCACATGGAAGACTGTAAGCCAGCCCCTTCTCCCTTTCAGTCTGGAGTCAAACTCTCAGTCACTTGTACTTCTCCTGAAGTTGATGCTACCTTATACCGTCAACTTGTAGGAAAACTTTTGTATCTAACCCATACTCGTCCTGACCTTTCCTTTGCTGTTGGCCTTGTTGCTCGGTTCATGCAAAACCCCCGTGAAAGTCATTGGAAAGCAGCTAAAAGAATACTTCGTTATGTTCGAGGTACAGTTCAGTTTGGGATTCATTACAGTGCCAAAGCATCTCCTCTATTGGTTGGTTTCACTGATTCCGATTGGGCTGGTGACCCTGATGATCGGAAGTCTACTGCCGGTTATGTGTTCACTCTTGGTTCAGGACCTATTACATGGGCTTGTAAGAAACAAGTTGCCATTTCTCTTTCATCAACAGAAGCAGAGTATCATGGTGTCGTAGAAGCTAGTAAGGAAGCCTTGTGGCTTCGTCAGATCCTGTCAGAGTTTGGCTTTCAGCAGCAGCATCCGACTACACTTTGGTGTGATAATCAAAGTGCCATTCAGCTATGCAAAGATCTAGTCCAACATCAGCGCAGCAAACACATTGAACTGCATATGCACTTCATCAGAAAGCTCATTCACGACCATGTTCTTGAAGTGCAATATTGTTCAACAGATGATCATGTTGCAGACATCTTCACAAAGGCTCTCACAGAGGCGAAGTTCACTAAAATTCGATTTATGGTTGGAGTTCAAGAAGTTGTCACTAAGGGGGGATAGGCTCTAGTGCCTCCTTCCTTCTCCTATTGTGTCATATTTGTAAATCCTTCAATCCTATCCCAAGTTGTTCTTAAGGGGGGATGTTAGGATATTCCGACACATAGGAAATAGTTAAGTACAACTTGGTCTAGTGTAGAGTTAGGTAAAGTGTGTTTCTTTACCGTTGTACATTTTGTAACTTACAATCCGACGGTCCCGATATGTAGTGATTCGACGGTTCATTCTCTCCTCGGTATTACCGACACTTGATCCGTGGCTTGACACCCGATTGGTCCATGAATTCTATTTAAAGCGCATGGAGGGTCATTTGTAGGGTAATCCGTGCATGAGAGAAGCTTATGTAAATTTTCATTCTTTGATTAATAAATTGTCTGAAGTGGCCGCGTTGGCTCAGGCCGTGGACTGTTTCCCTCTTTGAGGGTTTTAACCATGTCAAAAATACTGGTGTATTGATCTGTGATCTGGTTGTGAGCGGTGTCCTTTTGGTGTTCTTTCTGAGGAACTTACCCTGTAAATTCCTACAGTATGGTGGGCTCCAGTGAAAAAGATTATTTTGTTTGAAAGTTAAACTACACTCTCTTATCTATTTTGAGTTTATAGATTTATTACACTTTTAGATGATGTAAAAGTTGTGTATTAATGTGAGTTTTAGGAAACTATTTTTAAGAAATTATGAGGTTTCTAAAATTTTAATTTAGTTAAACAATAATAATTAAATGGATGGTACGGATTAATTTCTATAGAATATTCATGAAAATATACACGGATTAAAGGTTGAAATTTATTTCCAAAGTAATTATGTACTTTTTTCTTTTTTAATTAAATTGATTAATTAAATAAAATGTCATATAACAAGTGTTTTATGAAGTAAGTGATGGTTTTTGAGCATGTGGTATTATAACATAACCTATTTACAAGTAAGAATTTGGACCATGATAAAGAGGAGATAAATCTCTATAGTTAAAAACCTTGTTCCATATATATTATAATTTAGTTGATTTTAATCATTTTATTTTAATTCTAATACCTTGAGATGCATTATGAAATAAAAGTTTTGATACTAATTATTGATAGAAGCCCAACAACTTGTGTATGGGCTATATATATATATATATATATATATATATAGAGAGAGAGAGAGAGAGAGAGAGACGGTAAATTTTATTAATGAAAATAAAAATTACATTTTGTAGATGTAGGGTGTGCATATGCAATCTTGAGCCATGAAATAATCGATACATATATCAAATACAGGGTACGTAGGCCCACTGAAAAACCCCATTAAAATGTACCACATGAAACCTTGAAGGTAGCCATTACATACAAAAAATCTATCAAACATTTGAGCAAAAAATGTTCGAAATCCTAGCAAAAACCAAGCTAGCAAAAATTCTAACCATAAAGACTCAATACAGGCCCGCCCAAATAACCCCAAAAACCCTACATAAATTGCGTCAAAACCCAAGCATATGACAATGACACTAGGCAAGAAACCCATGTCCCAATAAGAAGAAAAAATAAAGGCATAAAACCTTGCACCAAGAGAAGAAAAACCAAAAAAGAAAGCAAGGTACATGCTACCCTAAAAATCTCCAAAATGTGGCCTAGATCCAGGTTGCATGAAAGAAAAAATGGGTTGCAAAAAACCTCGTGGAACCTTGCAGAGCACTGTGAAGATGCCCTCAGGAGACAGAAAGGATGGCGGCGAGTAGAAGTTGAAAGTGACTCAAAATATAGTTATGATGATGGTCGCACCGATAAGAAGCCACAACAAATATGTTGAATACCTCTCACAACAGAAAAAACCCCTTTGCATGAAAGCCCATTCCATAAGGTAGCGACTAACCCAACAGGAAAAAGCATGAGAAAGAGCTTTCAAACTCCACCCCCCAAACTCGACCCAAACTAGATCCGGCAACGACAACCATGAGCTAGCAACAAAACCTACAAAGGCAGAGAGCCATGACAGAAAAGAAAGAGAGGCACAAACCAGGGTCGGAGTAGCTAGGGTTAGTTGCTCCGACCCTTCTCATATATATATATATATATATATATATATATATATAGATATATATATATGGGTATAAGCATGTTAATGTGTCTCATTATATGACAAAAGCGAAAAAGTACTCAAATGAAAAAAAGATAAAAAAAAATAATATAAAAATATCGATTAAATGAGTTGAGTTTCATACTTGTTAATTATAAAAAATAAATGCTAAATTTGTAACAAAGGTAACTCACAATAAATTTTGGTAAAAGCTATAGTGAACCTATTTATTGGGTTTAGAAAATATAAATAATGTTATAAAAAGTAAATACTAAATTTGTAAATAAGTCAACTCATAGTAAATATTGGTAAAAGCTATGGTTAATCACTCACAAAATATAAATAACTTTATGCAAAGTTAAATGAAATGCTAAAACTCTTTAAAAATATATATAAAAATAGAAGTAGAATTTAAAACAAATAATTTTTTATATTATATTTTGAATAATATAAAATACGTTATTATAATCATAATTAAAATTTTTATTATAAAATATATAAAATATATTTAAAAAATTTCAAAAAATAATTTTAACATTTTGTTATATGTTATTTTCAAATTTCTATTAAAAAATTTGAATTTATAAACTTGAAAGGGTAGTTTTTTGCGTCGCGGTTTTATATATACGAAAATATGATCATTTTTACTAGTATTTTAATAATAATTAAAAAATATGCTTATTTTTTATTTTTAAATTTGTTTAGCAATCTTTAGAATGTTTACAACACATCTCTTAAAGAAATTAGAATTAAAAAACATAAATCAATAGAGAAATGGGGGGTCGCGGTTTTGTCACTACTTAAAAAATTATGTAAAATATTAATGATACCTTTTAAAGAAAATGAATAAATTAGATAAAAATTATATATTAAATTTTAGAAAAAATATGACATGAAATTGTATTTAAATTGACATGTTTTGTCTTCTTTTACCACCACCTAGTTTTTGATGATTTTGTAATTTTAAGAGTAAACATTCCAACTCCATTTATTTTTATAAAACTTCTTTGCCACAAAAAGGGAAAAAGTGATACACATTAACATGCTTTTACCCATATATATATATATATATATATATATATATATATATATATATTTCCCCAAGGAAAAATTGCAATTTTCATTAAGAATTGAAAATTAAATGTTGTAGATGCTTAAAAGAATATGTTGTATGGGTGGATTCCCACTATCAGTATGAAAATCAACGATATACAATCCCAGGTTGGGACACTGATAAGTTTTTCATATGGTATGTCTATTAAAAAATAAATGTCAGAAAAAATATATACATGAAAAACTGTTAATATATATAATCGTAGTCATATCTCAAAAAACCATATAATCAGGGCGTCACTACCCCGTGTTGCTGGTCATTATAGGGTCCATGAAAATATTTGTAGTGTTCCTGATGAGTCTGCTCCTGTATCATCCAGAGCCCCCGTGGTTGGTGCGAGGTCTCCTTGGATAATCTGTCAGAAACCTAGTTATGCTCTTTGTATATGTGATGACAAGAGATATAATCAAATTGTGTTTTCATAAGCATAGTCTCATGCAAAATGTTTTGAATCTCATAATTAAATAATATTATTAAATTTAAATTTGCTTTTAAATTTAATTAAATTCAAATATTAATATTATATCTATAATATTTTCATATGTTATTCTTTCTATGGTTTTTTCATCTTTCACCTTTTTTCATCACAATAGATTTAAATTTTCTTTTGAAAAATAATTAGATTCGAACATTGATATTATTAGTCCCTGCCAAGGGAGGACTATAGAAATAGGTTTGTTCGCTGACCACTAATAATTTACCATGACAATTTCTAATGTTTAATTTTATAGTTAATTAAAGTATTTTTTTAATGAAAAATAAAATAAAATTTGTTAGCTTGTAATTGGCTTAAAAGTTTGTGTGTCTTATTTCAACCTTCTTGAAATATGTTCCATGTCATCGGTGAAATTTGGTCACCCTGAGAATTAGCCAATTTTTAGGGGATCACGGTTGGTATCGTGTAATGAAAATAAAATTAAAACTAAACCTATATTTAAGTAAATTATAATAAATTTTCATACTTTGTCACCTTCATATTTTTCCATATTCATATATCATATTCTAAAACCCACATACTTTCAAAATATATTCACTATTACATTAGCATATAAATGGATTTGTAAAAAAGTACTTAAAAGCTAATTGGATGCAACGTTGAAAATGCAACAAGATGATGGAGCTTAGTGGAAAGGAGTCGCCTTCACTAAGTGGGCCCACATGCTATTTTTTGTGCAAAGTCTATTTTTAGACATATGGATCATGGTCTATGAGTTGCAGGATAATATTTGTGGATGATTGGTCATGTTGGTAAAAATAGATGGACTTCTATTTTTAGACATATGGGCGAAGTCTATTTTTAGACTGCCAAGCTAAAAATAGAACAGTCGAATATTATTAACTCTTAATAATATTTGGACTATAAACATTATCTTATCCTCTTGGAGCACTTCAGTTCGAGCTACGGATGTGGCACATGAACTGCCAGAAGGAAATACGCTTTTCTTATGGGTCAGTTGAGCTATTGCATGATGGAATTCAGTTAGAACTCAAGTGATTGAGTTTGGTGGAGTTGATTGAGGAGTTGATGGAGTTGTGTTCAGTTTGACTTAGTTGAACTAGTTGTATTTAGTCTCACTGCAAAATACACTGGTGATGAGTGATGTGAATTAATTGTTAATTAATTCACTAATTATTAACTAGGGGTGATTTTAGGGGCGAATGTTCACCCTTGGAGAAATTAAGAGGTTTTAAATTTTTAGTAGGCGAATATTTTCTATCATAGTACATTTTTACAAATCACCTCAAATAGCCCACCTTATTTTAAGGGAGAGGGTAAAAAAGGTAAATTTAGCCCTTGAAATTAGGAGTTACAACCTTCCATTCGCCCATTTTCAAGAATAGATTTTATTTAAGTGAATCCATTCGTCCATTTTTAAGAATAGGTTTTATTTAAGTGAATCCTATGGGCCAAAGGCCCAAATACCATATTTATAAAAGAGGTATGGTAAATTAATAAAAGTATAAATAAATGAGAGGTATGGTAAATAAATAAAGCATTTTTTATATTTACTCCATAAGTCACTTTATATACATGCAAGGGTGTAAACAAATAAAAATATAAGTAGAGTGGAGGTATGGTAAATAAATAAAATGTCTTTTTATACTTACTCAAAAGGTATGGTAAATAAATAAAAATATAAATAAACTAGAAGCATGGTAAATAAATAAAACCTCTTTTTATATTTAGTCCATAACCTTCGTTCTATTTATGAAGGCTCAAGAAAGAGGTTTTATTTAAGTGAATCCTATGGGCCAAATATCATATTTGTAAAAGAGGTATGGTAAATTAATAAAAATATAAATAAGCGAGAGGTATGGTAAACAAATAAAACATTTTTTTTATATTTACTCCATAACTCACCTTGTATTTATGAATGGTATGGTAAATTAATAAAAATATAAATAAACGAGAGGTACGGTAAACAAATAAAACATTTTTTTATATTTACTCCATAACTCACCTTATATTTATACTATGGGACAAATATCATGGACTAGATTGTTATTAATACCATGCAAAAAAACATTATTAACCCTAATATTAGTATTAATAAAAATAAAAATGGCACATGGTATTGACCCATGGTATTCACCAAAATGGTACATGGTATTGACCCATGGTATTCACTTGGAATGTAGCCTATTTAAATGGGGGAATTAAACCAGCATAGATCCATCTTTACTCTGGATCTACTAACCCTCGAGAGGTATCAAATATCGTGATATGCAAACTAGCATAGAGTGAAAAAATATTTGATCCGATCAAGAGTAAAAATGGATGTTGTAATTTAATGTATGTTAAACATTTTAGCTTGGTTAAAATAAAAATAAAATAAAAATCAACTATTAATTTTATTAATTTTTATAAATTACTAATAGTAATTTTTAAGCTCCAGGTTTATGATAACCCATGGTATTCATGTGAGCATAGACTATTTAAAGGGGAAATTCTATCTTAGATCCATCTTAATTCTGGGTCTACCAAGTGCTCAGAGGGATAAATAGATTTCATCCCCCTAAGAGTGGTATATGGGGAGTTAAGATGAATATAGGCTGGTTTTTATGATAATGAAGATATTAAATAGACTTAGGAAATTATATTGTAAAAACATCTTAAAGTGAATGGTTAAAGCATAGACATTGGACAAATATATTTGTATACTTCTGTTTCAAACTGAAACAAATCCAGTGCTAAAAGGAATGGATTGATTGCACTAGTCATCCTTGTATAACTTTCCAACATATGTTGGAGTAAATAGATTGTAATTTGGGTAATTTTTCTAATTGCAAACGGGAACATACTTGTGTATTGGCAGGGTGGTTACGAGGTCCCTAGAAGTGGAGTAAACAAATTGTAATTTGGGTAATTTTTCTAATTGCAAACAGGAACATACTTGTGTATTGGTAGGGTGGTTACGAGGTCCCTAGAAGTGATGTATTTGAATTTTTCTTGGTTTTATATATAGTATTAGGTTTTTTCTCATTCTTTCTGTGAATGGAACAGGGGAATGTTATCATACACCCACTAGGTTATCGATACGTAATTTCGGTAATTTTGATTTCAAAAGATATTTTAAAGAAATGCAATGATTTCATTTGTGTATTCAATAAACACAAGATTTTATAATTGAGTAAAATATTCGCCATGCCTGGTGAGAGATTCGCCAAAAAATTATATATACATATCATATTATTGATAAAATCGCCTTCCATTTTTCTTATATACCATGGAGATTCGCCCATTTATTATACATGTAAATTTAGTGGGAGTTCTTAAAATTTTCCCTGTTATTAACTCATAAAGAAACTAAAGAAAACATCAGTTAACTCAGTGCATGGACAGTTCAATGGAGACAAGTGTTAGAAGTGGGTGAAAGAGTGAGACTGCTATCAGTTGTGACTATAGCTGTGCATGAGATTTTCACAATCAATGATGGAGATTTCCAATGAGGATTGCATGGTAAAAGTCAAGGGAAAACGAGTTTGGAACATTCCTAATTCTCACTTTGGATTGAGCAGTAGAGGCAGACAGACAGCGGAGGAGATTTGAACCTGTGACTTGATTCAGATCTGAGCTAGTTTGTGTGTAACAGGTGGAGATAGTACTGAGTACTTGTGAGGAGTATTGTATTATGTATTCTTACATGTTCTCTATCATTATAATATACAGATAGTTGGGGGTTTTCCGCTGTATGATTTCCCTGGTTACATACTGTGTTAATGTGCGCATGCGATTGAGGTTTCATTGTTTTTAATTCCGCAAATTGATGATCAACGTAGAGGAGATTATGTATTATGCATGCATTCCAAAATAGTGTATAATCAGGATAATCTTTGTGAATAAGTGTTATATTATTCAAAATTTCTACATGGTATCAGAGCAGAGTTGATCATCAGATCTATTATTCAAAAAGTGATTAAATTTTATTTCTTCAGGTAGAGTCTATAATCGAGCCAGGTAGCCTCTGGATTCATCCTTCTTTTGGAAGGTGAGATATCCGGTAAAAGCCCATACAGTCAATCTCTGTACGAGAAATACTTTGTTCTCACGAATTTTAGATCAGAAGCGGTTGAGTTTTGAGCTGGTGGAATTCGAATTTGCAGTAGTGTTTTCTTGGTGTCAAAGTTGAAATGTCTTTCAACGGATTGCGGTTGGAGTATGCCCTTGAAGGCAGCTCGAATTATATTGCATGGAAAGACATGATGGAGGCGGTGTTAGATGACAATGGGTTGAAGGAGTTCATAGATGCTGAGGTCCCAAAGCCTACTGATGCTGCTCACGTTGAGGTTTGGCAAAAGAAGACAGCAAAGTGTCGAAGGATTCTGTTGGAGGGCGTGAAGGATCACATTGTATCTAGCCTGCATGGAAAGGCTTCTCCATACTTGATGTGGAAAGCGTTGACAGATTTATTCCAAAGCAAGAGCGACCAGAGGAAGTTGGCGCTCAAGGATAAACTCAGAAACATTAAGTGTGAGAATGGAGACAGTATGCCCAAGTATCTCACGAAGTTCACCCAATGCCGGGATGAGCTGGGAAGTGTGGGGGTGACTGTTGATGATAAGGACTTGGTGAGCTTGGCTCTCCTTGGTCTTCCGAAGAGTTGGCATTCCTATTAGGACTCTGTCAATGGTCGGGAGAAATTGCTAGGATGGGAGAGACTTTGGTCAGATTTTGTGGAAGAGGAGATCAGGCGGAATACCAGGGACGGATCTTCATCAAAGGCATCTGATGAAGAAAATTGCGCTTTGGCTGCGAAAGCAAAGAAGGGAAAGAAGAAGGGTTCTCTTTCAGAATCCAGTTCTTCCAATGATGGGAAGAAGGTTGACAGATCGAAAGTGCGATGCTTTCGTCGTCATGAGGTGGGCCATTATGCTGCAAATTGTCCATGAAGGAAATCCAAGAAGGGATCCGGGAAAGGATCTGAAGGTGAGGCACTTGCTTCACAGTTTGAGTTGGATTTCACACTCTTCGCATGCATGGTTTCACCCATGGTGGGAAGTGGTTGGTTTCTTGACAGTGGAGCTTCTTTCCACATGACCGGTGACAAAAGTTTGTTTAGTACTTTGGAGGAGAAATATCTCCAGATACTCATAGCGATGGGTAATGATGAGAAGTATAGTGTCTCAGGTGTAGGCAAGGTTATTTTTCAGAGGGAGCATGGAGCTCGCCTTACCTTGACCAATGTCAAGTATGTACCAGGACTTGAGAGAAACTTGGTGTCGATCGCGATGCTGGAAGACAAAGGCTATGATGTAGTCTTCAGTAAGGGAAAGGTTTTCCTTAGACACATCATCACTAGACAGGTGAAGTAAATTGGTTCACGGATCAAGAACCTGTATGCACTTGAGGTTCAAGATGCATGCAAAGCCTTGAGCAGTGAGGCAACTGATGGAGACTTGGTGGTTGAGAGGGAGCGTATATTACCTCTCAACATGCAGAGCCAAAAGAAGTCTCAGACGATTGTGGAGGAGCCACGATTGGTGCAGCAACTTCAGGAGGTTGTGGAGCAGCCACAACAAGGGAAGCTGAGAGGAGATCGAGTAGAGACATCTACTCATGCAGAGACCTCCAGTAGGGGGAAACTTCGAGCCAAGTGGTCTAAGGGATCACATGCAGCCATACCTCCAGGTAGGAGGTGGGGCGATATAGAGTGATCGTCCCAAGGAGGAGGGGCAGGATCCTTGAGGTACCCAACCTCTTGGATGAGACCTTGCTACAGGAGCCCCGATGTGGAGTAGCAGGAACTGACTGATTGGGTAGAGACAAATGCAGATGGAGCAGCAAAGAGAGCGACAGTGTAGGGAATCCCAGGACAGCGCATAGCTAGCAGGCTGCAACAATGCGAGAGGCACAAGTGTTTTGCACAGTGCTAGGTGGCACAGAGAAGTGTGCAATGGTGAGAGATGCATGGAGATGTTGCAGTAGCGTAGATGTCAGAGAGGGAGCACTTGTCAGCAGCAGGTAGAGCTTCAGCATCAGAGTATGTTCGTAGACCAATAGAGTGGTCAGTTGGGAGTGTTTTTGTTCAAGTATTGTTGGAGCAAGTGGACCGGGCAAATCTGTTGCATGCAGAACATTCTAGAGTTGCAGGATAGGGGTTGCAGATAATCCATATCTTGATGAGAGGGAGTGTTGAAAATGAAACAAGATGATGGAGCTTAGTGGAAAGGAGTCGCCTTCACTAAGTGGGCCCGCAGGCTTTTCTTGGCGCAAAGTCTATTTTTAGACTATGTCTATTTTTAGACATATGGATTATGGTCTATGAGTTGTAGGATGCTATTTGTGGATGATTGGTCATACTGGTAAAAATAGATGGACTTCTATTTTTAGACATATGGGCGGAGTCTATTTTTAGACTGCCAAGCTAAAAATAGAACAATCGAATATTATTAGCTCTTAATAATATTTGGACTATAAACATTATCTTATCCTCTTGGAGCACTTCAGTTCGAGCTACGGATGTGGCACATGCAACTGCCAGAAGGAAATACGCTTTTCTTATGGGTTGTTGAGCTATTGCATGATGGACTTCAGTTAGAACTCAAGTGATTGAGTTTGGTGGAGTTGATTGAGGAGTTGATGGAGTTGTGTTCAGTTTGACTTAGTTGAACTAGTTGTATTTAGTCTAACTGCAGAATACACTAGTGATGAGTGATGTGAATTAATTGTTAATTAATTCACTAATTATTAACTCATAAAGCAACTAAATAATACATCAGTTAACTCAGTGCATGGATAGTTCAGTGGAGACAAGTGTTAGAGGTGGGTGAAAGAGTGAGATTGCTATCAGTTGTGACTATAGTTGTGCATGAGATTTGCACAATAAATGATGGAGATTTCCAATGAGGATTGCGTTGTACAAGTCAAGGGAAAACGAGTTTGGATCATTCCTAATTCTCACTTTGGATTGCGCAGTAGAGGTAGGCAGACAACGGAGGAGATTTGAACCTGTGACTTGATTCAGATCTGAGCTAGTTTATGTGTAACAGGTGGAGATAGTACTGAGTACTTGTGATGAGTATTGTACTATGTCTTGTTACATGTTCTCTATCATTATAATATACAGATAGTTGAGGGTTTTCAGCTGTATGATTTCCCCGGTTACATACTGTGTTAATGTGCGCATGCGATTCATGTTTCATTGTTTTTAATTCTGCAAAATTGATGATCAACGTAGAGGAAGTTATGTATTATGCATGCATTCCGCAAATAGTGTATAATCAGGATAATCTCCGTGAATAAGTGTTATATTATTCAAAATTTCTACATGCAACACAATCATGGTTGTTACACAAGAACCAACCATGATGCATTCCAACAAAATACTTCGCAATAAAAATCAAATTATCATTATGCAAAGTTCATACATTAAAATTGAATGCAACAAACAAAATATGGTTGAAACACAAGAACCAACCAAGTTGTAATTCATCAAAAACAGTTTACAAAAGTTAAGTAAATGATATCATGCAAAGTTTAAGCCAAAGCTCAAGTATAAACAAGTAATGTAATAGATTGCATGAGGACATGCAATACCTTCAGTTTGGGGGTATGTTTTGCCTAAGAATTATCCTTAAAATACATCCACTTTCACTACATTCACACATTTTCTCACCTCTATTCCACCACCATGTCACCACATCAGCTTCACTTTCATCATTAAATGGGTTACCATTGTGTTTTCCAAAACATTATTAATTCTTAGTATTTTTAAGTGAATTTGTGGTTAAACTTTAGAAAATAATATCCATATACTTATACCTAACAATTAGAATGAGTTTGTTGACATGTGTAAGTACAAAGGAAGTATCTAAGGAATCCTTATGTGGCACTCTATGTTCAAATTCGAATTTGAGGAGATCATGGTCCTCATGGATAAGATCATGGATCTCATGGAGAAGATCATGGAGGATAGGGTTACGTGTCACCATTGGTTGAGAGATATGTGGATTTGAAGAGGGAATAGTGGATCCACATTTATGAGTTTGTTATCATAACTTTTGTATAAATAAGAGTGTTATCTCCTTCATTTGTAACTTTGGAATTTAGAATTTAGAATTGAAAAGTTAGAATTTAGTACCTTAGGATCTTATAAGTCTGTAAGGAGAAGTTAGAATTTGGAATCATTGTAATGGAGATTTTAGAACCTCTTGGAATGTAGAACTTGTAATTGAAATTTTCAATTGAAGATAAATAAAATGGAGCTTCTTTGATCTTCTAAATTTGACTTCTCTTTTGATGTGCTTGTGAATCCTTGGAAGGGCCCCCATTGTCTAGCAAGTACACCTTTTGTTTTGGTGAGATTCCATTTTATGTTTGTTTGTAAATTTCATTAGGCTCGTATGTTTGAAATATTAACGAATGACCTTTCGTAAGAAAGTATTAATGTTCCTTTCAATGAATCTAATTTGTTATTTAATGTTTAATTTCATTAGTTTAAATAGTTTGTTGATTAAGATGATTAGAAATATTAATGAGCAGTCTCTTGTAAGGGAGCTTTAATATTTTTTACACTTGTCACAATGTGTTTAGATTTCATTTTGTTAAATGACTAAATAGGTGTTGGAAATCCCAATGAAAGACCTCCTGTAAGGGAGCTTTGGCATTTATTCACCTAGCTTAGTTTAGTTTGTCTCTAAGTCCATATATATTGGATGTTCCTTGAAGTTTTACTTTCCTGGGTTGATAGTAAATGGAACTCTAATTTGCATCCGCATTTTAGAACCAACACATAGTCTTCTACACTAAGACTACCTCTTGTCCTTCCGGTCAAGTGGACCCTCTCTCTCGCCAGGGAAAGACCTGTAATGAAATAGATATCCTCTATTTCAATCCTTAGGGGCATCTAGTCAATCACAAAAGCATCTTCTTCTGCACTCTAATAGTGGATTAATAACTCAAGAAATATGGTATTTGCCTTCATATTTGACATTTTGAAGAATTTTAACAATTCACATCCACATAAGGCATCCACTGCATTTTGATCCCCCATTACCTGATTATCAATTGCACTATGCTCTCTTTCACGCCAGGTAATTGACATCTTGCAAAAAGTGATGTTTTGAATCATTAAAACCATGTTTTTAATTTTGAATTTGTGCACACGCAAGTTTGTTATTTACATAGTCGCATATAGGGCCTTCCTATACATGGGTCACATGTATCCAACCCACGTGTATGTAGAGATTTTGTTTTTAAATTGATTCCTTACGGTCAAATTTATGATAAAACATCTAAAAATCATGAAAACTTATCAAGAGTTCAATTAGAAGGTTACCTGGAAGATTTGAAGCAGTTTGAACGGTTGAATTTGATGGAGGAAGCTCGCTTGTTTTTTCTCCACAGCTCCTTCACCCAATTGCTCAAAACACAAATGAGAAATTGTGAGTTCAAAAGTCCTTATATAGGTTGAAAAATGAAAATTATTTTTTCTAAAGTTGATTTTTCTTTTGTGGACTTTTTGACCTTTTGGCTTGGAGTGTTGGGATGGGTTGTTTTTACAAGACACTTTGGAGATTTTTTGAGAAATTGCTTCGATTCCATGACTGCAGACCCGTCATGGCAGGTATCGTTTTCTTACTGGCATATAGGTTAGGGAATATCACTTTTTGCTGCATTTTGCATACTAGCCTCCATACTGCGATGTTTTTGCCATAGGGTCGACCCCATCATGTCTTGATTCACAAACCATTTTCACTCGCCGACTTATAAAATCATGATATGATGGTAGAGCCAACCTTTACATGGGCATCTTAGTTAGATCCTTGCTAGCATATGTTTTCCATGTTGCTATATTAGTAGGCTCAGGAGTCCTCTTTAGTCCCTCCATGACATATGCGTTGGAGACTCATTCTCTTTCTTCTTTGCTATTTTTTGGCTTTATACCCTAGAGGCTCCTTTGTGTTGAGTTGTACTGTTGCATTGCATGTTGACCATTTGTACCTTTTGGCCTTGAGCCGGCTTCACTTGGACTCATGTGTAAGCCACCTTTTGACCAAGTCTTCTGAAAAATCAACCTTGCAATCACTTAGCCTCTGCAACTTGACACACCTTTTTACCCATGGAAAGAACATTCCTTTGAGTGTCATTGACTAGTTTCGTCACCTTGCATTGAGCATAGGAATGTTCCCCTCCCAAGAACTAGAGCATCTGTATTTGGACACTCGTTCTTTCCACTTTAATATAGCATTCTTTTATTCTTTTTCAAGCTTCATGAATATGAAAAAAACAAAAAAATTATATATCCCAAAAAAGAGTGGGAACGGGACATTATTTCCATAATTGATGGCATCTAGAATCAATCGTGTCGCCCTTGAACAAAGCACTCAAAAAATATGTCTTTCCTCCATTGGGGTGGGCTTTAGATTGACTTAGGAGAGCCTTAACCTTGTTATTGAGTCAATACTCCTCTGATTGGTTATCTCTTCCAATCATATGGAGAATTTGCTTATGCCTCCTGCATGACAAAATTATACAAAGTTATCATATGCTGCCATGTAGTCACATTTTGAGTCGTGCTTTTGTTCAAGGGAAGTAAACCTGAGTCGGAATTTCTGTGGTGTCTCTTGACCTATTTTTCAATCGGCCATCCCTAGTTGTCAGATTCATGTTCGTTATCACATCAACTATTTGGTCCTTTGCTCGTGCTGGTTTGAGAAGGTCTCCATTGACTTCTTGTTGGCGGGTCTTGCTCTTATCGACTACAACAAATTGCTCTGAGAGCAGACCTAGAGCCGAACCATGGCCCTATTTTCATTATTGATAGGTCACCTTGTGCTCAGCATCGATTAGTATCATGGGTCTTTGACTGAGTGGTTTCCCTTGTGTTCGACGTCAGCTTTCATTATCACACATTGGGATCCGTGTAGTACCTTCGTTTCCATTTGACCCTATTGGTGGATTCCTCGCTTATGTGTCAGCTATGTCAGCTTCCATTATTGGTTGGTTCACAGGGTTTCTATCGTGCGCTAGCTACATCTTGTGTATGTTGGAAACATGCTTTGGTTCGGTTACTACATCTTTACTCATTCGGTTCCTTCCACATTATTGGCCTACGAGTTACACTTGTGCTAGATTGATAAAGGATGCCTTAATTCCTTCTTTCTAGCAAATCTTTTCACATCGACTTCAACTCATTGCTCTAGGAACAAGATCTAGAGTCCATTTGGCAATACCTTAGGGTTTGCAATCATCAGTGGCAGAATCCTTTGCTATCGATAGTGGGAAATCATCATTGTCTCGTGATTGATAGATTCTTCCAAGCGTTCGACTACAACTCATTTATTCGCACTTGTTATATTGTACAGGGTACCTTGACTCTCATCATCATTATCGGTAGTCTCACATTTGTTAACAATATACATCAATGATCGATAATCAAATGATTTATCAATTAGTCGACTTCAGATCATTTACTCCCGTTGTGTAGAAATGGCTATGCATCAACATTTCTTGGTTCACTTGTCAGTTGGTCCTATTTATGCTAGTTGACACCATCCACTTTATATGTTGCAGTTCTTTACAGCAACATCCTATATGTTGGCACCCGAGTTGCATTGTAGTACCATTTGTTCCACCATTTGACCTGGTAATTTTTTGGATCATCTTTATGATTTCAGTGATCAGCTTCCTATTTCAGCGCCATTGATGAGTTCTTTATATGTGATATTGAGACATGTACTTATCTGGATATGATCGAATGATCCAATATGTATTTTAAGTTCCTTTATAGTTGTATGCATATTGGATCTGCTTTTGTACTTGACATGCAGACATGATTTATTATCTTTGAGCATGGGTATGCCCACCTCAGACAATAGTTTCTTTCTAATCTCTTTCACTGGCTTGGCAGGCTAAATTCTGGTGAACTTCTCTCTGGTCTTGACATGATTCCTTCTATACACTTAATACATTTTCGGCCATCATGTACCCCTTCTGACCTCATATATTAGGGGGCATCTGTTATAGCACCATTTACCACTCTTGGTAGATTTGATGCTCTGGTTATGGCCTAGGGAAACCCTTCCTTTCCAGACTTGGTCCAAATTCTAAAAAACAGTGTTTTATTTCCCATACGCTACTTTTCCCTGTGTTAAAAGCATGTACACGCGGGTCAGTATATACCCAACCTGCATATATGTGTTAAAACACTAAAAAATAATAAATCTCCTTAAATTCGGGTGGAGTTTACGGGTTTTACCTGTTACTCACCTACTATAGTCGTGGCCCAACTGTTTCCCAACTAAAAAAACTAATTTGGAGAAGTATAAATAAACCTCCATGAGAAGGCCTAAAGGGAGAAGAGATGAGATATTAATATTATAGTTGATTGATCCCTAATTGAGTCTAAAGAATCCCTGTGCCTCTTGCACTCCCCAAGCTATAGGAAACCTTTGTTTCCTCTTTTGAGATGTTCTTCATCCCTCTTATGACAGCCTTGTGTGTGTTGATGGAGGAAGATTGCTGAGGTTGGGACAGGATGGATCCGGAGGACGGTTCTGCTTGAATTTGGAGGAAGACTCAGGTTGTAGTTTTCACCTTTCATTTAGCTTATATCAATAAAGAAATGATGTTATGTTCCTAATATTTATCATGTTTATGCATTGATCCATGTTGTGATTTGCTTAAAATATTATATTAATGCGTAATTTCTCATTTGCTTATATGATCTAACACATATACCATGAACATGCTTTCTATTGTTGTTGTTGTATATGCTTTTCTTGAATAAGTTACAGGTTTTAAAGGTTTCAGAAGAAGTAGAGGGTTTGAACCTTACAGGATCGACATAGGACCCTCGGGTAATACCATTGTGTCCCAGTTTAGTAGTTTAAGCATTTAGATTGTTTTTATGCACATTTCTTGTTGTTGTACGCCCTCCGCTCTATTGGGGTTTTCAACCCAAGGCCCTAGGGTGTTCCCACCCGCAACAGTTGAGCTTAAGCTTCAATGTTTCTCATGGGTCCAGTATGAAAATTTGATGAGAAGCGGCCTTCATATTGTGTTGTTGAGTACTAGGAGTATCTAGTCTAAAAATTTATGAAATGTGGTTCTTGGAGAAAGAGATAAGGTCGTAGACTTCTGTAGGATAGCGCCTACGTACTAATAAACATATCGGCTAGTACAAGAGCTAGGGGGTTGTAGCTCCCTTCCAGTAGAAGCTGGAGAACGAGAGAAGGTTGTAGCCTTCTATAGGTGGATGCCTGCATACTGGTATGAGTCCGCACCAGTACAAGATTGTAAATAGATTTTCTTTATAGTAAAAAGAAGATAGAGATGACAATAACAGGTGGTTTTTCTCCCGCATTGGGTTTCCACCTTAAATATTGGTGTTCATGTGTGTTGCTTATGTGTGATGGTTTATTCTGTTATTACTGCACATAGTTATTGTTTAATAAAATACTGGTGCACTGATTAAAGATCAACACATGATGAATTAACTGAATCATTAGTTCTCTAGGTATACACTGGTTTTCTTAATAAAAGTTGCGTGCACACGCGAGTTCACTTCACTGAAGTAGGGTATATAAATCTGGTTTTGAAATGAAAAGTTATTGAATTGTAAACATTGATTCACCCCCCCTCTCAGTATTATTTCCAACAGCCTCCCAGGAAGTCTGCACTGCGCAATCCTAGAGTCAACTCGACTGACTGTCACCTAGAACAACGCAGAAGTTTCTCAGTAAGCCATCTCAATCTACGTTACCTGCAAGAAAATCTATTAAGCCTCCAGCTGTTCAATCGAAGAGTTTGACCAGGCAGTGACCCCACGCCTCACTCCTCCAAAAAATTGCATAGAAGCTGCCAAGTATGATCGCCTCTGCAGACTGAAGAAATTGCACAGACATGCCAAACAGACACCTATTTCCTATCACTGCACTATCCTCGAAATTTCCACAATTCTATCAGTCAGTCACCCTGTTAGCCGACCTGCTTCTCCTCTTGAAAATTGCATGGTTTTCATGGGCGTTCTCCCAGTTTCCCAGCATCTCGCTCAGCCCAGAAACTACGCAAGGATGTCCTACAGGCCAGCCTCCCAGCTCTGCACAGTTTTGGCCAGCAAGCTCCCGTAGCCCGCTGCCAGCCTCCCTAGAGAAGCCGTGTAGTTTTCACTGCCACTGTCCCCTGCTTCCTAACAGTCTCCCTGGAAAATTATGTAGATCTACCCTCTAGCCGAGCTAGATCCCGCAAACAATTATTGTTGATCCGGACTGCCCATCTTAGCCTCTCAGTGACCTTTGCGCAAATTTCATTGACAATGCATGGAGCCCGCATCCTGGCCTGAAATGTTCTCTACGCAGTTTTAGAGCCTTGTCCTCTCTCTCAAGCACCTGCATCCAAGAACTAAAGAAAATGCATCATGGTAGACTAGGCGATTTCTGGATTTGGTGTTGTCTCATCATGAGTGATTGCAAATACAATTACATAGATGAGACATGGTGCGACGATAAACATGATGAATAAGGAGCGCATGCTAGGAGACTTGTTTGGGAACAGACAAACACATGGAGCATGCCAAGTAGAAGTGAAGGAGAGGCATGCATGTGCAACATCAAGCGAACACCAAGACCATCGAAGACTTTGCACACCTTGCCATGTAGAGGTGAAGCTCTGATACACCAAGAGCACATTCATCATTCAGCAGCATTGCAACTCAACATGGACACCACCAGCATCATGAACATACTAGCTCTGTCGTGTCGAGTCCAGTCATGTATCATCTCGACCACATCACTACTATGGGCCATACTATTGTAATCAATGTAATGTAACGTGGAAGTCCAAGAGATCAACATGTAAATTTGAAGAGTCATATAAGTCAAACAGTCATGAGGGAAGTCGAACAGTTACAAGGGCTAGTTTCACCCTCGGCTATATATACGCCTCATTTGTACATGCAAAAGACATTTCACCTTGGCTCCTCCCACATAGCCTTAAGAGTCTGTAATATTTTCTTTGAAGAGCGAGCAGTGGCTCCAACGCCCCGCTATTGGGTTTAGTGATATAATGGTGTACAGATGTGTCTTGGAACTTTCACTTAATTCAGAAACCTGCCAACAGGCCAGCACGTTTTCACACATGCATTGTATTCATTTGTAAGACTATTCTTTGGATGCTTGTAATGCATGTTGTTTTAACCTGTATTAAGACAATTGAACTATTTTGGTTGTTTTAGTACATATGCTATTGGAAATTTTTGTATTAGTTGTTAACATTATCTTGCCCATGTGGGCTATCCCGCCAGACACTCGACATATCCATTATCATAAACTTGTTATAACAACTGTCGCACTCGTGTGGACTATTTCGCTGGGTGTCATACATGCCATCTGTTCACTGTGTGTTTGTGGCTGCCACATCCGTGTGGACTACTCCCCCGAAAGTTGTGCATGCCTTGCTGCGTTTTGTGTCACAGATAGAGTTGGAACTATTCCCTTTCGACTTGAGACTCACTTCCACTCTCTCCCTCTGTGGTGAAAGAACCTTAACGCAAGTAACACTAATCACTCACCAGGCACGCGAACCTCGCTGTTTGAAGACAAAGTAAATGACTCTCATGTGCTGACAAGCAAGAGCTAAGGCAAATCTTTAAGATAATAGAAACCAGACCATCATACTGGATGGGACTCCTACACCAAACAATATAAGATCTAGTTGGGCCTTCATACCGGGGAGATTCCTTGAATGTTGGTAAGTCCAACATCTTCAACAGGTTCAAAGATGGTAAGGATGAGGGATGTCCACTTATTTAGGTGCATAGATGTAGGAGAGTGCAATCACGGATATGTGAGTTAGTTGACCATGGGTTGGGACGTGCATGGGTTCCTTAATGATGTGGGGGCACTCATGGGGCCATAGGAATCATGGTGATGGCCATGATGAAGGGGTAGAGCTCATGTTTGGCTTTTTCCCATGCGCTATTTTGATGTCCCAATAATCTTTTGCATTTTATAGTATTATTTTTTTTTGTTTCTTACTTGTTGCCATGATATGCTTTTAACATTTTTTTAGTTGTGTCAACCTTTGGGGCAACATTTCCAGGCCCAACGAAAACATGTGTACAAGGGGAGGGGGTGTACCAGTGCCTTGTGGAATGAGTGATCATGTGGACCTAGAGAGGGAAAATGACGAAATAAGGCTTGTAATGCGTGGAGGGGAGTGAAAAATGTGAAACAAGGAAACAAGACCACGCTACCAAAATCATGGTTTCCCAAGTAGTGCCTTTCCTTAAGCTATAAGCTAATAGGGGAGATCCCACGAGACTAGGATTGAGGATTAACCCCCCCTCCCCCCGCCCCAAATTTAAGGTGAGGGAACAAAATTACAGTGAAAACCCTTCCTTCTTCCAAGTCACCCAATAATCCATTCCCAAATTGCCCAAGGAAAAACAAGCATAAGCATCTGATTGCATAATGAAAAACATACCTTTAGGATTGGATTGCCCACCTTCAAACATATGCTTTCAACAGATGGGCGAGGGGGCATATGATTGGATTAGGGAGCGAAGATGAAATGGCACAATATATCGACTACACTGGTGGCTATCATGTGTTGCTGGCTGCCGGCTGACGACAAATATAGGAGAGACTTTCTCTTATGGGGTAACCCACTTTTGGTGGGTAACAAGGCTATCATCAATTCCAATGGATTTAGAGAATACATATCCTCCAAAAGCATATGCAATTATTATAAAGGTTACTTTGGAATATTCACAAGTCAAGGCCCATGTTATAGACAAAGAATATTCATCTACAAAAAGGAGAAAGAGGAGGAAGGTGACAAAACCCCCTCCTCTCTTTTCTTTGCAGAAGCTTTAAAGAAAAATTGTGCTCCCCCTCCTTTGACAAGAGGTAGGAAAGGTCGTAAAGAAAGAAATTATAGTTCCCAACAAACTCTAGAATCCTTTGGTTTTCTTGAGTGGTCCATGTATATCAAACCTTGATTATGCTTTGTTTTTGTATTAATTTGTGCAAGCAACTTGTAAGAATGTGCCCCTATACTTAGCAAGCAGACAAATTAAGTTTTGGAAGGTTCAGAGTCACATCTCTCCCTTTTTCCATTTTGATGGGGGGGTGGATTGTTTTTTGTTTTGTTCTCTGTTGATTGGCTTTATAGATTTTTGCAATATTGTTGTAGTGTTGTGACTCCAATTGGATATTTCAAATATGATATAAATTCCTTGTTACAGTGAAATAGCGAAAAAAAACCCATTAAACTCAGTTAAATTCCCAAATAGGACTAAAGATGAACTAACAAGGGAGGGAATAGAAAATTGGTTACTAAATATTACAAAGTAGGGAGGAATTGTATAATCAATCAAGGGATATCAAGGCATAGAATAGTTTGAACAAATGGAGTGGAATTATCCACATTATCCTCCATGTAGTGTTCTGTTAGTGCCACCTATCATCGTAGGTGGCAACCCCTGCTAAATATAGAGAATGTGCCAAATAATAGGAAATATCTAGTAGTGAATGAAAAGTGGTCATATGTGCCCCTAACAATGTATGGAAGAAGGTCCAATGGTTGCTAGAGCGTAGGTCCTGATGAACTACTTAGTGTAATGAACCGTCATACCCCTCCTAAAACCCAACAAAAAATATGTTAGTGAATGAGTCTGTTTAGTTAGTAAATGAGTTTGAACAATTCTGAGTCATGTTAAATACTCATGCACAGTAACTATGTAAAACATTTAATGAGTTCCAAAAATATGCAGGTGTTAGGTACTCATGAAACAATTTATGCAAAACAAAATGTATGAGTGTGAAGTAAAGATATAAAACCCAACAGAAAAAAAAACCCTTAAAATATAATGCATATTGCGTGAACTATGCATTTGCTATGAAAAATAATGTTGTTGATCAACCACATGACTAATATGCCCTATACCATCATATGAGTATCTGTGCAATTCTTTAAGACCCCAAAGAAGCTGGTATGTGGTATCGGGGTTAGCAAAATACCATTCAAAATTGTCCACAACAAACTTCCACTCAAAATTGTGCACGACCACATGTTAATGTTTAATAGGTAATAGATATATAACCCAAAAAAACTTCCCAATAAAAAAATAAAATAAAACTTTTCGTGTAAATATATAAAATATAAAATTCGCACGATAAAAATCTATAATATAAATATGAATAGTTTTATAATAATGAATATATATTAATATAGTTTTTGGCATGTCCATTGGGCTTTGGATTGACGGTGAATGGGTACCTTGTTAAGACACTCCTTGCGATAGGTCACTGAGTCCCTCATGGGTAATTAGGTTAGTTTAAACTAAAAAAAATAAAATAAAATATAGTTTTCCACATAAATTTTTATATTTATATTTAATATATTTTTATATTAAACAAAACAATTATATACTACAAAATATCATAACACTACACATATCAAATCTTTTCAAAAATTTCATTAATTAAAACAATTTTTTTTTTTTAATTCTCAGCTCGCCATACTTTCAGCAGGTTCTGGAAAAAAAATACTCCTTACCTAGCTTTATATTGTGGAGATGCGTGGTATCAACCCTCAGAACTCTCACACATGGGAGTAACAAACGTGCAACAACTCTCCAAGATTAAAAAAAATAAAAAACCTGCACTTAAGAAGGCGTAATTTGTTTTGTTTATCTTCTAGGTTATATTGGTGGTCAATTAATTACTTTTGCAGTTATAATATATTGGTAAGAGATCTTGGAGTTGTAATTCCTTTTTTATTCTTTTATTATATTTTTAAAAATATTTAAACAAAAGTTTTTAAAAATATCTAAAACAAAGGTGTTATATTTTTATCATATTTTCATCTTGTTTATTATTATTTGTTTATTTAATTTATTAAAATTAATATAAAAAATATTAATATTATTATCTTATACAACTTTTTAAAATTTTTTTTATCATATTTTCATCTGGTTTATTATTATTTGCTTATTTATTTTATTAAAATTAATATAAAAATTATTAATATTATTATCTTATACAACTTTTTAATTAATTAAAAAAAAATAAAACAAAAACAAAAAGAAGAAGAACAAATTTGAAACACTTATAGTTTGTAAGGTTCTTCTTTTCTCTTAATGATTTTCATCATTTCTTCCCCGCATATATTCACAAAGTGAGAGAGACCACCATTATCAAATTTCACCCACGTCAATTACATGATTACATCATGTGATGATCATGTGATGTGGTGGTGTAGTTTTAAAACTTAATTCTGGATGTTATTAAAAAATAAAACACAATACCTTAAACTAGTATTCATGAAAATAATTTATATATTTTAATATATTAATTATATAGTTTATTTTTTTAATGCTTTTATTTGTATTATATTGATATTAAATTTTGATTGATTTTATTTTTAAAATATTTATTTAAAATTGTGTTTAACATTATATTTATATATTGAAATTATAAATAGTATAATTAATATTTTTTAATATTTAAATTTTTGGTTTTTCAGTTGGGAAAATTTATCATAATTTAATTGTCAAAAACAATCATTTTCCGTTGCTAACAACCAATGCATGTTGACTCATAATCTTTAATCAAGAAAACCCACTGAAAGAGACACTTTCACTCTTACCAAATACCTCTCAATCTTGGACTTTACCCTGTTTCCTTACATAAAAAAACTAACTCTCAACTAAACATAAACCGTATTAAAACACTGATTTTTCCAGTCCCACTCACACCGAGCTCTTAACCGAACAGAAATTAAAACATACTCTAAAACCAAAATAATTTTAAATTTATTTATATGCTTAAAAATATATTTATTTTGCATATTACATTTCTTTGTATTTAATTACTCTGTTATCTTGGTACCGTCGGCGCTGTAATCATCCTACTCTTGCAACTTCTTCTGATTAGCGTCGGTGCATTCATATACAATATCATGCGGATCTGAATATAAACTCTCGAGCCAACCAAAGTGTCATAAATGACCTGATAAGTCATTAATTGCCCGATCTCAATCACTAATGTTACGGGATTTGGGGTTGGTGTGATTTCAGATGGAAGGATGGACCCAAAATTATACAAATCTTTTGAAATTCCAAGAATTTGACGGTTGAAGTGTTTGAGTTTTTGAAATTCCAAGAATTTGATGGTTGAAGTGTTTGAGTTTTTTGTTTTTATGAGTTATATTATAGTATTATGAAATGAAATGATATTTTAAAGTTTGTAAGATTAAAAATAGTTTATGAGACTATTAGTTTTTTGTTTTTTGCAATTCAATTTGTTTTCAGATTTAAATTGATGATGCGCTGGTCTAACCTTCCAACAATCCCTTGGCTAAAAAGGCAATGTCAAGAAACTTATGCTAGCATGTTCTCATACTTTCTATGATGTCTTTGAATGCTTCACATTCCAAAATGAAATGTTTTTCGATTCCACAGTGCTAGACTTGCAAAATGTACACCCTTGGTCTTCCCGTCCGTTTTCGGTTTGGTCCCTGGTGGTGCATCTTCTATTGTTTCTGTTGCTGTATTGATTGCAGCAATCCGGCTCCTTTGCATCCTTAGTGCTCAGGTGGTATGCTATCGAATCCTACAGAGGACTCCTGTTTCTTTTTCTGGCGATTGTTGTCCCGGAATGGTATTCAAATTTAGATTTTCCGGCGTCCTTCTCGACCATTAATGCACCATCCTTTCGTCTTTATCTCTTATTTCACCTCTACCACCTGCTTACATTTATATCTGGTCCTTTGTCTTCGACGGTTCATCTCCTTTGGCGGCAGGCTCCCGTCATCTGCATCCGTTGGAACACACTCTCCTCATCGTTTTTACCCCTTCTCTCTTCCAGAGAGCGTACTCTCCTGACGCTATCTTCTGTGAAAGATCTTTTTGGTACCTCCTGTGCAGAATCCTTTATTCTCCAGGTGTTTTTCTCCGTCAGGCCTGCCTATTGAGTTCTCCAAGAAGTACCTGCTGTACTTGCTGATCCCTTTCAGGTCTCCCTCCTTCTGTTTAGATGGCTGATGAAAGTGACTCTTCTGGCACTAAGGCTTTATTTGCTGCCGCCATATTGGCCGATTCATCACATGTCCCCGCCTCTCGGCTTCCCAGCTGGCACTCCACGGTGTCGGATATGATTCCTTGTCACCTCCGGGACCACGCTCAGGCCACGCACTCAACAAAAAAGGCCACGCACTCAACAAAAAAGGGTCTCTCGCCCCCTGTGCGGACACGCCTCAGGCAAAGGGCTCCTGTTAAGACGGTCGATCCCCCAAAGCGGTCTCTGTCTCCGGAACTTCCCTCACGGACCGCCTTCAAAGCCTTCAAAAGTATGCCCTTGTAGGAAAATGGTATTTTCCTGAGCTGAAGGAGGACGACATGCGACGCTGGATCACATCTTCCTGGTCTCCTCTCATCGGATATACACCGATCATCTCTCGTTTAATGAAGGATTGGCTATCCTTTCACTTTCAGAAAGAATCAGACCTGGAGCTGATTATTAACAAGCCGTGGGTCTCCGGCCGAAGCTTCCTCTCTCTGACAAGATGGTATCTGGGTTTTGACCCGCTCAAGAACACTCCCTCACACAGCATGATCTGGGTCAAGCTCCCCAACTTGCCGTTGGAACTATGGACCCCTGAGTCACTGGCCATGATCGGAAATGCCATTGGAAAATTCATTTACGTGGATCCCTGGGTTCGAGGCGAAAGGGATAAAAGAATCGCCTGGATTCTTATCGAAAGAACTTACAAGGGCGGGTACCCTGAGCAGCTCCAAATCACTTGGGAGGGGACTGCTATTTTTCAGCGCCTTGACTATTGGGGCATCCCGTTTCGATGCTCCTCCTGTCATCGAACGGGTCACCTCTTTGAAAGCTGCAAGTTTCGACGGAACAAGCCGGTCTTTCATCCCCGGAGGGGTGGGCGCACAAGCTCTCAATCCGATGGAACCAGCTCAGATGGGAATCATGGCTCTGATTCCCCACACGTAGCCAGGAACACACAGGTTTATTCTCAAAACAGGCAGGGGTCTCCTCCCCCGACGGATTTCAAGAGCCCATGCTCTCCAAAGACGCTCAGCGGAACAGCCGCCCTTTCTCCTCCTCTCATGAACACACCGGACTTTTACTGCCCGCCCATCCCTGAACAGCTCGAGGATGTTTCTGTGCCACCTCCTCCTCCCTTAAACAAGTCTGACTTTGTTGTGGGATCCCTCCCCATACAGATCTCTTCATCATCTCCCTCCCCTGCAAATACAAAAGGCAAAGGGATCCTATCTACCCCGACCCCCTGCAATTCTCCCTCCGTCTCACCGATCAATAGGCTGGACAGTGATATCGATCATCTTCTCTTGCGTCATCCCCCCATTCTTGAACCCCTGACCATCCACAAGCCTTCCTTCCCCACCATCAGCCCTAACTCAGCCAAGAATATAACTGTCAGAAAGAAACAAAAGGGAGGCAGCCGACATTTCAGAGGCCGGACTCCTGTATCTGATTTGGAGATCACCAATCTGCCTCTGATTGACATTCCCATCCAGGAGCTTCCATCCCCACAGCCTCTTAGAGCATGCAAGGCTGGCCGTCCCACCAAATGACTTTTCTGATCTCTTTCAACATCAGGGGGATTGGTGCAGCTCCCAAATTTCTGGCACTAAAGGAGATTCTTGTTCCTGCAAATTCTCACATCATTTTTATTCAAGAAACCATGCATACAGCTTCAGCCTCCCTGGCTTTCTTCAGGAAAATGTTCCCATCCTGGCACATGGTGGCCACAGATGCTGAGGGTTTATCAGGTGGTTTGGTGTCTCTATGGGATCCGATAAGGGTCAAGGCAAAAGCCTACAGATGTTGTGCTGGCATCCTCATATCGGCCTCCATCAGAGGGCGGCCTCAAATCCTTAACTTGCTTAATATATATGCGCCATACAGGCAAAAAGCTCCTTTCTGGGACTCTTTGTTTGCTTCTGGTGTTCTTGATATCCAATCTCTATTAATTGCTGGTGACCTAAATATCACTCTCTCCTCAAAGGAATGCTGGGGTCTGTGTAGAAGGAGGGACAGTATGGCAGATAAAATGAGACAGGAGCTCCTAAACAGAGATTTAGTCGACATCACTCCTGGGAAACTATCCCCTACCTGGGATAATGGCAGGCTCGGCACAGCATATATCGCCAAAAGAATTGACAGATTTATTCTTAGCGCCTGCATCATCGAACTATGGGGGTTACCATCGGTGTCGACGGGGTCTGTCTCCCCTTCCGACCATAAACCCATTTTTCTGAAATGGTCGTCAACAGAGCGCTCAAAGGGCTATGCTTACAAGTTTAACAGAACTCACTTGCTGGACGACTCGTTCAACGTCTTTATAATTTTTTTTTGGACGGATCTTGCCCAAAACGAAGAGGCAAAGTGGCTCACGTTCCGCGAAAAGCTGCAGACTCTCAGAAGAGCTACCAAAGACTGGCAGAACAATAAAATAAAGCTAGATAAACGGGAGCTATGCTCTATTAACAAGGAGATAGCCATTCTCTCCTCCTCGCTCCCATACAGCGGCCTTAACATGGACAAAAAGATCCTCCTCTGGTCTCTTGAGAAAAAAAGACAAGAACTGCTGCAAAAAGAGGAACTCCATTGGCGGCTCAAAAGTCGTGCAACCTGGCTGAAGGAGGGCGATCATAATACGAGGTTCTTTCATAATGTGGCAAATGGGCGTCGACAGCAAAACTCAATCTGGCAGATAGATGATGGAAACGGGGGTTATCTGTTCTCCCAACAGGACATCTCGGCAGAGGCATACAGATTCTTCAAAGAGCAATATAAAAGACAGGGACGGGACGCCTCCAATATGATGTGGGCTGTCGAGGACTTGCCGACCATGTTCGACGGAAACAAAAATGCCGAATTCTTCAGGCCAGTCACGGATAGTGAATTATTTGACACCATAAAAAGTTTTAAGAGGGACAAAAGCCCTGGGCCCGATGGCTGGCCCATCGAGTTCTTTATACACTTCTATGACCTCTTCAAATCTGGTCTGCTAAGCATGGTGGAAGCATCCCGCACCTCGGGACACATCAACGGAGCCCTCTCCGCCACCTTCATCGCTCTTATACCGAAGAAAGCCAAATCGACTTCTTTTGGGGACTTCAGACCCATTGCATTATGTAACACCCTATACAAGATCACCTCCAAGATTGTAGCAGAGCGCATGAAGAAAGTACTAAATTCACACATCACCTCTGATCAACATGCCTTTCTAAAAGGCAGGCTCATTCTTGATGCTGTGGCCATGGCACAAGAATGCCTCTATTCCATTTCCTCCAAAAATACAAATGCTGCTGCGCTCAAGATTGACCTTCACAAGGCCTTCGACTGTGTGGACTGGGGCTTTCTCAGGGTCCTACTAGCAAGGATCGGTTTACATGCACAGGGAATCAGCTGGATTATGGCTTGCGTTGAGAGCGTCAATTTCTCGGTCATCATCAATGGAGAGCCCACGCCATTCTTCAAAGCTGAGAGGGGGCTCCGCCAGGGATGCCCCCTCTCCCCCCTTCTCTTCATACTGGTTATGAACTGTCTTAGCACACGCATTAACTCAGCGGTCTCCGACGGTAGATGCAAGCCTATCAGGATGTGCAAGGATATCTTTCTCTCACATAATTTATTCGTAGACGATATTCTGATCTTTGCCATTCTCTGCAAATCAACGTGGGTGTGCCTCTTTGATATTTTTCAGAAATTTCACTTGGCTACGGGCCTGGCTATCAATAAAACAAAGACTGTCCTATATCATAATGACACCAACCTTCAGCTTGCTCAATGGATTGCTGACAGTTTCGGCATCAACCTAGCGCTGCTCAAGGAAGGCTTCACTTATCTTGGATTCCGGTTAAAACCCAAAGGTTACCGCATCTGTGACTGGATATGGATTGTTGACCGCTTCTACTGCAAAATTTCAAAATGGGAACACCGCTTCCTCTCTCTTGCTGGCAGGTACATATTGGTACAATCTGTGCTCAATCAACTTGCCGTCTTTTGGAGTCATCTATTCATGCTGCCTGCTACAGTCACAAATAGAATGAAGACTCTTGCTGCAAATTACTTGTGGGGAGGACGCTCATCACATTCCAAGCTTCACCTGGTCAATATGGACTCCATCACCAGGCCAAGGAATACTGGCGGTTGGGGCCTCCTGCACTTAAGATCCTTTGGAAGGGTGCTTCTCTGCAAGTCCCTACACCGAGGCATATATGGCAGCAATCCTTGGAGCTCCTACATCAGACAAAAATATCTAAAGGGGCGAAATATCTCTTTTTGGCACAGGCGCTCCTCCATTGGTATCAAAAATGGCTCCACCATTTGGTTAAATTTCAGGAAGATTCAATCTTTCTTTCTGCAGAATCTTAAATGGTCCATTGCCACCGGCATGAAGGTACTCATCTGTTTTGACCCCACTCAACATAGCCTTGAGTCCTTTATTCCCCCTGCTCTCCTTGCCTTCTTTCATTCCACTGGCCTTTTTACATGGAGCAGGCTTATAGATTCATGGCACTCCAACCAGCCCATCTGGAAAAATCATCACCAACTCGCCATTCCCCCTCCCCTCCATCCCCTATGGCAATCTGCTACAAACAGCTTCTCTCGCATAGCTTTCACACATTCAGGCACCATTGACGAGCTGGTCTGGTCCTTTCCGAAACCTTCCCTTCCTCTCACTGTCAAAAATATCTACTCCCTCATTTCTTCTACCCTCCCGCCTCCTCTCCCCATCTTCCCTATCAAGCTATGGAAAGCCCCCTGCCCCCTCAAGGCGATCCTCTTCTCCTGGCTCCTTTTCTCCAACAAGAACCTCACCTGGGAGGTTCTCCAGAGAAAAGGTTGGCATGGTCCGAGCAGGTGTTCTCTTTGCTCAGCTCATCCTGAATCAAACTTCCACATGTTTTTTGACTGTACAGTCTCCTCATCAATTTGGAATGAGCTCTCTCTCTCTCATGGTTTTACGCATCGCTCCTTTCCTTCTGTCCTGGACGCATTCCTCTGGTGGAGCACACAACGGCCCTCATGGCGCGCACTCTTCATTTTAACATGCTGGCACATCTGGACCTGGCGGAATCACCGTATTTTCCAGGAATCCAACACGCCTCTGCAATCAATCTTGGTCTCCATTACAGGATTTGTGCCCACCTCGGCGTAGCTCATACTTTTTATCAGGCTGTCTCTTATCGCCACTCTTACGGCTCATTTGCATTACTCCCAATATGTTTACAATCCGGCAAATACATCTCTCATTGGTATGATGTTGTAACAGCAGCAGGTATTCTGTTATGAGGGAACGGCCTTCAGTTTTATGTCTCCACGGAGATAACTGTATCTCGACAAATTATATCATCTTAATATAATTACATCATGCTTTTTTCTGTTGAAAAAAAGCTTCTTTAGACCTTTCCTATTTCACACAGAAATTGATGTGAGTTGGTCCTTAATTAAGCAATAAAAACTTTTACCCTCCACAAAATACTAGCGCCAATAAACTTTTTTGTTGTAGATCACAAATAAAGTTAATTTTTCAATATAATATCTCTTTTTTCTACCCAACCTTTTTACGAAACTTCTCCATGTCATCTCAAAATACTGTAACCTTCCCAAAATTTCAACGAAATTTTATCAATTTCTATTAATTCCAAAAATTTCAACGAAATTTTATCGATTTCCATTTACTTATGGGCTAAGGTGTGGCCATAAACTCTATTTAAATGAAAAACGATAATCATCAATGCAGGTGCAACCGGCTTTAAACTTCAAAATTTTCTTTACGAAAGATTTTAAATGTGTGTCTAGTCCTAATAAATTCTGTCTCGTCCGCCGCCGTTGTGCAGTTTTTAACACGCACGCGGAGGCCCTGGTACCAAACTGCTAATGTGAGCACGAACAACTTAAAAAACATCTTTCTACCTGGTTTTCAGAAGTTGTGTTGTGGCCCATTGTTTTGTAAAGTGGTTTACCTATTTCAAAATTTGTTGGTCTGAGCCTATATATTTTCTCCTGACTTCTTCTTGAATTAACATTCTGGCAACGGCAAAATGGTAACGCGAGACGAACAGAGAAAAGCTATGGCTGTGGATCGTGGAATGATAAAGGTTTATTGTTACTCTTGCCGGCATCTATGTGGGATATATAAATTCAGTTTGCACTGTTTTCTCTGTTTAACTGAGAAAATACAACCTGGTTTAACATTCCTTCTTTGTTGCATGTGATTGTCAGTTTGTAGATTTCGAAGGGCTGACGAGGCGAGTTCTCGTTCGCAAGAACTGTGATACCACAATGACTTTTGAGAGCTTTACGGAGCATATCAGGCGCGCGTTTGGCATACGCGAACGGATACGTCTGAAATATTGTAAGGACGGGGGAGTTGTAGTTGTAGATGATGAGGTGGGTTGGCAAGAAACCTCCATGAGTTTAATTGCTAACCAAACCCTCCCCGTCGTTATTGACAGGTTGGTCTTACCAGAGAAACATTGGGAGTGTGAGGGAATCTGGACACAGACGAGTCGGAATTCCATTGGAAATCCCACGATGTTTGTATGAATTTCTCACCGTATAAATGAAAGCCAACTTTTTCTGTTTATATCCACAACACTAGAGTAGGCTTTACGATGTTTACTTGTATATTTTCGGAACGCAAACATGCTAATATTGTACAAATATTAGGCTTCTGCGTGGTTACCCTATGCGAACTCTGTAACTTTGCACCCCTTTTTGTTATGTTATTTTCTATATCTTTAATACTACCGCCTATATGGCATTGCATGTTTAGCAATATCTGTCATTGAATTTTCTTTGCGTGGTTAAGGTCGGAGAATAATTCGTGGTTAAGGTCGGAGAATAATTCATAGTTATTTTGAGCGCAGGTTAAGAAATTGGTGAATCTCTAACTTGGAGAAGTACTGTGTAAGATTAAATTACAATGTTTCGCTGCACAAACTAAAATCTCTCTTTGGAATGAAAAATAAAATGGCAGTAGAGGAAACATTTATTAATTTTTAGTTGGATTGTCTCACATAAATATTATAACTTGTCATATTAATTTGAATTATCTTGAACTCACACACAAATAATTTTTTGAACTCATAAAAGCAAGCATTTGAATTCTCTTGAACTGACACAAAAGCAACTTTTTTAGTTATCAATTAAATTTTTTTTTTTTTTTTTTTACTCACACACTAGTAACAGCAAACATTATTAGTTATGCTATAAACTCACCTAAATAATTATTTTTCAGGTTGATAAAATTAAAATTTAACTTGCATAAATATTATATATAAATTATCATATTGAATTACATAATTTATAATTAATTTATCTTAAATTATCATATACAATTACTTAATTTATAATTAATATATGTTAAATTATCATATACAATTACTTAATTTATAATTAATATATCTTAAATTATCATATCCAATCACTTAATTTATAATTAATATATCTTAAATACTAGTTAGTTTGAAATAGTAACTTTTTTTGAAATATTAATTTTTATTTTTTGTTATGTTGTCTTTATGGTTTGTTTGTTTCTTTTATTTAATTTTAACTAAGATATTAATTTATATAAATGTTGCAAACAACAATTTAGTATTGATTGTACATATTCCAATTGCATGTAACATTTTACACGGTTGCTTTTATTAAACATTTTTATTTTTTGATGTTATATAATTTTTTTCAAGTGTAATGCGTGTAATGCCCGGTTAGGATTAAAGCAAATCAAATCAAATAATAATTTTTAAAGAATAAACATATGTTTGTTACTCGAGATTTTTTGCACTCTAAAATGAGATCTAACATTGTTTTTATTTTTATTAATTTTGTGAAATGTTTAATTTCTATATATATATATATATTTATTAGTTTTTAATTAAAAAATTTAATGAAATTAACATTCATTATTATTCTTTATTTTTTATTATTCAGTTTAAACATATTTTGAAATACTTTTTTCGGTTTATAATTATTTTTTTAACATCAATATATATATGCTTTTATTTAAAAAAATTAATAAAATTAGTATTCATTATCATTCTTTATTTTTCATTATTTAGAAAATAATATATTTTGTTACATGACAATAATTATTAAGTGAATGTTATATTGTTACATGACAAGTAAATAGAATATATGAAATTTTTTTAATGTAGTATTACCTAAAAAAATTTATCAAAATAATTAGTGGGTGAAAGAGAAAATTTTTAAGCTAATTTAGTTTTCAAAATATCCATAAATATAGGCATTAGAAGTTGAAGTAGTTTTCTGCAAATCAATACCACACGCAAATATATCAGATAAACAAACATGAAAATAGGGCTCCTCGTTAAGAGTAACAAAATTCCTGTTGCCAGATGACGTAAAATAGATGAATATTACTAATCGCAAACGAGACATTACCAGAGTTCAACGCGACGTGGAAGGGAAAGCCGATGTAATAAGATCACAAAAGGAGCTAATTCGGTAAAAAAGCACTCTGATTTTATCTTGAATTATCGTACTTTAGTTTTGGGTTTTTAATTATTTTTTGTTTTCACTTAATTAAGCAGTTTTAAATATTTTTTATAAATATTTCTAATTTTGTTAATTTTTGTTGAGATTTTAGGTTAAATTCAAAACTATTTTAATGGTAATTTATTTATTTTAATTTAAACTAGTTTAAGTAATTTTACTTAAAATAAATATAGTTTGAATAATTTTACTTAAAATAAATATAGTTTGAATAATTTTACTTTATTTATATTATTCATTTTATTTTTAATATATTTTCTTTAGTTTAGTTTACTTTAATTTTATTTATTTTAGTTTAATTGTTATGTTTTATTATATCTAGTTTTTAGTTTTACATTATTTAATATAGTTTTGTTTAGTTATTAAATTTTATTATCTTAGTTTAAAAAAATTTAAATTAAATTATCTAATCTCATCATTAAATAAAATTTTAATTTAAATTATATAATCACATTTTACATTTGAAACTGATGTGTATAACATATATATATATATATATATATATATATATATATATATATATATATATATATATATACTTATTAAATTTTATTATCTTATTAGTTGTAGTTAAAAAAAATTTAAATTAAATTATCTGATCTCATCATTAAATAAATTTTTAATTTAAATAACAAATCATGATTTTTAACCTATTTAATTTTTTATTATACAATTTACCAATTTTTTCTAAGTAAAACCCAAATTAACACTCTAATTGAATCATGTAATTATCATTGAACTTATGTGTTCTTTAATATACTAAAAAACATTTATAACAATTAAAAATATTTAATTTTTTGTGATATTTTAAATATATCTAATTAGAGTGTGAATAGTGAACATTGTGAAATGATCCATTAAAGCTTTAATAAAAAAAAAAGAAAAAAATAGAAATGAAAGTGAACATGTTGTAGTACTAAAATGTTGTTTTTTTGGTGAGCTCACTATTTCATTGGTTGTAATGAAGTTTTAAGACTTCTATCTTTTTTTGGCAAGGTTTGGGTCAAATTGATATGGAGAAACTTAGTTTCAACAATAATGAGATGTCAATTCCAATGAACTTGTTTTGTACAACCAATTGTCTCCTACAAAGTTCATGGGAATTGAACATGATTGATATTTGTGTTTGTGAGTGTAAGGCGTAAGAAAATGAAACAAAACTTTTATTGTTATTTCTCAAATGATGACTCTTTCTTTTGAAGAACAAAATTGAGTTGGGATGATGTGATTAGAATAAAATTGAGTTGGGATGATTTGATTTAGTATTAAATTAAATTGTAGAGGCAAGTTAATTAATATTTATTAATAATTCATAATAACAATTGGTTTACTATTAATTTACAACTAAATTATAGCTAGCACATTTATATAAATTAAATCATATAGTAACTATAAATGGATACCAAAACACTTAGTTTCTAATCAAAATATTTGGTTAGTATAGTAAAAAAAAAACATTAAAAAATTTCAAATATTCAAATAAATAAAATATATCATTTTCCACTTTAAATTTCTAAATATTATATGTTTGTCTATGATTTGTGATTTAGTATTAAATTGGCTGAATTTGACATAGTCACCTTGAATAAAACTAGAAATAAAGTTGCAATAGATTAAACAATTTTAACAAAATTCACACATTAACTTTTTGCATGGTAAGAAGACTAATATTTTACGTTTGGTTCGAGGAAAGAAGATAAAACAACTTTAACAAACCAATTGAAAAGAAATTGAAGCCCAACCTCTCAATAAATGCCGAGCAATTTCTAGCTACTTGAAAGACAATACAAAAGCCACACTAACTAAAAAAGAATTTTTGATTTCACGAAGGTTAATTTATTGAATTCTATTTCTTGTTATAAGATCAATTTCTTGAATTTTTGATATATTTGGAGTCCGGAAATAAGTTAGGAAAAAAATAAAAATAAAATAAGTTAGGGAAAAAATGCACTAAATCTTAAAAATTAATAATTATATATCAATAAAATTTTCTTAATAAAATCAGGAAAGAAAAAACTAATATCTAATTATCATAATAGTTATTAATTATAAAAACTATGTGTAAACAATTAAAACTATTATGATTAATATAATTGGAATTGAAAATAGAGAAAAAAAATTGGAAAAAAACAAAAATATAAGTCAAATTAAAAAGTAATTAAACTTAAAAAACAATTATTGGGAAAAATATGTTTTAATTATTTTTTCCTCTTTAAATTTTGCCATCTTAAAAAACCACAAAAAATTTCAAGTCAAATTAAAAAGTAATAAACTAAAAAAATAATTTGAAATTTATTTATTTATTCCTCTTTAAAATTTGTCATTTTAAATTGAAAATATGAAGGAAAAACTAGAAGTCATGAAAATGGAAATAATAAAAAAATAAAATCAAAAAGTTTAATAAAAATGAAATAACACAAAAACAAAAAATTAGTTAACTAATAGAAATGGAGGTTATTAAACAACATATATTAAAATCTCTACCAATCACCTTAAAAATAAATAAATTTAACTAATAATAAAAAATAACAAAAAATGAATTCTCAATGTTTTAAATTTTTGGTCAAAGCCAAAATAATAGGCACTCAAACGCAAAACTTAATGTGTAATACCATGCTTGCAACATGTATAATAAATGTGTTCACACACATTAATTTACAAGGCTCATATCACATAGGATAATGATGAAAAATGGTTGATCATGCTATGTTATTTTATTTTAATGGAAGTTTTGTACTTTTTAAGATGTAAAAACATTGTTATTAATTTCTAATATGTTATTGATGTGTTTAAGTTTTGTAACAACTAAAGGCATAGTCTAATTTATAGACCAAATAACTTTTTGTCATATTAATTTTAACCAAAATCCAACAGAAATTTCAAAAAACTTTAGTTTAGGTTATTTAATTTGTAAACTATCGAGTGCCTCGTGGTTTTTCAGGGTGTTGTTTTGTCCATTTAAGCATTTAAAAACATATTTTAAACAAAAAATCACCTTCTTTGAAATTGTATTGTGGGATTCCAGTGAAAAATATTATTTTGTTTAAAAGTTAAACTACGCTCCCTAAAAGGGTATAAAAATGGTCAATTTTGAGTATTTTGTTTATGGTTTTTAATTTTGTTAAATGAATAATAAATTGTAGATTTATTACAATTTTTAGATGATGTAAGAGTTGTGGATTAATGTGAGTTCTATGAAACTATTTTTTTGAGAAATTATGAGGTTTCTAAAATTTAATTTAATTAACAATAATTATTAAATGGATGTTAGGGATTTAATTTCTATAGAATATTCATGAAATTAAACGCAAATTAAAGGTTGAAATTTATCTCCAAAGTAATTATTTACTTTTTTATTTTTATTTTTAATTAAATTGATTAATTAAATACAATGTTATATAACAAGTGCCTTATGAAATGATGGTTTTTGAGCATGTGTTATTATAAAATAACCTATTTACGAGTAAGAATTTGGACCATAATAAAGAGGAGATAAATCTCTATAGTTAAAAATCTTGTTCCCCACACACACAGATATATATATATATATATATATATATATATATATATATATATATATATATATATTCTAAAAAAAATAGTAAATTTCAATAATAAAATAAAAATTACATTTTGTAGATGCACGGTGTGCATATGCAATCTTGAGCCATGAAATGATCGATACATATATCAAATACAGAGTATGTAGGCCCATTGAAAAACCCCACTAATGTATCCAATGAAGCCTTGAAGGTAGCCATTACATACAAAAAATCTATCAAAAAAAATGAGCAAAAAATGCTCGAAATCCTAACAAAAACCAAGCTAGCAAAAGTGCTCACCATAAAGACTCAATATAGGCCCGCCCAGATAACCCCAAAAACCCTACATAAATTGCATCAAAACCTAGGCATATGACAATAACACTAGGTAAGAAACCCATGTCCCAATAAGAAGAAAAAATAAAGGTATAAAACCTTGCACCAAGAGAAGAAAAACCAAAAAAGAAAACAAGGTACATGCCACCGTAAAAATCTCCAAAATGTGGCCTAGATCTAGTTTGCAGGAAAGAAAAAAGGGTCGCAACGTCTCGTAAGAAACCTCGTGGAACCTTGTAGAGCATTGTGAAGATGCCCTCAGGAGACAGAAAGGATGGTGACGAGTAGAATTTGAAAGCAATGCAAAATATAGTTATGACGATGGTCACACTGACAAGAAGCCACAACAAATATGTTGAATACCTCTTGCAACAGAAAAGAACCCTTTGCATAAAAGCCCATTCCATAAGGTAGCGACTAACCCAACAGGAAAAGGCATGAGAAAGAGCTTTGAAACTCCACTCCCCAAACTCAACCCAAACTAGATCTCGCAATGACAACCATGATCTAGCAACAAAACCTACAAAGGGAGAGAGCCATGACAGAAAAGAAAGAGAGGCATAAACCAGGGTCGAAGTAGCTAAGGTTAGCTGCTCCGACCCTTCTCATATATATATATCCCCAAGAAAAAATCGAAATTTTCATTAAGAATTGAAAATTACATGTTGTAGATTCTTAAAAGAATATGTTGTATGGGTGGATTCCCACTGTCAGTATGAAAATAAAAGATATACAATCCCAGGTTGGGATACTGATAAATTTTGCATATGGTATGTGATCTGAAATGGGCTTTTTTTAACTTGTTATGCTTAGAAAAACCTCCCACTCAGTTAAACAAACAAATGATCTAGCTTATATATGACATTTGCATAATTAAATACTTGAAACAGGGGTATGTTTCTTTTAACTGTTTAAGTGCTTCTAGTCCATTTGTTTCTGTTGATATTAGACACATATAACAACCATATAATGCAGCAAATAAACAACCACACATAATGAAAAATTTAATCTAGGAGTTTACCCGAATATCGTGGGCTACGTCTCCTTGAGCTTTTGTCATCTTGACTTGGCTCTTTGGGATTATGGCAAAGTTTCTTTTACAATTTCCGCACTTAAATCCAAAGGTTACTGAAATGAACCAATGGGCTTAGAATACCATCTGTATCTCTGTCATGGCTGTCATCACTCTGTAAACAGATCTATAAGCTCCCGTAGACTTGATTCCTTCAATCAGTGCTCTGAGCTACCATGAGCTTCTCAATGGCACTAACTCCTTCAGAATACTTTAACTGTCACTAAAACCTCATCGACTATCTCCAGCACATATTAGACACCGAAAATAGACTGATCATTTGCTCAAAATGAACACTGCATCTCCAAACTAGTCCTTCTTCCTTAGTTGGCATTAGGTTGCCTGAAACTTCCCTGTAGTATCTCGGCCTTTAGAAGTCTCCAAATACTTCTGTAAATCCGTACAATGGATTCAGAAGGCTCATTACAGTCAGGAATGACTATTGGTTCACTGAGAACGAGCACTGGTAGCTCCTACAACTGCCTCCAACACCTAGTGGCCCTGAGCTCCAAAATCCCCCTAGATGAAAATCTCTATGAAAATGACTTCTTCAGCTTCTCTGGTCTGTTCCATTGGCTTCAGAAAGGTCCAATTAGCCTAGCTAGCCTCTTGTTTCACTCTTCTTGGTCAAAAACTGCTCCTGGAGTGCATTTAGTCAATATCCCCTTGAGATACTCCACTAAATTTGGTGAACTGCACTTAACTCCAGTTAAATATAGCATTTCTGCCTTTTTAGCTGCTCTACCAAGCTAAATCGTCAAAGGTGACTGTTACAATTAATGTTGGATGTGCATATGAGGTGGTTAATCCCCGTCGGTTAGGAAAACTCCCCATAGAACTGGCGGTTAGTTAACATGCAACTGCGTAGAGAGGCGCTGCAATCGACGGTTACATCACATGACATGTGAACAGTTTTGGGGACCGCTGGTGGGTAAGACCATTGGTGGTCCTAACCCCCAATCCTCATACCAATACAAAACAAATATGCACCGCAACCCTTAGATGTTAAGAAACATCGTCGAGCGAAGTTGGTAGAGCCTGTCCTGTGTTGCCGGAGGTCACGTGTTAGATTTCGTTTGGACCCCAACAAATTTTTCATAACCATTCCAGGGCCACGTGGCGGCCTCTGAGCTTGCCACATGTTGGCACCTGATACCACTTTGATGTAGCAAAGCTGCTTCTTTACACAATTCACACGTGGACCCGTGGGTTATGGGCCCATGTATACATCAGAAGCATTTCAAATAGCGGAATCTCCACCGTCGATCTATCCCACTCGATCCAATGGATATTGCATCGTCTGCTCACCAACTAACCCGGATGATCTCCATCGTCGATGTGACCCGTCCAATCAAACGACTGTCGTGCAACCTTGTGCAGAGTCTTGCACGAACGATATCAAGTCGAGAGTGTGCGAGAAAAGTAGTTTTCGTGTGCTATGTGTCGACTGCCAAGGTTAATCGCGTGAAATTGTAGAATACCATTTACAACTTTTTGTCCGCGCGAGATATCGCTTCCCACTTTCTGAATACTACCAACGTGCTAAATATGGAACTTAAAGAAAGACATTTAAGGAAAGGTTTAGCGCTTACCCCAAAAGGGAATATTCTAGGGAATATTCCTTAGAATATACTTTTTTTTTTAATATTTTTGAAAACCAAATTAATCTTGGTCAAATGTCCAAAAATTGCAGTTTACTGAACTTTTCAAATTGCGATAACTCCATACGGTATCAATTTTTCAAACCGTTCGCGGCACTGGAATTAGGAAGACAAGATCTATTCGGTCGTTCAAGTTTGACACTCTTATGAACACTTTGAAAGTTGAGCTATCATTAAGGTCATTGATCAATATCTGATCACTATGTCTATTAAAAAATAAATATAAGAAAATATATATACATGAAAAACTGTTAATATATATGATCGTAGTCATATCTCATAAAACCATATAATCAAGGCCTCATTGCCCCGTGCTACTGGTCATTATAGGGTCTATGAAATTATCTGTAGTGTTCCTGATCATTCTGCTTTTGTATCATCTAGAGCCCCTGTGGCTGGTGCGAGGCCTCCTTGGATAATCTGTCAGAAACCTGGTTGCGCTCCCTGTATATGTGATGACAAGAGATATAATCAAATTGTGTTTTCAGAAGCATAGTCTCATCCAAAATGTTCTAAATCTCATAATTAAATAATATTATTAAATTTAAATTTTCTTTTAAAAATAATTAAATTCAAACATTAGTATTATATCTATAATATCTTCATATGTTATTCTTTCTATGGTTTCTTCATCTTTCACATTTCCTCATCACAATAGATTTAAATTTTCTTTTGAAAATAATTAGATTCAAACATTGATATTATTAGTCCTTGAGAAGGGAGGACTATAGCAATAGATTTGTTTGCTGACAACTAATGATTTACCATGACAATTTCTAATGTTTAATTTTATAAATAATTAAAATACTTGTTTTTAATGAAAAATAAAATAAATTTTGTTCGCTTGTAATTGGCTTAAAAGTTTCTGTGTCTTATTTCAACTTTCTTGAAATATGTTCCAAGTCAGCTGTGAAATTTGGTCACCCTGAGAATTAGCCAATTTTCAAGGGGATCATGGTTGGCATTGTGTAATGAAAATAAAATCAAAACTAAACCTATATTGTTTAACATTATATAAATATATATTGAAATTATAAATAATATAATTAATATTTTTTAATATTTAAATTTTTGGTTTTTTTAGTTGGGAAAATTTATCATAATTTAGTTGTCAAAGATAATCATTTTCCATTGCTAACAGCTAATACATGCTGACTCATCATCTTTAATCAAAAAAACCTACTGAAGGGGACTTTCATTCTTACCAAATACTTCTGGATCTTGAACTTTACCCTGTTTCCTTACATCAAATAAAAACTAACTCTCAACTAAACATAAACAATGTTAAAGACTGTTTTTTTCAGTCCCACTCACACTGGGCTCTTAACCGAATAGAAATTAAAACATACTCTAAACCCAAAATAATTTTAAATTTATTTATATGCTAAAAAATATATATATTTATTTTGCATATTACATTTCTTTGTATTTATTTATTCTCTTATCTTGGTACCGTCGGCGCTGTAATCATCATGCTCTTGCAACTTCCTCTGATTAGCGTCGGTGCATTCATATACAATATCACGATGGATCTAAGTTAAATTCTGGAGCGAACGAAAGTGTCATAAATGACCTGATAAGTCGTTAATTGCTCTATCTCAATCACTAATGTTATGGGGTTTGGGGTTGGTGTGATTTCAGATGGAAGGATGGACCCAAAATTATACAAATCTTGTCAAATTCCAAGAATTTGACGGTTGAAGTGTTTGAGTTTTTGAAATTCCAAATTTGATGGTTGAAGTGTTTGAGTTTTTTCTTTTCAAAGTTATATTATAGTATTATGAAATGAAATGATATTTTAAAGTTTGAGGGATTAAAAATAGTTTATGAGACTATTAGTTCCTTGTTTTTTGTTCAGATTCAAATTGATGATGAGTTGGTCTAACCTTCCAACAATCCCCTGGCTGAAAAGACCAAAAAACTTATGCTAGCATGTTCTCATACTTTCTATGATGTCTTTGAATGCTTCACATTCCAAAATGAAATGTTTTTCCGATTCCACAGTCCCAGAGTTGCAAAATGTACACCCCTGGTTTTCCCAAGCTTCTTTAGGCCTTTTCTATTTCACACAGAAATTGATGTGAGTTGGTCCTTAATTAAGCAATAACAACTTTTGCCCTCCACAAAATGCTAGTGCTCACCAATAAAATGAAATTTTCAATGTAATATTTCTTTTTTCTACCCAACCTTTTTACAAAACTTCTCCATATCATTAAAAAAAACTCAAAATACTATAACCTTCCCAAAATTTCAACGAAATTTTATCAATTTCCATTAATTTATGGGTTAAGTTGGGGCCATATACTCTATTTAAATGAAAAACGATAATCATCAACGCAAGTGCAACTGGCTTTAAACTTAAAAATTTTCTTTACCAAAGATTTTAAATGTGTGTCTAGTCCTAATAAATTCTGTCTCGTCCGCCGCCGTTGTGCAGTTTTTAACACGCACGCGGAGGCGGTGGTACCAAACTGCTAATGTGACCACGAACAACTTAAAAGACCTCTTTCTACCTGGTTTTCAGAAGTTGTTTTGTGGCCCATTGTTTTGTAAAGTGGTTTACCTATTTCAAAATTTGTTGGTCTGAGCTTTGATGCTCCTATATATATTCTCCTGACTTCTTCTTGAATTAACATTCTGGCAACGGCAAAATGGTAACGCGAGACGAACAGAGTAAAGCTATGGCTGTGGATCGTGGAATGATAAAGGTTTGTTGTTACTCTTCCCGGCATCTATGTGGGATAGATAAATTCAGTTTGCACTGTTTTCTCTGTTTTACTGAGAAAATACAACCTGTTTTAACATTCCTTCTTTGTTGCATGTGATTGTCAGTTTAATATGACTAATGTAATGCGAGACGAACAGAGTAAAGCTATGGCCGTGGATCGTGGAATGATAAAGGTTTGTTGTTACTCTTCCCGGCATCTATGTGGGATATATAAATTCAGTTTGAACTGTTTTTCTCTGTTTTACTGAGAAAATACAACCTGGTTTAACATTCCTTCTTTGTTGCATGTGATTGTCAGTTTGTAGATTTCGAAGGGCTGACGAGGCGAGTTCTCGTTCGCAAGAACTGTGATACAACAATGACTTTTGAGAGCTTTACGGAGCATATCAGGCGCGCGTTTGGCATACGCGAACGGATACGTCTGAAATTTTGTAGGGACGGGGGAGTTGTAGTGGTGGATGACGAGGTGGGGTGGGAGGAGCTCTCCATGAGTTTAATTGCTAACCAAACCCTCCCCGTCGTTATTGACAGGTTGGTTTTACAGGAAAAATATTGGGAGTGCGAGGGAATCTGGACACAGACGAGTCGGAATTCCATTGGAAATCCCACGTTGTTTGTATGAATTTCTCATCGTATAAATGAAACCCAACTTTTTCTGTTTATATCCACAACACTAGAGTAGGCTTTACGATGTTTACTTGTATATTTTCGGAACGCAAATATGCTAATATTGTACAAATATTAGGCTTCTGCGTGGTTACCCTATGCGAACTCTGTAACTTTGCAGCCCTTTTTGTTATGCTATTTTCTATATCTTTAATACTACTGCTGATATGGCATTGTATGTTGCGCAATATCTGTCATTGAAGTTCCTTCGCGTGGTTGAGGTCCCAGAATAGTTCTTTGTAATTTGGTGAATCTTTAATTTGGAGAAGGGTCTGACTGTTCTAGACAAGTCTGTCATAAGATTAAATTACAATTTTCGATCATATCCAATTTTTCGCCGCACAAACTATTATATATCTCTCTGGAATGAAAAATAAAATGGCAGTAAAGGAGATATGTATTTGGAATATTTATTAATTTTTACTTGGATTATCTTGCAGCTTAATGTGTATCTTGCGTAATAACACATTCAGGAACATTAAATCTCAATTCTAAAAAAATTAGAAACCAATTTATAGCGAAATAAAATTATTATTTTTTAATATTTTATTTTATTTTTTGAACAGTTTGATTGATTCAAGCCGGTTGGCTTTTATTGTGCCATCATTGTTTTAGCCATTGTTTCAGCCATTATCATTGTTTCAACCATTAGACATCATTGTTTCAGGCATTATCGTGCAGAATTTGTTCTAGAGTGTTGTAGGCCGTCATCATGCAGCTGGATTTTACCATACAGATTTAATCTTTCACGGTGATAAGACTCCAGATTTGGGCTGAAACCCACATTCAATGCATGCCCACGACTAAACCCGAGCGCGATTCACATGAGCTGCATATTTCAAGAGATCAGTGGGGTTTCAAGATTTCGACCACTGAAAAAATATAAAAATCTGAAAATATTATACCATGGAATCGGATATTAGGCTTACGATTCCAATACAATGAATGTCAACATATACGCAGAAAGTATAATGAACAGAGTCCTTCCGGTAGAATGGTAGAATGGACAGGAGAAGCAAACAAATCCATCCCGTAGAATAAAGAGAGTCCTTCCATCTCCAATTGCTTAATCGTTCTTCTTATGAGGTTTGGAACAACATAATAACAATGATGCCCTGAGTAGCTTTATAAATCATCCCAGAAGCCAAAAAGATGGTTGAACAGAGACCTAAAGGCGAGCCTAAAGCTTTAGACTCGCTGATTTAAAATAGCAGAAGCCAAAAGGATAGTTGAACAGAGACCTAAAGGCTGCCCTAAGAAAAAGCTAAGAAGCACAATATCTTTAGGCCCGCTGATTTAAGGACAGATGACAGATCCAGATTCACTGGAGCCGCCTATTACAATCTCAATTTAGCATGTGAAAAAATTATTGGTATAAAGTGGTTGAACTTAGTGTGATTTTTTAGATTTTTTGGTGATCTGTATGAAAAATTTGAGGTGAAATATTAATTTGTATTAAGGCACGAAGTCATATACTTCAAATAGAGATTTGATTTTGATGTTCAGTTATCTGAGATCGAATTTGTTTGAAAACCATTCAGACATGGCGAATTTTGACTTTCAAACTGAAAATTTGGAAAGAATTGAGCCATGGTGTGTTGTGGATGGCCCTTTATGTATTGGGGTGTGCACGGTTGTACATTTAGCATAGGCATGGTCCTACATGTTTGATATATGAACGAGTGTTGATCAATTTTGTTTTTCCCTGTGATTGGAGATAGGATGTTGTCAATTCATTGAGTTGCGTGCTAAGCACATGTGAGAATATTTCCATAAGTGATTCATTCTCAGATTTCCACCTAACCAATATTTATAATTAACTTGAATTATAATAAATGCAACCATTATTAATTACATCATGCTATTCATTTAAAAAAATTATATATCATGTGCGCTAGGTACAACTAAAAAACATTTGACAAAATCCTGGTTATAGTGTGATACACTTGTTTGTGACCAATAGTTTTCTGTCTTGTGAATTCCATTTGATCAAACAACATTGATAGCTAACATGAATTATCATATGAAAAATCATAGTTCTATTTTGTGATTTCTATTTTATTGACCAATGTTGACAGCCAACATGAATTATTATGTGTACAATAGTTGCTATTGTATCATGCTATCGATTAAAGATGTTTCAATCCATCCTGAGCACTAGGTATAACCACGAAACCTTTGAAGAATACTTGTTTATGGAGTCAATGTTTGTGAAGTTGTTTAAAGTATAATTATAAATATTTGTGGTGGTGTATATGATATGATTATAGATGTTTGTGAAAGAGATGTTACATTGAAATAAAATCAAGTAGAACAACCATATAAATTGGTGTCTTTCATTAAAACTACATGTTGGTTTGATGGGTCTTGACCCAGGTTCAAAGTTTGTTGTGCCAACCAACAAAACCCTAAATTGTTGGCCCTTTCGGCAACAACTTGCGTAGCACAGGCTGTAGTCTCACCCGAAGCAGTATTGGGAGATGACAGAACCAGGTTTCTGCATCCAAAGATCAGTGTGATGGGTTCTTGTGGCTTCTAGGGCTTAGTTCGGTCTTCGTGAACCCTAATCTTTTCAAAACAGATAATTGTAGTAATTCGTATAAACAAAATCAATACATTCGTGAAGACATTCAAACATTCCTAACATCAATAAATTAAGTTGATATACTACTTTCGTGCATTCATTAAGCATTTATCCATATAAATTTAGATATAGAGTGAAAATACAGAAACTGCAGAAGTAATTACAGATGCATAGATACACAAATCATGGCTCAAAATTGTCTTTATTAGATGTATTCTTTCAGTTACAGACTCTTCTTCCCTATGCACTCAGCTGCAGGGGTGTGTGCACTCACTCCGTGCACTCAGTGGCATGAGCCTTTCCCTTCGCCTGAGTACAGGAAACAGACTTTCCTGCCTTCACTCACTTGCCCATACAATGATCTTCTAGTTATGAGTTACTTCCTAGACTCGTTATGAATCTTCTATATATAGCCTTCGCTTTTACAATACCATGGTCCATGGACCATGGGTGGGTCTCAAAACTCCCTATCTTCTAACCACCTAAGGGACTAAAGCCCCTTTGACTCTTATGACCTTCGCGCTTTGCTTCCTCAAAACGCGAAGACTTTACAATTATACAAAATGTTAATGCCAAAATTTGACCCCAGAGGACCATGTCCCAACAGGGCCCCAACACAATTTCATGACTCGTCCTCGAGTCACTCTGCAAGTGCTTTGATCTTTGCTTGTAATTCACAAAACTCCAACTTCAAAACTTGTAGGTCGGTTGTTCCCTGCGTAGCAGCCTGCTGCACTTCCTCGACCAGTTTTTCAGTAGTTGGGCCTTCAATTGCAAGGCCCATGGTCCTATGAGTCTGTTGCATTTCCTTAAGCTTACTCTGTACTGACAGAGTCAACTGGTTGGCCTCATCGATCCATGGATTTTTTCGTGCAGCGAGAATTTCTTCCTTGCAACAGAACTCATCAATTTCATTTTGTATCAGCTTTCTTTCCTACAACTGCGTGAACCGTTGTACTGGTGCCAATGTCCACGCAGTCGATCGGATTTCATCAAACTGCCTCTGCTTTTCCTTGATGTCTGTGTCAATATTCTATAGGGTCAGATCCTACTGCAGTGATGTCCATAACTCCATGGCTTGCTCAAAGAGCTCAGTGCAACACTTGACTGCTTCTTCTAAATTTGTCATGCCCTCTTTGATACTCGCAGCGGTAGCTGCGCTACAGTCCTTTACCGGTTGTGCCTCTGCCCACCGTGTCAAGTATTCAGTCACTATAATAATGTATCGTGCCCCGTCTTTTTCCCTGGTGGTTGAATTGGACCCACAAAGTATATTGCCCATTTATCGAACACCTGCAAGGTTATTTGCGGATTTAATGGAAACTCATCCCTTCGCAATGGTCTCCCCGTCCTTTGACAAGCATCGCACGCCCTACAATATATCTTCGAGCCCTTATATATTGTTGGCCACAAAAGCCCTATGCGCAGGATCTTCTACACAGTGACTCTTTTTGCATAATGCCCTCCCGCTACTCCATGCGTTTCTACAAGAATGCTTGGTTGTTCATACTTCGGGTCATATCTATGCAGTATCTCATGAGAACCCATTTTGTACAAGTGTCCAACTGCTATTGTATATGGCTGCTAATTGCTAATGTAGGCTGACTCATCATCCTTAATCAAGGAAAACCACGCCACCTGGAACAATCCGCGGCTGACTCATCATCCTTAATCAAGGAAAACCAAGCCACTGGAAAAATCTGCCAGAGGAGAGAGACTTTCACTTCTGTCAGATGCCTCTCATAAACAGTTTTAGGGCACTGTTTCCTTCCATCCTACTAACATTGAACTACTTAAAATCCAAAATAATTTTAAACTTAAAAATATATTTAAAAATATATCTATTGTGCATATTACAATATTTTTTTAATAAATCGTATTTATTTATTACCTTGTCTTGGTACAGTTGGCTGTAATCATCATACTCTTACTACTTAGTTACCCCGTACATGCATTACTTTGCAGCTTCCTCTAATTAGCATTGGTGCATTGATATACAATATCACGATAGATCTGAAGTTAAATTCTCGAGCGAACGCAAGTTTCATTTTCGCCCGTAATTGACCTCATAAGTCATTAATTGCCCTATCTCAATCACTAATACTATGGGTGATTTCAGATGGATGGATGGACCCAAAATTATACAAATCTTTTGAAATTCCAAGAATTTGACAGTTGAAGTGTTTAATTTTTTTCCTTTCAACACTATATCAAAAACCCTTTATCAAAACCCTTAAACAAAGACCCAAAATCCTATCAACTTTCTGTCAAGAGTAGCACAGGGAAGACATGAAATGACAAACCAACACAAGAGGAGCTCACAGGTGTGGATCACCAGGAGCTACCTCAAGCAAAACGCCACACTAGCTTCACATTAATCTTCAATATTAAATAGATACAATTTGTTAGGGACAACAAATCATATCCCAGGAGAATAGGAACCGAATAACTATAGAAAGTAAAATGCACAACTACGTAACAACAATAGCCTATTCTCCATTAATTCTAACACTCCCCCTTAATGGAGAAAGGGTTCTTAAACACACCTAATATGTCCCTAAACAACTCAAACTTCAGTGTTCCCAGAGGCTTAGTAAATATATCAACCATATTATCACAAGAATTACAATATTCAACACAAATCTCTTTGCGCTGTACCTTTTCCCTATCAAAATGAAATTGAGTGTCTATGTGCTTAGTGTTTTTATGAAACATAGGATTGTAAGCCAGTTTGATGGAACTTTGATTGTCGCAATTGATAATTGTCGCTTCTGTTTGTTCTTCCCCTACATCTTGGAGAAGTCTGTGCAACCAAACTGCCTCACATGCTGCTGCACGCGTAGCTTGATATTCTGCTTCTGCTGAGGATAAGGCTACAATATGCTGCTTCTTGTTGCACCAAGAGATGACCCCGGATCCAATGCTAAAGGCATACCCTGTAATTGATCTTCTATCATCTAAATTTCCCGCCCAATCAGAGTCTGTATAACCTGTTAAGCTAACATCAAATGAGTCAGAATACAAAATACCAAAGTCGGAAGTTCCTCGCAGTTACCTCAGTACTCCTTTCGTTGCAAGCCAATGGTTCTCATGAGGTTGAGTCATGAACTGACTCAAAACACTCACTGCATAAGCTAGATCTGGTCTCGTTGTAGTCAAATAGATAAGACTACCAACCAACTGTCTGTACAATGTTGCATCTGCATATTTCGAACCATCATTCACCTGAAGTTTGTTGTTTTGTTGTAAAGGCACAAATACAGCGTTGCACTCATCCATTTTAAATTTAGTCAACAAACTCTTACCATACTTACCCTGGGACAAGAAAGTTTGGCTTGAATCTCTCCAAACTTCTAGACCCAAACAATAATGCATTTCTCCAAGGTCCTTCATCTCAAATTTCTGTGATAACTGCTGCTTGATTTCTTCAATGAGTTTTTCTGCACTCCCTGTCATGATCAGATCATCTACATATAAATAAATCAACACTATCTGCCCCTCATCATTAAACACAGTATACAAATTAGGATCATTTTTGCTCCGTTTATAACCATGCATGAGGAAAAATGAATCAATTTTGTCGTATCAGGGTCTAGGACCCGGTTTTAAACCATATAACGCTTTCTTTAGTCTACAGACTAAATGCTCTTCTCCCTTCTTAACAAACCCCTTAGGTTGCATTAAGTATACTTCTTCTTTTAAATCACCATTTAAGAAAGCAGATTTAACATCTAATTGATGTATTTTCCAATGATGCTTAGTGGCTAAAGCAATAATCAATCTAATAGTATTTAATTTTGCAACATGGACAAATGTTTCCTCAAAGTCAATACCTTCTTTCTGGGAATACCCCTTTGCAACCAACCTTGCTTTATACTTATCAATAGACCCATCTGCTTTAAATTTCAACTTAAATAACCATCTGCAACCTATGGGTTGTTTACCATGAGGAAGCTTTACTAGATCCCAAGTATTATTCTTAATAATAGATTCATATTCCTCCTTCATTACTTCCTTCCATTCACAACTCTTACTAGCTTCATGAAAATTAGAAGGTTTTGCAATGTTTAACATACCAGTTATGAGCGCACAATCCCTATACCGAGCTGGTAATTGTTTCGGCCTGCTAGATCTCCTGAGTGGTGGGGTGTCAACTATTTTGCTTTGTTCTTCTCTTTGTGGACTGAACTCAATTTCCTCCTCTTTATCTTGTTGCTGTTGCTACTGTTGTTTTTGACTGATCCCTGTTTCAACATCCTCATCTGAAAGTAAGGGTACATGCCATTCTTCATTATCTTGAATAGGATTTCCATCATCAATCTGTTCATGGAATACTACGTCTCTACTAACAAACACCTTGTGAGTAGAAGGATCAAACAATTTGTAAGCCTTATACTCACTGCAGTATCCAATGAAGGTACATTTAATGGCCTTTGAATCTAACTTCTTCCTGTTTTCTTTGGGAACATGCGCAAAATCTTTACAACCAAATACTCTAAGATGACTTACTGCAGGCTTGAAGCCAAACAATGCTTCAAAAGGAGTTTTATAATCAAGACTTTTAGTGGGACTCCTATTCTTCAAATACACTATAGTATTGACAGCTTCTGCCTAAAAGCCATTAGTTAGATTCTTACCTTTCAACATACTGCAAGCACACTCCACCAGTGTTCTGTTTTTCCTCTCAGCTACTCCATTCTGTTGAGGAGTGTAAGGTGTTGTAAACTGTTGTTGTATCCCATGCTCTTTGCAGTATTTGATGAAATCCCCTTTCTTGAATTCTCCGCCTTGATCTAATCGAAGAAACCTGATGAACTTTCCTGTCTGCTTTTCGATCATGTTCCTGAACTGCTTGAAATACTCAAAGGCATGACTCTTCAGTCTAAGAAAATACACCCATGTGAATCTTGTACAATCATCAACAAAGATTAGAAAATAGTAGGCCCCACCTAACGATCTTGTCTGCATAGGCCCACATAAATCAGTGTGTACAAGTTCGAGTGTATCCCTCTATTTCCTATCTTTAACAGCAGGAAATTCATCTCTATGCTGTTTACCGAATGCACATGCTTCACAATCAATATGAAATTTTTTCAAAACAGGAAGACCATTCACCATACCTTTGTTCTGCAACAAAAGAAGATCACTGAAATTGATGTGCCCAAGTCGCTGATGCCACAAGTTTTCAGCAGACTTATCCGATGACATCAATGCTTGCGGTGGTGTACTCTTCACATCTAGTTTGTAGAGTCCTCCTATACGAACACCTGTAGCAATAGGCTTCATCTGGTCCAACAAGTCTTTAATGATACAATAAGATTTAAAGAATTCTACCTTGAGATCTTGATCTGTAATCTTTGATACATAAATCAAGTTCTTCTTAATACCAGGTACATACCACACATCAGATATATTCCTGATGTTTCCATCAGGCAAAGTGACAAGGACATCTCCATGTCCCTTGATCTCGTACCCTCTATCATCTCCAAGGTATACTTTTACTCCAGTGTTGGATTCTCTAAAATTTCTGAACCATTGCTTTTTACCTGTCATATGTGAGGAGGCTCTAGAATCTACGAACCAAATATCTGATTCATCCTCCTCAGTGGCTAGTGCAGTCTCAACCATAAATAATCTGACATCCTGGTTCTGATTTGCATCAGCCAGATGACCTACATGTCTTCTCTGCTTGTACCTCTCCCCATCTGCCTTTTTCTTATGGCAAAATTTAGCAATATGGCCTATCTTACCACAATAAAAACATTTAGGAGCAGAGTCATGTTTATGTGAGGTCATACCTTGTGGTGTCCTTTTTCGTGATACATTGCCTTTCCTGTGATCAACCACTACTTTCCCCTTCGGCTTGAACTTGGTCATCAATGCAAGATCTGGATTTTGAGGTTTGAGAGACAACCTCCTTTCCTCTTCTTGTAGCAGGATCCCGGTAATCTCTTCAAAGCCTGGAGGCTTTTCTCTTGCATTCAATCCCGTTATAAACATCTGATAATCATCCATCATGCCGTTCATGGTAATCGTCACCAGATCATCATTCGCCACAGTCTAACCGATATCAGTTAGTTTATCTTTAACCTCCTTTATCCGGGATATGAATGAAGAAACATACTCATTCTCCTCCATCTTGATGGAGAGAATATTCTTCCTGAGGTACAAAGTTCGACTGGTGTTCTTGATCTCATACATTTCTTTGAGAATCATCCATATATCATTCATTGTCTTGCACTCTCGAATGTGAGGGATGATGCAATCTTTGACTGATAACTTGAGGAGAACATTTGCCTTCATCTCCCTTTTCTCCCAGTCTTGAATTGCTATATTCGATCCACCAGTTGCAGTAGTCAGCTTGACCTCATCACCGATGGCAATGCCATAGGCATTTTGTCCCTCAAGCAGAGTCTGGAGCTTAAACTTCCAATTGGTGTAATTGGAACCATCAAGCTTATTACTCTCATTGAGATAAGCTTCAACAATTTGATTATTCATTTTAGATGAATAAAAAAAACTTCAATCACTTCAACAAACCCCAGTTCTTCTTAAAAAAAAAACTGATCACTGGAATTTCCTTTTCAAAAAAAAAAACTGTCCCGTTATATCAAATAATAATTCATTCAAATAATGTAGAGCCTTTCAATTAAAGGAACTCCAAAATTTTTAATTAAAGATTTGAAAAAAAACTTCAATTAAAAAACCTTAATTATCTGAGCGATAATTATTCAAACTTCTTGTTGCAAGGGGCCACCTCAACATATATTAAAAACGACAAATCACTTTAATTCAACGCAGGTTCACCAGATAGATGAGGATCTTGTTCTCATGCCCTCTCACCAGCAACGAACATTCAGTTCTCATGTCCTCTGCACGCCTCCACGGAATTCACACTCACTGAATCCACTAGCTTCAGATCTCACCGAATCTGGCTGATTTTTCTTCCCTTGCCACGATAGGGAGCAAATCAGAAGGTTCACAGATCCACGCTAAATCAAAAAACAAGAGTGTTTTAATCCGGGAGTAGTTCTCACGCCAAATCCAAAAGCACAAGCCTTCTCATGCAGTTCTCCTCCACGCGGAGGCAGAAACAAAACTCCACGGCTCCGATAGATCTGACACTACATGTCAAGAGTTGTAGCAAAAAAAATGCCTCTTTTTTACGCAGAAGGATTTCCAAACCACGCAGCCTCCTTCTTACACGGTCACGCACGTAGCCCTTTTTTTGTTTCCAATATCGGCGCCCTTATCCACTGGGAGTCGTGAAGGTCTTCGCAGCGATTCTGCACGAAATCGCGCCGAGTTTTTAAATTGAATTCTGTGTTAAGTGCTACAGTGGGATCGTCGCATTTTTACACCCAAATTGTCCAACGATTTCGCCTCAGTCACACCCTTCACTCAGCATACAGGATCGACAACCTTGCAGCGCTGATACCATGTCAAGAGTAGCACAGGGAAGACATGAAATGACAAACCAACATAAGAGGAGCTCACAGGTGCGGATCACCAGGAGCTACCTCAAGAAAAATGCCACACTAGCTTCACATTAATCTTCAATATTAAATAGATACAATTTGTTAGGGACAACAAATCATATCCCAAGAGAGTAAGAACCGAATAACTATAGAAAGTAAAATGCACAACTACGTAACAACAATAGCTTATTCTCCATTAATTCTAACACTAAATTTTATCAATTTCCATTAATTTCTGGGCTAAGTTGTAGCCATATACTCTATTTAAATGAGAAACGATAATCATCAATGCAGGTGCAACTGGCTTTAAACTTATAAATTTTCTTTACGAAAGATTTTAAATATGTGTCTAGTCTTAATAAATTCTGTCTCGTCCGCCGCCGTTGTGCAGTTTTTAACACGCACGCGGAGACGTTGGGACCAAACTGCTAATGTGACCACGAACAACTTAAAAAACTTCTTTCTACCTGGTTTTCAGAAGCTGTTTTGTGGCCCTATGTTTTGTAAAGTGGTTTACCTATTTCAAAATTTGTTCGTCTGAGCGTTGATGCTCCTATATATATTCTCCTGACTTCTTCTTGAATTAACATTCTGTCAACGACAAAATGGTAACGTGAAACGAATAGAGTAAAAATATGGCTGTGGATCGTCAAATGATAAAGGTTTGTTGTTACTCTTCCCGGCATTTATGTGGGATATATAAATTCAGTTTGCACTGTTTTTTTTGTTTTCTATTTTTTCTACTCTAACACAAAGTCTGTTTTACCGAGAAAATACAACCTGGTTTAACATTCCTTCTTTGTTGCATGTGATTGTCAGTTTGTAGATTTCGAAGCACTGACAATGCGAGTTCTCATTCGCAAGAACTTTGATACTGCAATGAATTCTGAGAGTTTTACGGAGCATATCAGGCGCGCGTTTGGCATAGGCGAACGGATACGTCTGAAATATTGTAGGGACCGGGGAGTTGTAGTGGTAGATGATGAGGTGGGTTGGGAAGAGACCTCCATTAGTTTAATTGCTAACCAAACCCTCCCCGTCGTTATTGACAGGTTAGTTTAATACTACCGCCGATATGGCATTGCATGTTTAGCAATATCTGTCATTGAATTTTCTTTGCGTGGTTAAGGTCTGAGTTTGAGCCCAGGTTAAGAAGTGGGTGAATCTCTGACTTGGAGAAGTATATGTCTAACTGTTCTAGACAACACTGTCTAAGATTAAATTACAATTTTCAAACAAGTACAATGTTTCGCTGCACAAACTAAAATCTCTCTTTGGAATGAAAAATAAAATGGTAGTAGAGGAAATATTTATTAATTTTTAGTTGGATTATCTCAAATAAATATTATAACTTGTCATATTAATTGAATTATTTTGAACTCACACAAAAATAATTTTTGGAGTTATAAAGAAAATGTCGAATACATCAAGTAGATGAATAAGCAATCTATCCCATAGACTATTTTTAACTTCTTTTCAGTACGAAAATAGCTTGATTTATATTATATTAGAAAAAGGATATACATATGCCATAATTCATATCAAGTGCTTCTTTGGACAATCAAAATACAGATCCCTTGAGCTTTAAAAGTCTGTTGTGACCGGGAAATAAACAGTCCATAGTCCATTTACATCATGACAAACCAAATAGCAAAATAATTTGATACAAGATGAGTTCCTGTAATTGGAAATGATGGATGACAGTAGATTCATATTTCAACAGCTATTAATCAGTAATATAGATATGCATCAATTCAGAACTGTAGTGTTGTCTTGCATCAATATTGAGTTGAGGTGATGAATGCAGAAATATAAACCACACAGTGCTGATGCCGCATGAATCAGTTGTAGAATTGTTTCTCCCACATGAGAGACCTGTAGCATTTGGAGGCAGTTACAACGGGACCATTTCTGTTAGTACAATGCACCCCGGTCAAAACAGAGATATAGGAACTTAATATTACACCATCTAACGAGGAAACTAATAAAAGTCCCTCGTAGAGGACACTGTTTATGCCCAGTGGCTAAGCAAACAAGTTCAAAAAGAAAAAAGGAGAACTAGGTAGTCATCCAATACTGTCACAAAAATTTAAACACAATTGATCAACCTTAAAAGGACCTATCTGTATGCCAGTTTCGCCCAATGTGTTGCCATATGAAGGTTTTGTACATATTGAACTACATTATGGAGTTTATAAGCCTATATAACAAAATTTAAAAAAGACTGTGAAAAACATGCAGAGAGGAAATTTAACCCGGATTTGGAAGATCCCCCATATCAAAAGTGTTCTGCTCCCATGTGATCTCTAGATACTATTTGCGAATGTGACCCTGCAACCCTTTTTTAGAATGTGACCCTGCAACCATTTTTTAGATAATTTGTCTGCTTCCTTGTTAAGGCTCCTTCCAATGTGTTGGATTGTATAGCTATCTTGACATTGCCATAGAAGTTCGATTCTTTCCATCCATCCTTGAAGTCTAGGATTGTTGATGGATGCCCTCCCCAATACTTGATCAATTATAATCATCAAATCACCATATATGTGTAGAGTGGGATTCCCAAGAAAGTTGTTGAACCATAGGAGACCCCAAAGAAAATTTTTATTGAGTGAATGAGAAAAAATTTAACCTAATTTTTTTCTTTCAAAATATCCATAAATATAAGCATTAGAAGTTGAAATAGTTTTCTGCAAATCAATACCACGCGCAAATAGATTAGATAAACAAACATGAAAATAGGGCTCCTCGTTAAGGGTAACAAAATTCCTCGTTAACAGATGAAGTAAAATACATGAATTTTATTTTAGTTTAGTTTGATTAGTATGTTTGATTATATTTAGTTTTTTGTTTTACATTATTTAATATAGTTTTGTTTAGTTATTAAATTTTATTATTTTATTAGTTGTAGTTTAAAAAAGTTTAAATTAAATTATCTGATCTCATCATTAAATAAAATTTTAATTTAAATTGGATAGTGTCATTATACATTTGAAACTGATGTCTACAACATATATTACATATATTTAACACTGAGATGGTGAATTGGAAATTTTAGAATGTTGTTTTAGACAATATCAAATCATGATTTTTAAGCTGTTTAATTTTTTTGTTACACTTTACCATTTAAAAAAAAAAAAATCTAAACTAACACTCTGATTAAACTGGGTAATTATCACTGAAATTATTAGTTCTTTAATATACTAAAAAACATTTTTAACAATTAAAAATATTTATTTTTTGCGATATTTTTTTCTCCTATAAAAAACAAACTTTATTTAGCCTATTTAGTGAATATTTTTCAATAAATAAATAGGTTTATACAAATCAATTTACTCTCATTAATCATAGAGTTAATAATGAAAAAGTGTTGCCTCTACATTCCCCTATAGTTAATTTTTTATATATATCATTTCAAATGAATTGTGATGTAAATTTCTTAAAATAATTTAAATACATTTAAAACTACACAATTTTATGGCCATGAAAAACAAAAAAACAAAAGCCGTTAATAATGTGGTTTGCAAATGATTTTTCAATAAATGAATTTGTGAATAAACCAATATGATATAGTAGCTAGTACTTTTCACTTAGTTTAAATATATCTAATTAGAGTATGAACAACTAAAATTGTGAGATGATCAATTAAAGCTTTCATAAAAAAATAGAAATGAAAGTGAACATGTTGTAGTACTAAAATGTTGTTTTTTGGTGAGCTTACTCCTTCATTGGTTGTAATGAAGTTCTATAACTTTTATCTCTTTTGGCAGTTTTTTGTTCAAATTGATATGGAGAAACTTAGTTTCAACAACAATGAGATGTCAATTCCAATGAACTTGTTTTGCACAACCAATTGTCTCCTACAAAGTTCATGGGAATTGAACATGATTGATATTTGTGTTTGTGAGTGTAAGGCATAAGAAAATGAAACAAATTTTTTATTGTTATTTCTCAAATGATGACTCTTTCTTTTGAAGAACAAAATTGAGTTGAGATGATGTGATTAGAATAAAATTGAGTTGGGATGATTTGATTTAGTATTAAATTAATTTTTAAATTAAATTGTAGAGACAAGTTAATTAATAATTATGAATAATTCATAATAACAATTGGTTTACTATTAATTTACAACTAAATTATAACTAGCACATTTATATAAATTAAATCATATAGTAACTATAAATGGATGCCAAAACACTTCGTTTCTAATCAAAATATTTGGTTAGTATCGTAAAAAAAAAAAAATTTAAAAAAATTCAAAAATTCAAAAAAATAAAATATATCAATTGCCACTTTAAATTTTCTAAATATTATATGTTTGTCTATGATTTGTGATTTAGTATTAAATTGGAATTTGACGTAGTCACCTTGAATAAAACTAGGAATAAAGTTGCAATAGATTAAACAATTTTAACAAAATTCACACATCAACTTTTTGCATGGTAACAAGCCTAATCTTCTCCGTTTGGTTCGAGGAAAGAAGATAAAACAACTTTAACAAACGGATTGAAAATAAATTGAAGACCAACCTCCCAAGGTTCGAGGAAAGAAGATAAAACAACTTTAACAAACGAATTGCCAACCTCCCAATAAATGTCGAGCAATCTCTAGCTACTTCAAACACAATACAAAAGCCACAGGAACTAAAAAAACGCCACAGGAACTAAAAAAACGTGTTGAATTCACGAAGGTTAATTTATTGAATTTATTGAATTCTATTTCTTGTTATAAGATCAATTTCTTGAATTTTTGATATATTTGGAGTCCGAAAATAAGTTAGGAAAAAAATAAAAATAAAAATAACTTATGGAAAAATGCACTAAATCTTAAAAATGAGTAATTATACATCAATAAAAATTTCTTAATAAAATTTGGAAAGAAAAAACTAATAACTAATTATCATAATAGTTATTAATTATAAAAACTATGTGCAAACAATTAAAACTATTATGATTAATATAATTGGAATTGAAAATAGAGAAAAAAAATTGAAAAAAAACCAAAAAATATAAGTCAAATTGAAAAGTAATGAAACTTAAAAAAAATTATTGGGAAAAATATGTTTTAATTATTTTTCCCTCTTTAAACTTTGTCATCTTAAAACACCACAAAACCACAGAAAAAAAAAAAGACAAAAAAAATTACAAGACAAATTAAAAAGTAATAAAACTAAAAAAATAATTTGAAATTTATTTATTTATTCCTCTTTAAAATTGTCATTTTAAATTGAAAATATGGAGGAAAAACTAGAAGTCATGAAAATGGAAATAATAAAAAAATAAAATAAAAAAGTTTAATAAAAAGGAAAAAACACAAAAATAAATAAAATAGAATAAAAAACAAATAAAAATAAAAATAAAATTTAGTTAACTAATAGAAATGGAGGTTACTAAATAACCTATATTAAAATCTCAACCAATCACCTTAACAATAAATAAATTTAACTAATAATAATAAAAACAAAAAATGAATTCCCAATGTTAAACTGTTAAATTTTTGGTCAAAGACAGGTTATTTAATTTGTAAACTTTTGAGTGCCCTATGGTTTTTCAGTGTGTTGATTTGTCCATTTATGCATTAAAAAACATATTTTAAACAAAAAAAGTCACCTTCTTTGAAATTGTATTGTGGGATTCGGGTGAAAAATATTATTTTGTTTAGAAGTTAAACTACACTCTCTTAAAGGGTATAAAAATGGTCAATTTTGAGTATTTTGTTTATGATTTTTAATTTTGATAAATGAATAATAAATTGCAGATTTATTACAATTTTTAGATGATGTATAAGACGTGTATTAATGTGAGTTCTATGAAACTATTTTTTTAAGAAATTATGAGGTTTCTAAAATTTTAATTTAGTTAACAATAATGATTAAATGGATGTTAGGGATTTAATTTCTATAGAATATTCATGAAAGTATACACAAATTGAAGGTTGAAATTTATCTCCAATGTAATTATGTACCTTTTTTTTTTTAATTAAATTGATTAATTAAATAAAATGTCATATAACAAGTGTCTTATGAAGTAAATGATGGTTTTTGCACATGTGGTATTATAACATAACCTATTTAGGAGTAAGAATTTGGACCATGATAAAGAGGAGATAAATCTCTATTGTTAAAAATCTTGTTATATATATATATATATATATAATTTAGTTGATTTTTATCATTTTTTTTAATTCTAACAACTTGAGATGCATCATGAAATAAAAGTTTTGATACTAATTATTAATAGAAGCCTAACAATATATATATATATATATATATATATATATATATATATATATACACATACATATTCTAGAGAAAAAAAAGGGTAAATTTTAATAATGAAAATAAAAATTACATTTTGTAGATGCACGGTGTGCATATGCAATCTTGAGCCATGAAATGATCGATACATATATCAAATATAGGGTACGTAGGCCCACTGAAAAACCCCATTAAAATGTATCCCATGAAGCCTTGAAGGTAGCCATTACATACAAAAAATCTATCAAAAAAACTGAGCAAAAATGCTCGAAATCCTAACAAAAACCAAGCTAGCAAAAGTGCTAATCATAAACACTGGATACAGGCTTGCCCAGATAACCCCAAAAACCCTACATAAATTGCGTCAAAACCTAGGCATATGACAATGACACTCGGCAAGAAACCCATGTCCCAATAAGAAGAAAAAATAAAGGCATAAAACCTTGCACCAAGAGAAGAAAAACCAAAAAAGAAAGCAAGGTACATGCCACCCTAAAAATCTCCAAAATGTGACCTAGATCCAGGTTGTAGGAAAGAAAAAAAGGGTGGCAACGCCCAGCGGGAAACCTCGTGGAACCTTGTAGAGCATTGTGAAGATGCCCTCGGGAGACAGAAAGGATGGCGACAGCGAGTATAATTTGAAAGCGACACAAAATATATTTATGACGATGGTCGTGCCGACAAGAAGCCACAACAAATATGTTGAATACTTCTCGCACCAGAAAAAAACCCTTTGCATAAAAGACCATTCCATAAGGTAGCAACTAACCCAACAGGAAAAGGCATGAGAAAGAGCTTTGAAACTCCACCCCTTAAACTCAACCCAAATTAGATCTGGCAATGACAACCATGATCTAGCAACAAAACCTACAAAGGCAGAGAGCCATGACAGAAAAGAAAGAGAGGCACAAACCAGGGTCAGAGTAGCTAGGGTTAGCTGCTCCGACCCTTCTCATATATATATATATCCACAAGGAAAAATCGTGATTTTCATTAAGGATTGAAAATTACATGTTATAGATGCTTAAAAGAATATGTTGTATGGGTGAATTCCCACTGTCAGTATGAAAATCAAAGATATACAATCCCAGGTTGGGATACTGATAAGTTTTGCATATGGCATGTCTATTAAAAAATAAATATAAAATATATATATATACATGAAAAACTGTTAATATATATGATCGCAATCATATCTCAGAAAACCATATAATCAGGGCCTCATTGCCCCCTGCTGCTTGTAATGACCCCAAGATATGTAAATGTGAAAGTTTACTGTGGTAAAAGACAGTAATACAGTTGTTGTTATGTTTTAAACAAAACTGTGACAAACTATTTATTTTATTAAAGTAATTTAAATATTTCTTGAAATGCTGGCAGCCTCTAAGAGGTGGATCTTAAAGAAAGAGATTAGTTGTGATAACTGATGGAAACTACCCTCCAAAACAGGAAAAGTCCTGATTGAGGGAGGGGGGGTTCTGGGCTGTGAGGACAGACAGAAGAAATTCTTTTCCAAGAACAGGAAAAAGAGAAAGAAAAGAGAAAGTTGTTAAGTCTGGTTAGGACCAGATAACCAGGCACAGAGAGTGCACAAATCCTGTTGAGGGCTGGAGGCCTGCAGGATGGCTCGGGGGGAGAATTCTGTCTGAGGTATGGGTCTCATGGCTGGGTGGACGAGCAGAATTAAAGCTCAGGTGACTTGCTTTGTTTGAAAAACCATTCCTGACACTGGTATCCAGGTACGGTTCCAAACTGTGAAGTCCCTGATTGAAAATAAATGTGCATGGAAATTACAGTAGTTGAATAGGAAAAAGTCTTTTTATTTTCCTAGACACTGTCACAATGATTAGCATAATGTACAAGTGTAAACTTTAAATTGAGGACAGACTGTCAAATAATGGACAGGGTCTGGGTTAGTACCCCGGTAAAGAAAGTTACACAGAAAATATTAAGCAAGATTGAATACTGGTGTAAGGAAGCGTTAACCGAGGACTGGTTACTGTGTAACAGTCTCGACCCAACCTCATTAGCGAGGTCAATACGCTGTCCGTAACGAACAGTTACATGTGAATCAAACAATAGTGAACACTGTGACAGTTAACCAAAACGAATGTTGTGAATGACAATAGAACGAGGGTTTTAACTTCCGAATCTAAATAGAGGGGCACCGACTGTAGTCAGAAGCTACCCCGTCGACGGAAGAACGGTGAAATAGTTGTCTAGCATAATAACTAATAACCTGTGCATAAACCGATACTAGTGAACTGTACAATTAGAGAATGGAAATCATATTTCATTTCATTAACCTATGTCACCAAGTCGCAGTACTCGCGGACATGATATGAATATAAATCTTGTGTATTTAAAGTTGTAAAATGGAACACAGCGAGCATATAAATATTAAACCCTGTGTATTTAAGGCTATGAATGGAACACAGCGAGCATAAGAATATTAAACCCTGTGTGTCTAAAGCTATAACTGGAACACAGTGAGCATATGCATATAAAACCCTGTGTATGTAAGAGCTGTAAATGGAGTACAGATAGTATATGTATATACCAAAACAAACCTGTGCATGCAACTTCGTTAAGAAGATACTCATATTAAAACAAGGAAAACCGTGCGATAACAGTAAAGAGAAAACAGCAAGCATGCATATAGTGCAACCTTTTCCATGGAGAGAAGAGCAAGCTTAACATTACTTTACAGCCACCGCATACATGTTGAATGGAATAGCGATGCGAAGAGCATATAGAAATCACAGAACGTGTAACCAAAGCTATTATTATAACTTGACCATATATAGGCGAATGCCGTTATGAAAATAAGCAGAATCAGCAAGAAAATATAAACCCATGTTCTGTTCAAAATGTCGAGAGTCGAGTCAAAATCATATAGCTACAGACATAAGTAATACCCTGAGGGTTAGACGGCGTCTATCCTCTGTTTAAATTACAAATATTACCGAATGGTGAAGCTTAAAAAGGAAATTAACAGTACACATTCGATAAGAGGAAAACCCAAAAACCCTCATGTCCAGATCTGTGCGTGAAGACCAGATCTGCAAACCATATGGATAAGAGCAGGTGTATCAAGCTTGCCTCAAGGGCAGCATTGTTAATCAAATGGAAAAACGTAACACGAGTATAAAGAACCCAGGAATTCGCTGTGAGTAATGAATTATCCAGCGAAGTCACTGTCACGACCAGTCTACATAACAAAGGCAAATGGTAAGGGTTCTCTTCAGAGAATACCCAGCGATTGAAACGAGGAAACCCGCGTTGGGGCAGTGGTCTGCACCAAACCACGAAACTATAAATTATGACCAGTATTCTATTCACTTTGCCATATAAACAGAACATAGGTTGCCGATACATACCTGTGTTTACCGGAGGGTTGCGCCGCTGTGTGTAGCTATCCCGATTCCATCCAAGAGGTAGCAAGTCTCAGCTGCACATCATGGCAAGGAAAGGGAATAAGATCCTAAGAAATCGCCATGGTAACCAGAACAGTTAAATAATATTGTAGAACGAATATCCATTGGCCAGTACCTTTGAGGGTTTGTTGACGGGCGGTTCGTGGCCTCTGAGGCATTTGCAGAACGAAGAATTGTTGCTGGTGAATTCGAGTCGAAGATGGAGCATTGAACCGGGTCCGGAAAGACCGCAAGTGAAAATGAGCTCAGAGTCTGTGTGGAGACAATTAAGTATTACATGAAACCCTTGAGTGATTTTCGACCATCCGATCTCTGGATGAGATCCAAGCCGTCGGAACAAGGCGGGAACCAACAGCGAAAGGACCGAGATCTGCGGTTCCGAGGTGTCACATGACCAAGAGAACCAGGCCATGCCACCTGCCCCGGCAAGGACGGTTGTCTTAATAGCGTAAGTGAGTTGGCACCTGCAAATACTACGGCAGGACCATCAAGGGCCGCGCTATATTAACCCATATTACCGTTGATAACCTATAGCAAGGTTTTGTCATAAGGGCAGGGTTTACACCCAACGCCCAGCTAATAATACATTACAATGCCGCGTGGTATATGGAAAACCAAAGTCAACAGAAATAAATATATGACCGATGACAATATATATTGTGTAATGTATATGTTGGGTCGTTAAAGTAATGTGTTTACATAAAAGAAACAGGAGTATCATAAAGTGCATCGTTAACTTGTTACGTTATGCATATATTAAATTTTTTTTTTATGTATATGTGAATTTAGGTGTGACAAATTGGTATCAGAGCCCGGTTTCAACACTGTGGCCTCAAGTTGAACATGTTTCATTGTGCAGAAGGGTACACCATGCAAACATATGTAAGATAATAATGTACTTAACTGTGTTCTGTCTATTTGGGGTGAAATCCAGAATTACAACAGCTAGCAGTTAAGCCAGAAAAGAGACAAAATGCAAGGAACCGGCAATAACCCTCAAGAGAATCCAGAGCTGTGGGTACAATTGGGTGCAGAAACACGGAGTACCAACCTTGCCATCCTGGAAACTATCCAGGAATTGAAGAATGAGATGGCACGGTTGCGAGAGGACAACGCGCGGTTGACAGTTGAACAAGAAAGAATTTTGAAGAGTTTGTCGGATAGGCAAAATCCCCCTCTGTCCAACCCCAGTGCGGAACAGCAGAGGATGACAGAAGAACAGAATTATCAGATGGAACCTGAACTTTCAGAAGGCAAGGAGGATCATTATGATAATGTACCAGAACAGCAAACTTCAAAACGACAAAAAATGGAGCTGCAAGGAGAGTTTCGAAAAATTAAACCCCCGCATTTTGATGGCGAACAAGAGGAAGCAGTTGAAGCTTGGTTAATAAATATGAATAAATATTTTCAGTTGTACGAGTATGATCATAACCTGAAGGCAAGATTAGCTATTTTTCAGTTACAAGGTAAGGCAACCTTGTGGTGGGAGGAAATCAAAATTGTCAAAGGGGTAAGTGAACGGACCATTACCTGGGAGAAGTTTCAGAAATACTTCAAGGAGAGGTATCTGACTGAACGCTTTTACGATGAAAAGGCAAGGGAATTTCATGATTTAAGATTGGGACATCAGAAAATGGATGAGTTCATTAATCGCTTTACCTCACTGCTACGTTATGTACCTTACATCAAGGAGCAGAAAGCCAAGGTCCAAAGGTTTGTGAGCAGCTTACCTTCGTATATAAGGGAAAGGATTGAGTTTGACAATCCTAGAACCATGGATGAGGCTATTCGTAAAGCAAGGATCTGCTACCAGCAGAGTAAACAGAAGGGGGACACCTCGAACAAAAGATGGAATGAGAAAAGAAACAGTCGGATGGTTGGGAGCAGCAAAGGAGGTCGCAGCAGTGGAAGTAAAGGTGCTGGTAAAGTATTAAACAGTAGACATGTTGCAAGGAATGCACCCCGGTCCAGGCCAATGAGCGAATCTAGAGTAAATGAGCAGTCTGTTAGACTAGAAGGTGAGGGGATGACCAGACCGCCAGTTCAATGCTGGGGTTGTGGAGGACCTCACTATGTTAAAAACTGCCCACAGCGAAAGGGGACAGACCAAATATCCCAAATTCATGAGGCATCGACCGTTGGGGACGTGGCACGCAGTGTACCCAGAATTAATGCGGCTTTGGAAGACCGACAGGCGGAGTACCAACCATCTATGGTTGAATTCGAAGGTAAAATCTCAAATCTTTCTATAGCTGTTCTTATTGATCGAGGAGCTACTTTAAGTTATGTTAGCCCAAAAATAGTAGAACAGTGTAAACTACAAGCTGAAAAGTTCAGAAATCCATGGCTGGTCCAATTAGCTACAGGAGCCAAGAGACGAGTTTTGGCCAAAGTAAATAATTGCTCCTTAACCATAGCAGGACAGCCAATAGTGGCAGATTTAAATGTACTACCGTTGGGTTCATACGATATCCTGATTGGGATGGACTGGCTGGAAAAACACTGGTCCTTAGTGAATTGCAAGACCAAAACTATCTACTATAAGGATGACCGTGGAGAGCAGCAGGAGTTACAAGGAATCAGACACCCTGTACAGATTCGACCCATTACAGCATCTCAGCTAGCTAAGTGCATCAAGAAGAAATGTCAAATCTACGCTATTCAGGTGGGATACGCAAATCAGAAGGATAAAACTGCTATGCTGGGTAGCATTCCGGTAGTACAGGAATTTGCAGATGTTTTCCCCGAGGAAGTGCCGGGATTACCACCTAAAAGAGATGTGGATTTCACTATTGAGCTGATTCCAGGGGCAGCACCCGTATCACGGGCACCATACCGCATGAGTGTACCAGAACTAACAGAATTAAAAATGCAACTGCAGGAGCTGTTAGATAAAAATTACATCCGTCCCAGTGTATCACCCTGGGGAGCCCCAGTGCTGTTCGTCAAAAAGAAAGATGGAACCTTTCGGATGTGCATTGATTATCGTCAGCTGAATAAGCTCACGATCAAAAATAAATATCCTTTGCCTAGGATCGACGAACTTTTTGATCAGGTGAAGGGAGCGACGGTATTCTCTAAAATCGATCTGCGATCTGGTTACCATCAGATCAGAATTAAAGAGGAGGATATCGCTAAGACCGCTTTCAGAACGCGGTATGGGCATTATGAATTCGTGGTGCTACCTTTTGGTCTGACCAATGCACCTGCTACCTTCATGTGTTTGATGAACAGTGTGTTTCACCGGTTCTTAGACAAGTTTGTGCTGATATTCGTAGATGACATTCTGATTTACAGCAAATCAAGAAAGGAGCATGAGGAACACCTTAGATTGGTGTTGCAAACTTTGCGAGAACATCAATTATATGCAAAGTTTAGTAAGTGTGATTTCTTCAAGGAGGAGATACAATACTTAGGCCATGTAATCACAAAGGAAGGAATCGCAGTAGATCCTGAGAAAATCAGAACTATAATGGAGTGGCCCATACCAAAGGACGTGGCAGATATTAGGTCCTTTATGGGGTTAGCGGGTTATTATAGAAGATTTGTTGAAGGCTTTTCGAGGGTAGCATACCCTATCACCTCCTTACAAAAGAAGGGAAAAGTATTTAAGTGGACCTCAGAATGCCAGAAGAGCTTTGAACAGCTCAAGCACTTACTCACCACCGCACCTGTATTGAGTATAGCTGATCCTAATAAGGATTACGTGGTCTGCACGGACGCAAGTAAAGAAGGTGTGGGAGGAGTGCTGATGCAAGAAGGAAGAGTCATTGCTTATGAATCTAGGAAGCTGAAAGAACATGAGCAGAAATACTCTGCTTACGACTTGGAGCTGGCAGCTGTCATTCATGCCCTGAAAATGTGGCGACACTATCTGCTGGGCAGAAAATTTCTGTTGCTAACAGACCACCACAGCCTAACGAACTATTTCAACCAACCCACCTTAAATACGAGACAAGCTCGATGGGCTGACTTCTTAAGCGGGTTCGACTTTGAAATTAAGCATCTAAAAGGGAAGGAGAACCGAGTAGCGGATGCATTAAGTCGGAAGGTACAGTGCGTGTGCAAGATTTCGGTCAGTAAATGGCAAAGTACTCTGTTTGATAAGATAAAAACAGCGGCTGAACAAGATGCTGTTTATCAGCAAATACAGCAACTATCTGGTAAGGAAATACAACAAGGGTATGAACTAGATGATGCTGGAATGTTGCACTTTAATAAAAAGCTGTATGTACCCAATGAAGACAGTCTTAAGAAGTTGATTCTGGACGAATTCCACATCAGCCATTACACCGGGCATCCAGGATACCAGAAAATGGTTACCGCTCTTCGAAAAGAATATTACTGGCCAAAAATGAAGAAGGAGGTAGCTGAGTATCTAGCACGATGTCTAGAATGTCAGCAGATCAAGGCGGAACATTTGCATCCAACAGGGCTGCTACAACCCTTACCCATTCCGAAATGGAAATGGGAGACTATCTCCATGGATTTTATAACCGGATTGCCTCGAACGAAGAAGAATAATGATTCCATTATGGTGGTAGTGGATAAGTTGAGTAAAGCAGCACACTTCATACCTGTGCAATCAACATATAAGGCTGTGCAAATTGCTCATATTTTCATGCAAAATATATTCAAATTGCATGGACTTCCGAAGGTGATCATCTCCGATCGTGATGTTAAGTTTACATCAGCCTTTTGGAGGACATTGTTTGTTGAACTGGGAACATAGCTGAACTTTAGCACAGCCTATCATCCCCAAACAGATGGCCAAACAGAGCGAGTGAATCAGGTTGTGGAGGACATGTTGAGAGCATGTGTTATGATGAAGCCAACCCAATGGGAAGAATATCTCCACCTGGTCGAATTTGCATATAACAATGGGTATCACTCCTCAACACAGTTGAGTCCTTTTGAGGTCATGTATGGGCGGAAGTGCCGCACACCCTCAAGTTGGGGTGGACCTGAGGACAGGTTACAAATTGGTCCTGAAATGCTCAAGGAAATGAAAGAAACAGTAAAAAGGGTGCGTACCAACTTAAAAGCCGCTCAGGATAGACATAAAAGTTTTGCTGATCGAAAGAGAAGGTTCAAAGAATTTCAAGTTGGGGACCATGTGTTTGTCAGAATCCAGCCCCGAAGGAGTACCTTGCAGTGGAGCGGGTGTGCCAAACTTGCACCTCGTTATTTTGGGCCTTTCCAAATCTTGGCAAGGGTGGGGCCGGTAGCTTATCAGCTCGCCCTACCAAGCCATATTAGGATCCACAATGTTTTTCACGTTTCCATATTAAAACAATACGTCTACGATCCTAAACATGTGATTCAATGGCAGAATGTTCGGGTAAGAATTAATTTGGTCACTCTAGACAAGCTTTGTTCCAAGAAAAGAAAATAACTAAATCTGTTGCTGATTGCAGGTCGAGCTGGAAGGCGAGGTTCTGGTCGAACCACTGACCATTCTCGACCGGAGAGAAGTGCAGCTGCGGAAACGGGTTATTTTCCAAGCTAAAGTGCAGTGGGAGCAGTATGGGCCGGAAGAAGCCACTTGGGAGGATGAAGAACTCCTTAGAGAAGCTTACCCGAATTTGTTTAAGGGTGACAGACATCGGGACGATGTCCAATCACAGGAGGGGGAGATGTAATGACCCCAAGATATGTAAATGTGAAAGTTTATTGTGGTTAAAGACAGTAATACAGTTGTTGTTATGTTTTAAACAAAACTGTGACAAACTATTTCTTTTATTAAAGTAATTTAAATATTTCTTGAAATGCTGGCAGCCTCTAAGAGGTGGATCTTAGAGAAAGAGATCAATTGTGATAACTGATGGAAACTACCCTCCAAAACAGGAAAAGTCCTGACTGAGGGAGGGGGGGTTCTGGGCTGTGAGGACAGACAGAAGAAATTCTTTTCCAAGAACAGGAAAAAGAGAAAGAAAAGAGAAAGTGGTTAAGTCTGGTTAGGACCAGATAACCAGGCACAGAGAGTGCACAAATCCTGTTGAGCGCTGGAGGCCTGCAGGATGGCTCGGGGGGAGAATTCCGTCTGAGGGATGGGTCTCATGGCTGGGTGGACGAGCAGAATTAAAGCTCAGGTGACTTGCTTTGTTTGAAAAACCATTCCTGACACTGGTAACCAGGTACGGTTCCAAACTGTGAAGTCCCTGATTGAAAATAAATGTGCATTGAAATTACAGTAGTCGAATAGGAAATATGTCTTTTTATTTTCCTAGACACTGTCACAATGGTTAGCATAATGTACAAATGTAAACTTTAAATTAAGGACAGACTGTCAAATAATGGACAGGGTCTGGGCTAGTACCCCGGTAAAGAAAGATACACAGAAATATTAAGCAAGACTGAATACTGGTATAAGGAAGCATTAACCGAGGTCTGGTTACTGTGTAACGGACTCAACCCAACCTCATTAGCGAGGTTAATACACTGTCAGTTAACGAACAGTTACCTGTGAATCAAACTGTAGTGAATACTATGACAGTTAACCGAAACAAATGATGTGAAATGACAATGGAACGAGGGTTTAAACCTCCGAATCTGAATAGAAGAGCACCGACTGTAGTCGGGTGTTACCCCCTCGACGGAGGAACGGTGAAACAGTTGTTTAGCATGAATAATTAATGACCTGTGCATAAACCGATATTCGTGAAACTGTATAAACAAAGAATGGAAATCATATTGTATTTCATTAACCTATGTCGCCAAGTCGCAGTACTCGCGGACATGATATGAATATAAACCCTGTGTATCCAAAGCTATAAATGGAACACAGTGAACATATGAATATTCAAACCCTGTGTATTTAAGGCTATGAATGGAACACAGCGAGCATAAGAATATTAAACCCTGTGTATCCAAAGCTATAAATGGAACACAGTGAACATATGAATATACAAACCCTGTGTATTTAAGAGCTATAAATGGAGTACAGAAAGTATATGTATATACCAAAACAAACCTGTGCATGCAACTTCGTTAAGAAGATATTCATATTAAAACAAGGAAACCTGTGCGATAACAGTAAAGAGAAAACAGCAAGCATGCATATAGTGCAACCTTTTCCATGGAGAGAAGAGCAAGCTTAACATTACTTTACAGCCACCGCATACATGTTGTATGGAATAGCAATACGAAGAGCATATAGAAATCACAGAACGTGTAACCAAAGCTATTAGAATAACTTGACCATATATAGGCGAATGCCGTTATGGAAATAAGCAGAATCAGCAAGAAAATATAAACCCATGTTCTGTTCAAAATGTCGAGAGTAGAGTCAGAATCATATAGCTACAGACATAAATAATACCCTGAGGGTTAGACGACGTCTATCCTCTGTTTATAATTACAAACATTACCGAATGGTGAAGCTTAAAAAGGATATTAACAGTACACATTCGATAAGAGGAAAACCCAAAAACCCTCATGTCCAGATCTGTGCGTGAAGACCAGATCTGCAATCCATACGTCTAAGAGTAAGTGTATCAAGATTGCCTCGAGGGCAGCATTGTGAATCAAATGGAAAAATGTAAAATGAGTATAAAGAACCCATGATTCGCTGTGAGTAACAAATTAACCAGCGAAGTCACAGTCACGGCCAGTCTACACAACAAAGTCAAATGGTAAGGGTTCTCATCAGAGAATACCCAGCGTTTGAATCGAGAAAACCCGCGTTGGGGCAGTGGTCTGCACCAAACCACGAAACTATAAATTATGACTTGTATTCTATTCACTCTACTATGTAAACAGAATATTGATTACCGATACATACCTGTGACTATCGGAGGATTGCGCCGTTGTGTGCAGCCATCCTGACTCCATCCAAAAAGTAGCAAGTCCCAGCTGCACATCATGGAAAGGAAACGAATAAGATCCTAAGAAATTGCCATGGTAACCAGAACAGTTAAGTAATATAGCAGAACGAATATCCATTGACCATACCTTTGAGGGTTTGTTGACGGACGGGTCGTGGCCTCTGAGGCATTTGCAGAATGAAGAGCTGTTGCTAGTGAATTCGGGTCGAAGAAGGAGCGTTGAACCGGGTCCGGAAAGACCACAAGTGAAAATGAACTCTGAGTCTATGTGGAGGCAAATAAGTATTACATGAAACCCTTGAGTGATTTTCGACCATCCGATCTCTGGATGAGATCCAAGCCGTCGGAACAAGGCGGGAACCAACAGCGAAAGGACCGAGATCTGCGGTTCCGAGGTGTCACATGACCAAGAGAACCAGGCCATGCCACCTGCCCCGGCAAGGACGGTTGTCTTAATAGCGTAAGTGAGTTGGCACCTGCAAATACTGCGGCAGGACCATCAAGGGCCGCGCTATATTAACCCATATTACCATTGATAACCTATAGTAGGGTTCTGTCATAAGGGCAGGGCTTACATCCAACGCCCAGCTAATAAAAATACATTACAATTCCGTGTGGTACATGGAATAACCAAAGTCAATAGAAATACATGTACAGCCGATGACATTATATATAGTGTAATGTATATGTTGGGTCGTTAAAAGTAATGTGTTTACATAAAAGAAACAGGAGTATCATAAAGTGCATCGTTAACTTGTTAGGTTATGCATATATTAAAATTTTATTTTATGTATATGTGAATTTAGGTGTGACAAATTGGTATCAGAGCCCGGTTTCAACACTGTGGCCTCAAGTTGAACATGTTTCATTGTGCAGAAGGGTACACCATGCAAACATATGTAAGATAATAATGTACTTAACTGTGTTCTGTCTATTTGGGGTGAAATCCAGAATTACAACAGCTAGCAGTTAAGCCAGAAAAGAGACAAAATGCAAGGAACCGGCAATAACCCTCAAGAGAATCCAGAGCTGTGGGTACAATTGGGTGCAGAAACACGGAGTACCAACCTTGCCATCCTGGAAACTGTCCAGGAATTGAAGAATGAGATGGCACGGTTGCGAGAGGACAACGCGCGGTTGACAGTTGAACAAGAAAGAATTTTGAAGAGTTTGTCGGATAGGCAAAATCCCCCTGTCCAACCCCAGTGCGGAACAACAGAGGATGAAAGAAGAACAGAATTATCAGATGGAACCTGAACTTTCAGAAGGCAAGGAGGATCATTATGATAATGTACCAGAACAGCAAACTTCAAAACGACAAAAAATGGAGCTGCAAGGAGAGTTTCGAAAAATTAAACCCCCGCATTTTGATGGCGAACAGGAGGAAGCAGTTGAAGCTTGGTTAATAAATATGAATAAATATTTTCAGTTGTACGAGTATGATCATAACCTGAAGGCAAGATTAGCTATTTTTCAGTTACAAGGTAAGGCAACCTTGTGGTGGGAGGAAATCAAAATTGTCAAAGGGGTAAGTGAACGGACCATTACCTGGGAGAAGTTTCAGAAATACTTCAAGGAGAGGTATCTGACTGAACGCTTTTACGATGAAAAGGCAAGGGAATTTCATGATTTAAGATTGGGACAGCAGACAATGGATGAGTTCATTAATCGCTTTACCTCACTGCTACGTTATGTACCTTACATCAAGGAGGAGAAAGCCAAGGTCCAAAGGTTTGTGAGCAGCTTACCTTCGTATATAAGGGAAAGGATTGAGTTTGACAATCCTAGAACCATGGATGAGGCTATTCGTAAAGCAAGGATCTGCTACCAGCAGAGTAAACAGAAGGGGGACACCTCGAACAAAAGATGGAATGAGAAAAGAAACAGTCGGATGGTTGGGAGCAGCAAAGGAGGTCGCAGCAGTGGAAGTAAAGGTGCTGGTAAAGTATTAAACAGTAGACATGTTGCAAGGAATGCACCCCGGTCCAGGCCAATGAGCGAATCTAGAGTAAATGAGCAGTCTGTTAGACTAGAAGGTGAGGGGATGACCAGACCGCCAGTTCAATGCTGGGGTTGTGGAGGACCTCACTATGTTAAAAACTGCCCACAGCGAAAGGGGACAGACCAAATATCCCAAATTCATGAGGCATCGACCGTTGGGGACGTGGCACGCAGTGTACCCAGAATTAATGCGGCTTTGGAAGACCGACAGGCAGAGTACCAACCATCTATGGTTGAGTTCGAAGGTAAAATCTCAAATCTTTCTATAGCTGTTCTTATTGATCTAGGAGCTACTTTAAGTTATGTTAGCCCAAAAATAGTAGAACAGTGTAAACTACAAGCTGAAAAGTTCAGAAATCCATGGCTGGTCCAATTAGATACAGGAGCCAAGAGACGAGTTTTGGCCAAAGTAAATAATTGCTCCTTAACCATAGCAGGACAGCCAATAGTGGCAGATTTAAATGTACTACCGTTGGGTTCATACGATATCCTGATTGGGATGGACTGGCTGGAAAAACACTGGTCCTTAGTGAATTGCAAGACCAAAACTATCTACTATAAGGATGACCGTGGAGAGCAGCAGGAGTTACAAGGAATCAGACACCCTGTACAGATTCGACCCATTACAGCATCTCAGCTAGCTAAGTGCATCAAGAAGAAATGTCAAATCTACGCTATTCAGGTGGGATACGCAAATCAGAAGGATAAAACTGCTATGCTGGGTAGCATTCCGGTAGTACAGGAATTTGCAGATGTTTTCCCCGAGGAAGTGCCGGGATTACCACCTAAAAGAGATGTGGATTTCACTATTGAGCTGATTCCAGGGGCAGCACCCGTATCACGGGCACCATACCGCATGAGTGTACCAGAACTAACAGAATTAAAAATGCAACTGCAGGAGCTGTTAGATAAAAATTACATCCGTCCCAGTGTATCACCCTGGGGAGCCCCAGTGCTGTTCGTCAAAAAGAAAGATGGAACCTTTAGGATGTGCATTGATTATCGTCAGCTGAATAAGCTCACGATCAAAAATAAATATCCTTTGCCTAGGATCGACGAACTTTTTGATCAGGTGAAGGGAGCGACGATATTCTCTAAAATCGATCTGCGATCTGGATACCATCAGATCAGAATTAAAGAGGAGGATATTGCTAAGACCGCTTTCAGAACACGGTATGGGCATTATGAATTCGTGGTGCTACCTTTTGGTCTGACCAATGCACCTGCTACCTTCATGTGTTTGATGAACAGTGTGTTTCACCGGTTCTTAGACAAGTTTGTGCTGATATTCGTAGATGACATTCTGATTTACAGCAAATCAAGAAAGGAGCATGAGGAACACCTTAGATTGGTGTTGCAAACTTTGCGAGAACATCAATTATATGCAAAGTTTAGTAAGTGTGATTTCTTCAAGGAGGAGATACAATACTTAGGTCATGTAATCACAAAGGAAGGAATCGCAGTAGATCCTGAGAAAATCAGAACTATAATGGAGTGGCCCATACCAAAGGACGTGGCAGATATTAGGTCCTTTATGGGGTTAGCGGGTTATTATAGAAGATTTGTTGAAGGCTTTTCGAGGGTAGCATACCCTATCACCTCCTTACAAAAGAAGGGAAAAGTATTTAAGTGGACCTCAGAATGCCAGAAGAGCTTTGAACAGCTCAAGCACTTACTCACCACCGCACCTGTATTGAGTATAGCTGATCCTAATAAGGATTACGTGGTCTGCACGGACGCAAGTAAAGAAGGTGTGGGAGGAGTGTTGATGCAAGAAGGAAGAGTCATTGCTTATGAATCTAGGAAGCTGAAAGAACATGAGCAGAAATACTCTGCTTACGACTTGGAGCTGGCAGCTGTCATTCATGCCCTGAAAATGTGGCGACACTATCTGCTGGGCAGAAAATTTCTGTTGCTAACAGACCACCACAGCCTAACGAACTATTTCAACCAACCCACCTTAAATACGAGACAAGCTCGATGGGCTGACTTCTTAAGCGGGTTCGACTTTGAAATTAAGCATCTAAAAGGGAAGGAGAACCGAGTAGCGGATGCATTAAGTCGGAAGGTACAGTGCGTGTGCAAGATTTCGGTCAGTAAATGGCAAAGTACTCTGTTTGAAAAGATAAAAACAGCGGCTGAACAAGATGTTGTTTATCAGCAAATTAAACAGCAAATACAGCAACTATCTGGTAAGGAAATACAACAAGGGTATGAACTAGATGATGCTGGAATGTTGTACTTTAATAAAAAGCTGTATGTACCCAATGAAGACAGTCTTAAGAAGTTGATTCTGGACGAATTCCACATCAGCCATTACACCGGGCATCCAGGATACCAGAAAATGGTTACCGCTCTTCGAAAAGAATATTACTGGCCAAAAATGAAGAAGGAGGTAGCTGAGTATCTAGCACGATGTCTAGAATGTCAGCAGATCAAGGCGGAACATTTGCATCCAACAGGGCTGCTACAACCCTTACCCATTCCGGAATGGAAATGGGAGACTATCTCCATGGATTTTATAACCGGATTGCCTCGAATGAAGAAGAATAATGATTCCATTATGGTGGTAGTGGATAAGTTGAGTAAAGCAGCACACTTCATACTTGTGCAATCAACATATAAGGCTGTGCAAATTGCTCATATTTTCATGCAAAATATATTCAAATTGCATGGACTTCCGAAGGTGATCATCTCCGATCGTGATGTTAAGTTTACATCAGCCTTTTGGAGGACATTGTTTGTTGAACTGGGAACACAGCTGAACTTTAGCACAGCCTATCATCCCCAAACAGATGGCCAAACGGAGCGAGTGAATCAGGTTGTGGAGGACATGTTGAGAGCATGTGTTATGATGAAGCCAACCCAATGGGAAGAATATCTCCACCTGGTCGAATTTGCATATAACAATGGGTATCACTCCTCAACACAGTTGAGTCCTTTTGAGGTCATGTATGGGCGGAAGTGCCGCACACCCTCAAGTTGGGGTGGACCTGAGGACAGGTTACAAATTGGTCCTGAAATGCTCAAGGAAATGGAAGAAACAGTAAAAAGGGTGCGTACCAACTTAAAAGCCGCTCAGGATAGACAGAAAAGTTTTGCTGATCGAAAGAGAAGGTTCAAAGAATTTCAAGTTGGGGACCATGTGTTTGTCAGAATCCAGCCCCGAAGGAGTACCTTGCAGTGGAGCGGGTGTGCCAAACTTGCACCTCGTTATTTTGGGCCTTTCCAAATCTTGGCAAGGGTGGGGCCGGTAGCTTATCAGCTCGCCCTACCAAGCCATATTAGGATCCACAATGTTTTTCACGTTTCCATATTAAAACAATACGTCTACGATCCGAAACATGTGATTCAATGGCAGAATGTTCGGGTAAGAATTAATTTGGTCACTCTAGACAAGCTTTGTTCCAAGAAAAGAAAATAACTAAATCTGTTGCTGATTGCAGGTCGAGCTGGAAGGCGAGGTTCTGGTCGAACCACTGACCATTCTCGACCGGAGAGAAGTGCAGCTGCGGAAACGGGTTATTTTCCAAGCTAAAGTGCAGTGGCAGCACTATGGGCCGGAAGAAGCCACTTGGGAGGATGAAGAACTCCTTAGAGAAGCTTACCCGAATTTGTTTAAGGGTGACAAACATCGGGACGATGTCCAATCACAGGAGGGGGAGATGTAATGACCCCAAGATATGTAAATGTGAAAGTTTATTGTGGTTAAAGACAATAATACAGTTGTTGTTATGTTTTAAACAAAACTGTGACAAACTATTTCTTTTATTAAAGTAATTTAAATATTTCTTGAAATGCTGGCAGCCTCTAAGAGGTGGATCTTAAAGAAAGAGATCAATTGTGATAACTGATGGAAACTACCCTCCAAAACAAGAAAAGTCCTGACTGAGGGAGGGGGGGTTCTGGGCTGTGAGGACAGACAGAAGAAATTCTTTTCCAAGAACAGGAAAAAGAGAAAGAAAAGAGAAAGTGGTTAAGTCTGGTTAGGACCAGATAACCAGGCACAGAGAGTGCACAAATCCTGTTGAGCGCTGGAGGCCTCCAGGATGGCTCGGGGGAGAATTCCGTCTGAGGGATGGGTCTCATGGCTGGGTGGACGAGCAGAATTAAAGCTCAGGTGACTTGCTTTGTTTGAAAAACCATTCCTGACACTGGTATCCAGGTACGGTTCCAAACTGTGAAGTCCCTGATTGAAAATAAATGTGCATGGAAATTACAGTAGTTGAATAGGAAAAAGTCTTTTTATTTTCCTAGACACTGTCACAATGATTAGCATAATGTACAAGTGTAAACTTTAAATTGAGGACAGACTGTCAAATAATGGACAGGGTCTGGGTTAGTACCCCGGTAAAGAAAGTTACACAGAAAATATTAAGCAAGATTGAATACTGGTGTAAGGAAGCGTTAACCGAGGACTGGTTACTGTGTAACAGTCTCGACTCAACCTCATTAGCGAGGTCAATACGCTGTCCGTAACGAACAGTTACATGTGAATCAAACAATAGTGAACACTGTGACAGTTAACCGAAACGAATGTTGTGAATGACAATAGAACGAGGGTTTTAACTTCCGAATCTAAATAGAGGGGCACCGACTGTAGTCGGATGCTACCCCGTCGACGGAAGAACGGTGAAATAGTTGTCTAGCATAATAACTAATAACCTGTGCATAAACCGATACTGGTGAACTGTACAATCAGAGAATGGAAATCATATTTCATTTCATTAACCTATGTCACCAAGTCGCAGTACTCGCGGACATGATATGAATATAAATCCTGTGTATTTAAAGTTGTAAATGGAACACAGCGAGCATATAAATATTAAAACCCTGTGTATTTAAGGCTATGAATGGAACACAGCGAGCATAAGAATATTAAACCCTGTGTGTCTAAAGCTATAACTGGAACACAGTGAGCATATGCATATAAAACCCTGTGTATGTAAGAGCTGTAAATGGAGTACAGATAGTATATGTATATACCAAAACAAACCTGTGCATGCAACTTCGTTAAGAAGATATTCATATTAAAACAAGGAAACCTGTGCGATAACAGTAAAGAGAAAACAGCAAGCATGCATATAGTGCAACCTTTTCCATAGAGAGAAGAGCCAGCTTAACATTGCTTTACAGCCACCGAATACACGTTGTATAGAATAGCAATACGAAGAGCATATAGAAATCACAGAACGTGTAACCAAAGCTATTAGAATAACTTGACCATATATAGGCGAATGCCGTTATGGAAATAAGCAGAATCAGCAAGAAAATATAAACCCATGTTCTGTTCAAAATGTCGAGAGTAGAGTCAGAATCATATAGCTACAGACATAAATAATACCCTGAGGGTTAGACGGCGTCTATCCTCTGTTTATAATTACAAACATTACCGAATGGTGAAGCTTAAAAAGGATATTAACAGTACACATTCGATAAGAGGAAAACCCAAAAACCCTCATGTCCAGATCTGTGCGTGAAGACCAGATCTGCAATCCATACGTCTAAGAGTAAGTGTATCAAGATTGCCTCGAGGGCAGCATTGTGAATCAAATGGAAAAATGTAAAATGAGTATAAAGAACCCATGATTCGCTGTGAGTAACAAATTAACCAGCGAAGTCACAGTCACGGCCAGTCTACACAACAAAGTCAAATGGTAAGGGTTCTCATCAGAGAATACCCAGCATTTGAATCGAGAAAACCCGCGTTGGGGACAGTGGTCTGCACCAAACCACGAAACTATAAATTATGACTTGTATTCTATTCACTCTACTATGTAAACAGAATATTGATTACCGATACATACCTGTGACTATCGGAGGATTGCGCCGTTGTGTGCAGCCATCCTGACTCCATCCAAAAAGTAGCAAGTCCCAGCTGCACATCATGGAAAGGAAACGAATAAGATCCTAAGAAATTGCCATGGTAACCAGAACAGTTAAGTAATATAGCAGAACGAATATCCATTGACCATACCTTTGAGGGTTTGTTGACGGACGGGTCGTGGCCTCTGAGGCATTTGCAGAATGAAGAGCTGTTGCTAGTGAATTCGGGTCGAAGAAGGAGCGTTGAACCGGGTCCGGAAAGACCGCAAGTGAAAATGAACTCTGAGTCTATGTGGAGGCAAATAAGTATTACATGAAACCCTTGAGTGATTTTCGACCATCCGATCTCTGGATGAGATCCAAGCCGTCGGAACAAGGCGGGAACCAACAGCGAAAGGACCGAGATCTGCGGTTCCGAGGTGTCACATGACCAAGAGAACCAGGCCATGCCACCTGCCCCGGCAAGGACGGTTGTCTTAATAGCGTAAGTGAGTTGGCACCTGCAAATACTGCGGCAGGGCCATCAAGGGCCGCGCTATATTAACCCATATTACCGTTGATAACCTATAGTAGGGTTCTGTCATAAGGGTAGGGCTTACATCCAACGCCCAGCTAATAAAAATACATTACAATTCCGTGTGGTACATGGAATAACCAAAGTCAATAGAAATACATGTACAGCCGATGACATTATATATAGTGTAATGTATATGTTGGGTCGTTAAAAGTAATGTGTTTACATAAAAGAAACAGGAGTATCATAAAGTGCATCGTTAACTTGTTAGGTTATGCATATATTAAAATTTTTTTTTATGTATATGTGAATTTAGGTGTGACAAATTGGTATCAGAGCCCGGTTTCAACACTGTGGCCTCAAGTTGAACATGTTTCATTGTGCAGAAGGGTACACCATGCAAACATATGTAAGATAATAATGTACTTAACTGTGTTCTGTCTATTTGGGGTGAAATCCAGAATTACAACAGCTAGCAGTTAAGCCAGAAAAGAGACAAAATGCAAGGAACCGGCAATAACCCTCAAGAGAATCCGGAGCTGTGGGTACAATTGGGTGCAGAAACACGGAGTACCAACCTTGCCATCCTGGAAACTGTCCAGGAATTGAAGAATGAGATGGCACGGTTGCGAGAGGACAACGCGCGGTTGACAGTTGAACAAGAAAGAATTTTGAAGAGTTTGTCGGATAGGCAAAATCCCCCTCTGTCCAACCCCAGTGCGGAACAGCAGAGGATGACAGAAGAACAGAATTATCAGATGGAACCTGAACTTTCAGAAGGCAAGGAGGATCATTATGATAATGTACCAGAACAGCAAACTTCAAAACGACAAAAAATGGAGCTGCAAGGAGAGTTTCGAAAAATTAAACCCCTGCATTTTGATGGCGAACAGGAGGAAGCAGTTGAAGCTTGGTTAATAAATATGAATAAATATTTTCAGTTGTACGAGTATGATCATAACCTGAAGGCAAGATTAGCTATTTTTCAGTTACAAGGTAAGGCAACCTTGTGGTGGGAGGAAATCAAAATTGTCAAAGGGGTAAGTGAACGGACCATTACCTGGGAGAAGTTTCAGAAATACTTCAAGGAGAGGTATCTGACTGAACGCTTTTACGATGAAAAGGCAAGGGAATTTCATGATTTAAGATTGGGACAGCAGACAATGGATGAGTTCATTAATCGCTTTACCTCACTGCTACGTTATGTACCTTACATCAAGGAGGAGAAAGCCAAGGTCCAAAGGTTTGTGAGCAGCTTACCTTCGTATATAAGGGAAAGGATTGAGTTTGACAATCCTAGAACCATGGATGAGGCTATTCGTAAAGCAAGGATCTGCTACCAGCAGAGTAAACAGAAGGGGGACACCTTGAACAAAAGATGGAATGAGAAAAGAAACAGTCGGATGGTTGGGAGCAGCAAAGGAGGTCGCAGCAGTGGAAGTAAAGGTGCTGGTAAAGTATTAAACAGTAGACATGTTGCAAGGAATGTGCCCCGGTCCAGGCCAATGAGCGAATCTAGAGTAAATGAGCAGTCTGTTAGACTAGAAGGTGAGGGGATGACTAGACCGCCAGTTCAATGCTGGGGTTGTGGAGGACCTCACTATGTTAAAAACTGCCCACAGCGAAAGGGGACAGACCAAATATCCCAAATTCATGAGGCATCGACCGTTGGGGACGTGGCACGCAGTGTACCCAGAATTAATGCGGCTTTGGAAGACCGACAGGCGGAGTACCAACCATCTATGGTTGAATTCGAAGGTAAAATCTCAAATCTTTCTATAGCTGTTCTTATTGATCTAGGAGCTACTTTAAGTTATGTTAGCCCAAAAATAGTAGAACAGTGTAAATTACAAGCTGAAAAGTTCAGAAATCCATGGCTGGTCCAATTAGCTACAGGAGCCAAGAGACGAGTTTTGGCCAAAGTAAATAATTGCTCCTTAACCATAGCAGGACAGCCAATAGTGGCAGATTTAAATGTACTACCGTTGGGTTCATACGATATCCTGATTGGGATGGACTGGCTGGAAAAACACTGGTCCTTAGTGAATTGCAAGACCAAAACTATCTACTATAAGGATGACCGTGGAGAGCAGCAGGAGTTACAAGGAATCAGACACCCTGTACAGATTCGACCCATTACAGCATCTCAGCTAGCTAAGTGCATCAAGAAGAAATGTCAAATCTACGCTATTCAGGTGGGATACGCAAATCAGAAGGATAAAACTGCTATGCTGGGTAGCATTCCGGTAGTACAGGAATTTGCAGATGTTTTCCCCGAGGAAGTGCCGGGATTACCACCTAAAAGAGATGTGGATTTCACTATTGAGCTGATTCCAGGGGCAGCACCCGTATCACGGGCACCATACCGCATGAGTGTACCAGAACTAACAGAATTAAAAATGCAACTGCAGGAGCTGTTAGATAAAAATTACATCCGTCCCAGTGTATCACCCTGGGGAGCCCCAGTGCTGTTCGTCAAAAAGAAAGATGGAACCTTTAGGATGTGCATTGATTATCGTCAGCTGAATAAGCTCACGATAAAAAATAAATATCCTTTGCCTAGGATCGACGAACTTTTTGATCAGGTGAAGGGAGCGACGGTATTCTCTAAAATCGATCTGCGATCTGGATACCATCAGATCAGAATTAAAGAGGAGGATATCGCTAAGACCGCTTTCAGAACGCGGTATGGGCATTATGAATTCGTGGTGCTACCTTTTGGTCTGACCAATGCACCTGCTACCTTCATGTGTTTGATGAACAATGTGTTTCACCGGTTCTTAGACAAGTTTGTGCTGATATTCATAGATGACATTCTGATTTACAGCAAATCAAGAAAGGAGCATGAGGAACACCTTAGATTGGTGTTGCAAACTTTGCGAGAACATCAATTATATGCAAAGTTTAGTAAGTGTGATTTCTTCAAGGAGGAGATACAATACTTAGGTCATGTAATCACAAAGGAAGGAATCGCAGTAGATCCTGAGAAAATCAGAACTATAATGGAGTGGCCCATACCAAAGGACGTGGCAGATATTAGGTCCTTTATGGGGTTAGCGGGTTATTATAGAAGATTTGTTGAAGGCTTTTCAAGGGTAGCATACCCTATCACCTCCTTACAAAAGAAGGGAAAAGTATTTAAGTGGACCTCAGAATGCCAGAAGAGCTTTGAACAGCTCAAGCACTTACTCACCACCGCACCTGTATTGAGTATAGCTGATCCTAATAAGGATTACGTGGTCTGCACGGATGCAAGTAAAGAAGGTGTGGGAGGAGTGTTGATGCAAGAAGGAAGAGTCATTGCTTATGAATCTAGGAAGCTGAAAGAACATGAGCAGAAATACTCTGCTTACGACTTGGAGCTGGCAGCTGTCATTCATGCCCTGAAAATGTGGCGACACTATCTGCTGGGCAGAAAATTTCTGTTGCTAACAGACCACCACAGCCTAACGAACTATTTCAACCAACCCACCTTAAATACGAGACAAGCTCGTTGGGCTGACTTCTTAAGCGGGTTCGACTTTGAAATTAAGCATCTAAAAGGGAAGGAGAACCGAGTAGCGGATGCATTAAGTCGGAAGGTACAGTGCGTGTGCAAGATTTCGGTCAGTAAATGGAAAAGTACTCTGTTTGATAAGATAAAAACAGCGGCTGAACAAGATGTTGTTTATCAGCAAATTAAACAGCAAATACAGCAACTATCTGGTAAGGAAATACAACAAGGGTATGAACTAGATGATGCTGGAATGTTGTACTTTAATAAAAAGCTGTATGTACCCAATGAAGACAGTCTTAAGAAGTTGATTCTGGACGAATTCCACATCAGCCATTACACCGGGCATCCAGGATACCAGAAAATGGTTACCGCTCTTCGAAAAGAATATTACTGGCCAAAAATGAAGAAGGAGGTAGCTGAGTATCTAGCACGATGTCTAGAATGTCAGCAGATCAAGGCGGAACATTTGCATCCAACAGGGCTGCTACAACCCTTACCCATTCCGGAATGGAAATGGGAGACTATCTCCATGGATTTTATAACCGGATTGCCTCGAACGAAGAAGAATAATGATTCCATTATGGTGGTAGTGGATAAGTTGAGTACATTGAATCTTTAGAAAGATGAAGAGAAGAAAGGGAAAACCATTTTAAACTAGAATTAACTACAATGCTTGACAATAACCACAAATCGTTAGAAAATAAAATATTCTCACTCACACTGAACTCCAAGGAATGAAAGGTAAAATTCAATAAATTGAACATAACAAGCAAGCAATGATTAAGGAAAATGACACTTCGAAAAATGAAATTAAAAATATAAAAGAAAAACTACATGATAACTCAGCACTAAATAACACAAATAATAAATTCTTAAGATTCTTCGGGTTGGTAAGAAGAGTACCTAAAGAAAAGATAACATAGAAAAACATATTCTGACATAGCAATGGAAACAAGGAGATAAAAAGATATAAAATAAATAAAATTCTATGCTTCATTTCCAGCAAGGAGAAGTTGATGGTGCAGTGAATGTGATGTTGTGATGCATTGTATATCAGGAAGGAGAAAAATTAATAAAGGATGAATATTTTAATGGTTTGTATAGCACATTGAGTTTGGTCTCTAAACAAGTAGCTATATGAATGTTGTTTTACAACTTTAAAAGACAAGGATTGACAGCAAATAAGGAAAAAAATAATAAAGCCTGAAGATTTAAATTGTTTAAAGTTTACATAGCTTGTTGGATGGATAATTTTTATTAAATTTTCTATGTTGTAAGTAGTATCAGATAAAAAGAAATTATAGTTCCCCTAGTTTGTAAATTAAGTTAATCTAACAACAAATGAAAATAAAACCATGCATCTATTTACCATCCATTATCTTGGCCAACAACTATAAACTCTGTTTTGGAGACGAAACATGAACAAACTAAACTTTCCTTCCTTAAAGAATGTGATTTTCTTCATTATGGAAGTCTAGATGTGGTTGGTATGTTTGTGATGAAGGGTCATCGAAATCCATTGAGGGGATTAAACCATATTGGATTTTTTTATGATAGTTAAGTTCAAAATGGATTATCTCCAACGACTATGTCAGTACTCAGATTTGGTGATCATAATAATAGATGGTACATGCCGAGTGTTTGCTTGCCAATTGTTTGAAGAAATACCTTACTAATCATGTTTAAGTCACTCATTGAGAAAAACTCACCCATTCGTAAATTTTGTTGAATATCTAGAAGAATAAAAGCAAAATTTGGATCTCCCACAAAGCATCCATTTAGATCAACGACAACTAATATACGAGGGCAAAGAACTTGAGAACCAATTTTCTTTTTTAAGAAAACATAATCAATGATTGGAGTCATTTTTTTTGGTCATGTGTTTGAGTGGAGGAGTAGCAACCCATGGGATGTCTTCAAGCAAAATGAAACCCTGTACATAGTGCTGGACCTCACAGGTATTTTAGAGCACATAGAACACCACCCTAAAAAATTATACTCTTGATAAATTAAGAATAACCTAAGATGTTTAGAGTGAATGTTGAGGTAAGCGGTACAAGAATTGAGGATGTTTTTGAAAGGGTAAGGGAATTTAGATACTCTGTTTCGTATAGCTCAGAATGCTGCTATTACTAGGTGTTAATTAATATTAAAGCAGGAAGACAAGTGAAATAATGTTATAGAACCAGGAACCCAAAAGATGCAGTGCATTTAGATCTGTTAAGGCTGAGCATATTGAACATGGTTCTCAACGTAGTCCATCGATTCCAGGTTACATGATTGCTACTGAGTCGAAAAAAGCAAAGCTTCGTGATCGTTCTCCAAGGTCATGTCCAAATGTTCAGGAGAAGGGGACTCCTATATTAAGGAGACCTTGTCTTCCAAGAGATCCTAATGGGAAACCAAATTATATATCACCAAGGACTTAGAGATTTTTTGGTGGCGATCCCGAGGAGGGACACATAACTGTGACCGTTTAATTCTTTCGGTTCCAAATTAAGTTTGGTGGCAGGGTTTTGGTGTATGACTTTAATGTGGTTTATTGTTTGTTGTCTACCCTCTATACTGACCTCAAGCTTGTGACTATGGGTTATCACTTTCACCTAGGGTGTTTGGAAGTCATTTCTTCTTTGCGATGGTTTGGCTCTACGGGTGCTCAGTGCTTTCACTTGGTATTTGCGATGGTTGGTAGGTTTCGTGCCTTGCTTGTCCCGTATGGTGGTTTAATGTGCTTTGCTGGTTCTCTGTGGTTTGTTGGTGTTGTGCCTCTGCTTGTTCTCTGTAGTCTGTTGATGCTGTGCCTCTGCTCGTTCTCTGTAGCGATTCACTGCTCTGGTTTTTGGAGGGTTTCAGGTTATTTTCCACCCGCAAGTTTATTTGTCTCTGTCATTTGCTTCAAGCTTCATCTTTGCTCTGTTTGTGGTGATTTGTATGTTGATGTTGGGTTTGGTGACGGTTTGGCTCTGTAAATCTCAGGTTCTTGCCTAGCTGCTGCACGAGACGACTCGGAAAACTCGCTCTAAGGTAATCTTCTCTTTCCAATTTCAATTTCACTCCTTGTTTTTGAAGGTTCTAACGCTCTGGCTCCTTGGTGAGTAGGCAGAACGCGTCCATGGCTCTTCTGCTAGTGGAAACCCTTTGTTACGGGTCTCGGCTCTCGTCCTTTGTCACAGAATCATTCCTCCTCCAAGTAAAAACCCTCATTCCTCTTCCAGTTGGCTATTCACTGTTGTTTTGGTTTCGTGGCTCCAACTAACCGCTGCCCTGCTCTGTGGTGGTGTGCAGGCCCTTCCAGGGGAACGCTGCTCCACAACTTCGACTTGGGGACTGTTCGCGGGCTCAGGGAAAACCCGAGTAGGGGTTTTCCATGGCTGTCGCAATTTCTTGCTTGCTTTGTTGCTTGTTCTGTCGATACTTGCTATGTCACTTGCTCTTATATGTATTCAGTTATGCCCTTGGGGTTTTGGTTCCTTTGTGTCTGTATGTGGTCTCCGAGGTGGTCATGCCCTCGTTGTTTGATTTGGGCCTAGCCTGTGGATTGTAATTTTGTTGGTTTGCATGGGTTTGGAACCCTCCACGATTTCCAGGATTATAGAATTTGTACAGTGGATTTTGTTGAATGAAAAATGAAAATGCAATGTACATGAAATGCTTTTAAATGCTGAATATAATAGTACCCAGGTTTTTTTGTTGAGGAAAAAAGGAAATATATATGCTGGTGTACCTCTGCTTGGTTCTCAGTTTTGAAATGCTTCCTGTTACAGAATGCTTATCGATGCTTGTTCGGATCTTTTGAATAAATAGTTTCACTGCCTTGCTTTCATTTTGATGCCTGAAACATCTATGCACATGAAATATAATAAAAAAATTAATCTACTTCCTTAATGACAGATTTTGAATTGTCTGCTACTATAGAGATTCAAATAATTGTAAAGTACAACTTCTGGGCTCTCTCTTCTCTCTGGATGGCAGCCTTTCCATCCTCCCTGATTTTTCTTTTTCAATGCATTATTAGCAATTTATTTACAATTGAGGAATTGTTCCTCAGTTACTTTTTAGTTGTGTAATAGTTTCTTCAAACAAGTTCCTAACTAACCCTATCTTGATCTGCTTGCCTAATTTTAAAAACTAACAATGGCTGAGTCAGCCTTAATTTTAAATGAAACAAAATAAAACAAGATGAAACATAAACTCAAAGTGTTTTCCTCTCTGTCCAACAAAATAAATTAAAATAAAAACATTTCCCAGCTGTCACCTCTTCACTTGAATGCTCCTGCATCAGGCTCTCGAGATAAATTAAACTCATGGCTCCTATCCATGAGCTCTTCAATAGAGTACCCGACGCTTTGAATTTGGCCAGCATCTAACCAAGTACTATCTTCAATAGGATGACCCTTCCACTTAACTAGGTACTACAAATATTCTTTCCTTCAATTTCGTCTGGCCACCTGGGTATCTAGGATCTGTTTGATCTCTAGAGGCTTTGCTGGGGGCATTTGTTTAATCCACAAATCATTCTCATTCTGGTTGTCCCGTGTTCATCTTTCCGAAATGTCTTCTTCATTTGTCACAATGTAGGGGTACAAATCTGCCACATTGAAAATGGGTGAATTCTAATACATGGGGGTAATTGCAACTCATAAGCATTCACAAAAAACTTCCGAAGAATCCTGCAAGGACTAATTTTTTTTCATTTCAACTTGTTGTATTCGCCTTTAGGAAACCTCTCCTTGCGTAGGTGTGCTAATACCAAGTCTCCTACATTGAATTGTACCTCCCGCCTTTTCAAATCTGCTTTCTGCTTATATATTTGGCTATTGTCTTGTAATTTTAATTTCACATGTTCATGAAGGTCGCTGACTGCCTTTGCGAAATCTTCACCATTAGCACTCCTGCGCTCCAACTGACCCAAATCCCGTAACTCATGTACTCCACGTGGGTGCATTCCATACAGGATTTGGGAAGGACTACTACCCATGCTTCGATTGCGCGAATCGTTATAAGCAAATTCTGCTTGTGCAAGCACACGATCCCACTGTCGAGAATTTTCTCCAACCAAATTCCTCAATAAATTTCCCAGACTTCGGTTCACCACTTCGGTTTGACCATCGGTCTGCGGATGATAAGCTGAGCTGAAGTTTAGTTTGGTGTCTAATTTTTTCCATAAGGTTCGCCAAAAATGTCCTGTAAACTTAACGTCTCGGTCCGAAACAATAAACTTCGGCAAGCCATGTAATCTGACTATCTCGGTGAAGAACAAATGTGCTACATGTGTGGTGTCACTGGTTTTCCTGCATGGAATGAAATGTGCCATTTTGGTGAAACGATCCACCACCACCATGATGGAATCGAATCCCTGTTGTGTCTTCGGCAGACCTAAGACAAAGTCTAAACTGACTGAGTCCCATGGTCTGTTCGGAATAGGTAAGGGCATATACAACCCTGTGTTCTGGCTGTGTCCCTTTGCAAGTTGACACACTTTGCATCTAGTCACAAACCTTTGTACATCTCTGCGCATCTTCGGCCAATAGTAAAAGTGGCTCAACTGATCCAAGGTCTTGTCTATGCCAAAATGCCCGGCTAAACCTCCATTATGCTTTTCTTGGATTAAGTTCTCTCTCATAGAACATTCTAGAATACAAAACTGCCCTCCTTTGAACAACGACCCTTCCTGCATATTATAGTCCAGCCATGAACTGTTATCTCTCAACAATGGATTTTGGAAAGCTTCATAAGCTTCCTTAAAATATGCAACTGCAACATACAAGTCCTTAAGATGTTTGAATCCTAATACTTGTATCGTACTTTCTTGTAGGATCAAATTCCTCCTGCTTAACACATTTGCCACTTTGTTGGCTTGACCACTGATGTGTTTCAACACAAACGTAAAACTCTGCAAGTACTCCACCCACTTTGCATGTTTATGGTTCAGCTTATGCTGCTACATAATATACTGCAATGTAGAATTGTCTAAAAATAAGACAAATTCATTGGCCAACAGATAATGTCTCCAATGCTTTAGCGCTTGAACCACTGCATAAAATTCCTTGTCATAAGACATGTACTTCTGCCTACTTTCATTTAGTTTCTCACTGAAATAGGCTACTGGCTTGTCCTCTTGGCTGAGTACTGCACCAATGGCTGTCCCACTGGCATCACAACGAACTTGAAAAAGTTTGTTAAAGTCTGGTAATCTCAAAATCAGTTTTTCAGTAATTTTCCTTTTGAGTAGCTGAAAACTCTTCTCTGCCATTTCTGTCCAATGGAAAGGCTGATTTTCCTTCTTAATGGTGTCCACCATGGGTGCACAAATCCCACTGAATTTTTTAATAAATTTCTGATAAAAACTCGCCAATCCATGAAAACTCCGTACCTCAAACAAACTTTTGGGAGACGACCAGCTAACTATGGCTGCAACCTTTTCCAGATCCATTTTTAGTTCATTCTTGGAAATCACAAATCCCAAATAAACTAGCTCTTTCTTGAAAAAAGAACTTTTTCTCAAATTTATCAGTAATTTATTCTATTGCAATTTTTCCAATACATACCTCACGAGTTGAAAATGCTCTTCCTTTGTCTTGCTGAATATAAGTATACCATCCAGATATACAATCACAAATTTTCCAATGAATTCCTTCAACATCTCGTTCATCAACTGCATGAACATGCTGGGGGCATTGCTCAATCCAAATGGCATAACTAGCCATTCGTACAAGCCTTCATTAGTCTTGAAAGATGTCTTCCACTCGTCACCTTCTCGAATTTTGATTTGGTGGTAGGCACTTTTCAGGTCTATCTTTGAAAAGTACGTCGCTCCACTCAAACAATCCATCATATCATCCATCCGAGGTAAAGGGAACCTGTACCTGATATTAATCTTGTTAATGGCCCGGGAATCCGTGCACAATCGCCACTCACCTCCTTTCTTGGGAGCTAGAACAGTCGGAACTACACAAGGGCTTAAAGTCTCCCGAATCAGTGCTTTATCCAACAACTCCTGCACCTGCTTCTGGATTTCTTCATTATCCTTCGGACTCATCTGGTAGGCAGCCTTGGTTGGCAAATTGGCTCCTGGAATAAAATCAATATGGTGACTAATGCTTCGCTTCGGTGGTAATTTGTCCAGTAGATCGTCTACCACAATATCACTAAATTCTTGCAGCATGTTCTATATCTCTTTAGGTAATTCAATGACTTCAGTATGGATCAATACCAGTTTTGGCCTTCGCACAACTGCATACTTCACCTCATCATCCTCCATCTGTCGCAGAAACTATTTTCTGCCTAACAGTAGTGTTTTTGTCCCATTGGTTTCTGCAACATCCTCTTCCTTCATGGGCACTAGCGTATGCTTTATCCCATCTTTAACAAACTTGTAACCATTTGTTTCCCCGTCATGGATGACCTTCCTATCAAACTGCCATGGTCTGCCCAACAAAATATTGCACACATCCATAGGCATGATATCACAAGTCACCTTGTCCTTGTACTTGCCAATATGAAACTCTACTTCACACTGCTCATCGACCAACAATTAGTGACCTTTCTGCAACCAAGGCACCCTATATGGAGTTGGGTGCTTCAACTTCTTCAAACCCAATTTTCCCACCATTTCAGTAGCTACCAGATTATCGGTACTTCAACTGTCTATAATTAATTTGCAGCATTTCCCATGCGACTTGGACACAGTCCAGAACAATGCTTTCATCTGTGTCTAATCAACTACTTCCTTAGCTGGTTTTAATAATACCTTGTTCAACACCAAGGCTTCCCCGGTTTCTGGCATATTTTCCACCTCCTGTGGTGGTGCCTCCGCTTCATCGGGCTGAGCGACATATGCTCCCCTTTGCCCAGTTTGTTCATTTTCAGGACATTCAAAGGACCTGTGTCCCCACTTGTGACACTTGTAACACTGATAGGCATTTCCTCTGCCTCTGCCATTACCTCTTCCTCGCTGGTATGACCTTCCTCCTCTGGTGTTACCTTCCTTCTCACTCTGTCACGAAGTCTTCGAACTACTACCCTCTTCATTGCTGTTGGCAGTCCTACCTCTGCTAGAGGTCTGTTCCTTACCTCTACCAGAACCATGTCCTCTTCTGGCATTTTGTTTCCTAGCAATCTTTTCCTCCACCTTCAAAGTACTCTGATAAGCTTCCTCTATGGTCTTAGGGGAAAGAATACTAATTTCGTCTAGGATCTCCATCCGTAGACCATTTATAAAACTAGTTGTTTTCTCAGGGGTATCTTCAACATAACCAACTCTCAGGTTAACTTTATGAAATTCTTCAGTATATTCCTTCACGGTCATCATTCTCTGCCTCAGGTTCTGTACTTGTTTATAAAGGGCAATTTTATAATCTTTAGGCAGAAACTTGCTCTTCATTCTAGCAACCATCTTGTCCCATTTTTTAATCAATGGTTTGTTTAATCTCCTCCTTTTTGCTTGTACATTGTCCCACCATAGTGCTGGATGTCCCTTCAATTTGGTGACAACAAATCTGATCCTCTTGTCTTCGTTGATTTCTTTATACTCAAAATATTTATCTAGTTCACTTATCTAGTCTAACAATGCCTCTGTGGACAAACTGCCATCATAATTAGAGAGCTCTGGTCTTGGCTTGCTGCTAGCCACAAAACTGACCTCAATAGCTTAATTTCTGGTCCTTCGTCATCTGACCCATCCGTCGTGGCTATGTTCTCCTCCTCACTGTCATTCCCACCTTCTGGATCTCTACGCCTTCGTGCTTCCACTGTTGCCAAACGTGTAGTTAAATTCCTAATTTCTTCTCGTAACCCTTCATCTGCTACTCTTCTGATGGCTATTCCTTGAACCCTTCTTCCTACCTCCATCTTTACTGAGAGAAAGGAACAACCTACTCTGATACCAAAAATTTGGTGGCGATCCCAAGGAGGGACACGTAGCTGTGACCGTTTAATTCTTTCGGTTCCGAATTAAGTTTGGTGGCAAGGTTTTGGTGTATGACTTTAATGTGGTTTATTGTTTGTTGTCCGCCCTCTGTACTAACCTCGGGCTTGTGACTATGGGTTATCACTTTCGCCGAGGGTGTTTGGAAGTCATTTCTTCTTTGCGATGGTTTGGCTTTGCGGGTGCTCAGTGCTTTCACCTAGTATTTGCGATGGTTGGTAGGTTTCGTGCCTTGCTTGTCTCGTATGGTGGTTTACTGTGCTTTGCTGGTTCTCTGTGGTCTATTGGTGTTATGCCTTTGCTTGTTCTCTGTAGTTTGTTGATGCTATGCCTCTGTTCGTTCTCTGTAGCGATTCACTACTCTGGTTTTTGGAGGGTTTCAGGTTATTTTTCACCTGCAAGTTTATTTGTCTCTGTCGTTTGCTTCAAGCTTTGTCTCTACTCTGTTTGTGGTGATTTGTATGTTGATGTTGGGTTTGGTGACTGTTCGGATTTGCAAATCTCAGGTTCCTGCCTCACTGCTGCACGGGACGACTCGACGAACTCGCTCTAAGGTAATCTTCTCTTTCCAATTTCAATTTCACTCATTGTTTTTGAAGGTTCTAATGCTTTGGCTCCTTGGTGAGCATGCAAAACGCGTCCATGACTCTTCTACTGGTGGAAACCCTCTATTACGGGTCTCGGCTCTCGTCCTCTATCACGGAATCGTTCCTCCTCCTGGTAAAAACCCTTGTTCCTCTTCCAGTTGGCTATTCACTGTTGTTTTGGTTTCGTGGCTCCAACTAACCACTGCCCTGCTCTGTGGTGGTGTGCAGGCCCTTCCAGGGGAACGCTGCTCCACAGCTTCGACCTGGGGACTGTTCGCGGGCTTAGGGAAAACCTGGGTAGGGTCTTTCCATGGCTGTTGCGATTTCTTGCTTGCTTTGTTGCTTGTTCTATCGATACTTGCTCTGTCGCTTGCTCTTGTCTATATTCGGTTATGCCCTTGGGGTTTTGGTTCCTTTGTGTCTGTATGTGGTCTCCGAGGTGTTCATGCCCTCGCTGTTTGATTTGGGCCTAGCCTGTGGACTGTAATTTTGTTGGTTTGCATGGGTTTGGAACCCTCCACGATTTCCAGGTTATAGAATTTGTACAGTGAATTTTGTTGAATGAAAAATGAAAATGCAATGTACAGGAAATGCTTTTAAATGCTGGATATAATAGTACCTGGGTTTTTTTGTTGAGGAAAAAAGGAAAAAAGTGATTGATCTCTTAGCATTGGTAGGAAGTCAATTCTCAATAGATTTGGAGATTTATCTTTATTCATATTTTTTTTGGAGAAATTTCTTTAAATGATGACATTTTGTCTTTTTTATTTCAGAAAAGGCAATCCGTGTTCAGGTTAATTGGCGAAGGTGATCGGTATTTGCACTTCTCTTGATATTTTGTGAATTTGGAGTATCTTCTCAATTAGTAATGAATGTGAATCTCTAGAAATACCTTTTATATATTATGAGTTTATATTAAGTGTGTTGGACTTGATATTCACTCTAAATGCGGTGTGGGCCCTAAAATGCATCAAATTATTCTATATATACAAAGAATATACCACGTTTCATATACATGATGTGACTACAAGCGTACATTTTTATGGGTTCAAATGACATAATGGATTCATTGACTATAAAGTGTTAGGTTGCATATTTTTTTTAGCTTCAAAATGTTTTGAGAAGGGTTTGGATATTACGCATGCTTTGATCTAATATTATTTTTACTTTGTGATGTATGATAATATGTGTTTGACTTCAAAAGCATTGAAACTAGCTTTTAATATCTTGTGAAGCATGTACTAATGATATTATTTGGTAAAATTTGAGAACTTTGTTTTTAGTGTTCATCACCATGATTTATGATGAATATATTTGATGCAGACATGTAGACTAGTTTAGAAAATAATTTTAAGATATTGTTACTAATATTCACTGGGAAGATTTTATGTGGAATCTTAACCACCTCTTTTATGCTACAACGAGAGGGAGGCAACAAATGAAGCAAATCATTTTTTTTGGATTCCAAAAAAAGAAAAAGAAAAAAGACAACAACAACAACAATTATTTAACAACGCGCATCATTGTAACATAAAATATATTCAAGCTATTGCTATCTAAAAAAAAGTATGATAGTAAGTTAAACATGAATACAAAATAGAAAATGGTTAGATCTTAATCTTTCTTAAAGTTTTGATAGATTTTGGGCCACTGTTTTAAAACCAAGGTGAGGTGTGGTCTTTTGATGTAAAAAAATAGTATTTTCATTGCAGTTCTTATGGACCACACTTGCTTGATTTTCAAGATAAAATGGTTTAAATGATATTGAATGATCTCTACATTATTTTCAACTCTATGACATGGGTTAGATTTTCTAAAGCAGGATTTGTTGGATTAAAATAAGAACATGGCAAACACCATGGAGATTAGTGGAAAGGAGAAATGTGATCTTTTGAATAGTTTCAAGGATAATGAAGGAAATAATACGTAGGTGAGTCAATAGTCAAAAGAGAAACATAGAAAATTTTCTCTAGAAGAATTGTAGTTGATGTTATTCTTGGGTTCAATTTCCATATTGGAGATATGTGCAGTTTTATTTAAGAGTAGATCTTAATTCCCATAGAAATTAAAAAATTATTTAAAAGATTGTTATAGTCCTTTGTAGACACATGTTTCAAACTATAAAAAACTAGCTTTGTACTGATTAAGTTTTTCTATAGAAAGAGGAAGTGAATAAGAAGAAATATGGAGGTATTATACCAAAACGATCTTTGATTTCAAAAGTAGCAAATCACTATCTATTTCATTATTTGTAAGGCATTCATATTGGCACAATCAGACAAGGTCTTTACCTTCAACATAGGCCTCATGATTTGTAAAGCTAAAAAAAGCACTATAATAAAATTTCATTTTACCATGATCATTTCGTTTTGTTAATATCTTTCTGTCTTTAAATAGTTGTCAAAAAATCTGTTAATGAGTATTATACACTATTGCCTTACAACATTTCCTTTGTAACATCTGCAATAACAGTTGTCAAAAAATCTGTTAATGAGTATTATACACTATTGCCTTACAACATTTCCTTTGTAACATCTGCAATAGCTAGTTAAAAATATGCCTATTTTAAATATTATTTTAAAAAAAATAAATTGTATTTATTTATTCTCTTATGTTGGTATTCGTCGGCGCTGTAATCATCATACTCTTACTACTTAGTTACCCCCTACATCAATTACTTTGCAGCTTCCTCTTATTAGCGTTGGTGCATTCATATACAATATCGCCATGGATCTGAATTTAAACTCTCGAGCCAACCAAAGTTTCATAAATGACCTGATAAGTCATTAATTGCCCGATCTCAATCACTAATGTTACGAAATTTGGGGTTGGTGTGATTTCAGATGGAAGGATGGACCCAAAATTATACAAATCTTTTGAAATTCCAAGAATTTGACGATTGAAGTGTTTGAGTTTTTTCCTTTCAGCACTCTATCAAAAACCCTAGCACTATGTCTTGAGAGACCCAAAATCCTATCAACTTTCCAAAAATTTCAACGAAATTTTATCAATTCAATTTATGGGCTAGAGGAGGGACGCCATTACCTGTGCGCCCTCCCCTCCACCTGGCGGACAAGCACGTGGACGGCACACTCTCTCGTACGACACGCGTCCAGCTTGGAGAGCCACCTGTTCTGCAGCGTGTCAACGGTTAAAACTTCACCTGCCGACCATCCGCCCGCTCATTTCCGCCTTTACGCCGCGGTGTGTGGTTTGCCTGTGGGTTTTCTGTTCGGGTCCGGTGTTTGTTCGAAGCCCTCCGCCGATGATGGCGCGGGAGGGCTCCATTACCTGTGCATGATGTCCGCCATGGTTGAGCTCATGTCCACCAATTGCTGTTTAGTCTGGACCGCCGGTGGTTTAGGGTTTCTTGGGTGGTTGTTTAATTCGCGCTATTTGCCCACCAATTGCTATTTAGTCTGGACCGCCGGTGGTTTAGGGTTTCCTGGGTGGTTGTTTAATTCGTGCTATTTGCTGTTTGGGGAGGAGCCAGTACCAATTTACAGGTAATTGCATATTTCGGTGGTATTTGTGTGGTTTTTTGGGTTTTTTTTTTCTGCATTTGCTCATTTGCTAATTTTTTCCAATTGTTGCAGCTGTGGCAGGTCCGGCGAGCGCTGGAGAAGGTCCGCCGAATGTGTGGCGAGCTCTGGACTGATGGCTTCTATCCGGTAGGATTTTTATCCTACCAGCCATTTTCTGAAGTGTTTTTCAACACCTCTCACCGTGTGTTTCTCAACACCTCACCTCGCTTATTGGAAGTTTTGTTAAATTTGGAGACAGGTTTTACCTTGCGTATTGAATTTAAGTGCTTTATAAGTCTTTATTCCCATCTCTATTGTAGCAGCCCTTTGGTTTTGTCTGGCAGCTTTGAGTAGTAGCTCTTTGGTTTTGTTGAAGGTATAATTTATTAGCTGCTTTGTTGAAGGGTTTAGGGTTTTGGATTCTAATGGCAGCTTGGTTTTGGTTGCCATCTCCAAAGCTTGCAGCTAGTGTGAGACTCGGAACATACGGAAATGATGTTGTAGCTTTTCGGTGTTAAGGTCTTGTGCTTTTTTCTGATATAATGGTGCTAAATGTTAATTCGTAGCAGCCCTTTGGTTTTGTCGAAGATATAATTTATTGGCAGCTTTGAGTAGTAGCCCTCTGGTTTTGTTGAAGGTATAATTTATTAGCTGCTTTGTTGAAGGGTTTAGGGTTTTGGATTCTAATGGCAGCTTGGTTTTGGTTGCCATCTCCAAAGCTTGCAGCTAGTGTGAGACTCGGAACATACAGAAATGATGTTGTAGCTTTTCGGTGTTAAGGTCTTATGCTTTTTTCTGATATAATGGTGCTAAATGTTAATTCGTAGCAGCCCTTTGGTTTTGTCGAAGATATAATTTATTGGCAGCTTTGAGTAGTAGCCCTCTGGTTTTGTTGAAGGTATAATTTATTAGCTGCTTTGTTGAAGGGTTTAGGGTTTTGGATTCTAATGGCAGCTTGGTTTTGGTTGCCATCTCCAAAGCTTGCAGCTAGTGTGAGACTCGGAACATACGGAAATGATGTTGTAGCTTTTCGGTGTTAAGGTCTTGTGCTTTTTTCTGATATAATGGTGCTAAATGTTAATTCGTAGCAGCCCTTTGGTTTTGTCGAAGATATAATTTATTGGCAGCTTTGAGTAGTAGCCCTCTGGTTTTGTTGAAGGTATAATTTATTAGCTGCTTTGTTGAAGGGTTTAGGGTTTTGGATTCTAATGGCAGCTTGGTTTTGGTTGCCATCTCCAAAGCTTGCAGCTAGTGTGAGACTCGGAACATACGGAAATGATGTTGTAGCTTTTCGGTGTTAAGGTCTTGTTCTTTTTTCTGATATAATGGTGCTAAATGTTAATTCGTAGCAGCCCTTTGGTTTTGTCGAAGATATAATTTATTGGCAGCTTTGAGTAGTAGCCCTCTGGTTTTGTTGAAGGCATAATTTATTGGCTGACATGCTCTGCAAAGGGTTGATCCTGAAAGGCCAAATCGTCCAACAAGAAGTTGAACACTCGAAACCTCTAACCTTAGTGCTAAAAATTAGATATTATTCACCAAGAAACTAGAACCAAACCGTCTCTAAAATCAGTGAGGACAAAATTTCTACAAAAACCAGTAGCAAATGTGGAAAATGTAGTTAAAGCACTCACCTCATGTGTATATTTCTTAATAGGAATTGTAAATGCTCTTCCGAGGCCAAGATATGCTATTTTTACTACACCTCTTCGCTTATCCACCAGGAGATTGTGAGGCTTCAGGTCCCTGCCATATTATAGGCTTCCTTCCAATATTGGAGCATGAACAGAGAATGTTTTAATGACATCCTATTCCTCCTTGGATATCCTTTGCATTTATGGGAATTTTCTTGTGTAACCAAATTCCTCCATGATAGGTTTGCAATAGTAACAACCTTACACTCTTTATCATCATCAAAGAGTTTCCAAAACATGGGATAGGCAAGAGGATGGTAATATTGGATTTGAATAATCGATTGAATGACATGAAAATATTGGTCTTCACATCCTTCAATTTAAGTGCTTCGGATTTTGAGTTTAGATGTGCCCAAAGAGATTATTTTATGTTCAAACTCATGTAATTTGACAAATCTGGCCCTATTGACTTATCTTTTATTGTTTCAACTGCCTTTCGAGCTTCTGTACCATTCCATATAATTTATTAGTGCTTGCAGTAGTTTGGGTTAGGTTCCTAAAGACTATCTCCCATGTTTGCCTATGCCATTCAATTTTGTCTATCACATGCATTTTGTTCGTTTCCTTGGAACAATTCTTAGCTCAATTATTTTAGAACTATATATGACTACATATTTGATTATATTAAAATCAGATTTGTTGGATTTATTTACTTATTTATGGTTGAGAATTTATTTGCAGCTCTGTGTCTTATTATCTCAGTGTTTCAGGTTTTATTCAACAAATTTAAATAATAATTACTTCAAAAATGAAGAAAATGACTTCAAAGAGTCCACTAGTTCCAATTGTAACTCTTTATGATCTTTGTGGAGTACATATGTTGTGTAGGCTTTAAGTTTAGTTCAGTTTTGGTTTTGAGCTATTGTTGTGTATTAACTTCTTTCTGTATTCAATAGAAGATGGATGTGTTTGAGAGTTAGGATATTTTACAGAAGTATGTGCTTGTAGGTAAGCTTACTTAGATCTAGGTTATTCTTTCAAAGTTGAAAAACTGCTTACAGTGGCCTGCTTTCTATGATACTTGTTGACTGCAATGAATAATTAGATCTAAAGCATATTGCTACGGTGACTGCATAAATACCATAAGACAATAATAATAAGCCCAAGACCACTGCACATTGACCATAAGAGGCTAATAAAGTCATATGTTTTTCTGTTGGTGACTTTCCAAGTGTTTTTCTAAGGTCTGGTATATGTTTTCTGATATCTGAAATATGCTTTTCGAGATCTGGTGTACTTGTTTTAGTAAGAAGAAATCAATTTTCTAAGGTTTAATATCCATAAGAAATCACTTATCAGTGTTGGGAGCATCATTTTGAAGCTAATGGTGAAGTATTAAGTGATTTGTTTTGTGAAATATTGTTCATCTTTGCAGTGGAAAAAGATGCCCCAAGACATAATATGAATTTACATAACAATTTCAAAAGGGGAATAAGTATCTAAGTTATCATTGTAGCGTCTTTTGTGGACTGATATCATTTGTGCTTAACTAGCAAATAAAACTGCTTTACAACCAACCAAGCTGCTGTTGGCTTTTCAATGTAGTGAATGCATAGCACCATAATGTTGTTAGTGTTTCAAAGCAATAAAACAACCTAGGTTGTAAGCCAGAATGTTTTTATGACAAGAAAAAGACAGAATCCATCCAAAATCCACATCATAATGTGGTTACAAACAAAAACATATGACACCCCTATTCTTTATGGCCCTGAGAATCTTGAGTGCCAAAACTCCCCGAGTTACCTTGTTGAGCCAAGTAGGTTGGCCTACCTGTCAAGGGTTGATTAGGAAATGGTTGATTGCTGCCATATGATTGACTCCAATTTGCAGCTTCCAACCATGGAGGTATTGAGTACCCATACCTCACATTTGCACTACTGGTCCCTGCATTAAGTGGAGGTGTGTAATGAGCATACATAGAATTGGCACCAACTCTGGTAGGAATAAGGCAAGTGGGTAAACCCTCAGTTTGATAGTGAGGCACTTGAATGTTTATGAGATCTTGGAATAATGGTGTATTATCTGCAATGGAATCCAATGAGTTTGAAATAATTATGGTTTCATTAGCTATTCTTGTATCATTGTCAACCATATTGATCATCCCTTGTTCCTTTTCAAGCATTTGTTGTGCCTTTCGTTTTTCCTTTTCCTGTCTTGCCATTTGCTTTTGTTGGTCCTTAATTTGCCTTGCTTTATCTCTTTCAATCTTTTCATCTGCTCGATGTTGTGCTGCAACAATCCTTGCTGCCTTCTTCTCCTTGACTAGATCCTTATTTTTCTGTTTTAATTCTTGCATTTCAAATTTCTTTTTTTCAGACTCAACTAACAGGTTTATATAGTCCTCTGAGGTGAGTAACTGTGAGCTTCGGCCCAGACGAAGACTACCCGGTGCACCTTGCTTTTTTTTCATTGATACTCTCTGTACTGGTAGCTTTAGGAATCGTCCAAGTGTCTTCTCCACCCCTCCCACCTGCATGTCATTTCTTGGTACTTCCCTTCCAGTTTCTGTTGGAACTGATTGAACTATATCATTATTTTCATTTGATGCCTCATTATGTCCTTCATCTTCTTCCATTGATATATTGTCCACAAAAAAATGAACAATTTCACTGTTCAATTCTGTTGGTTGTGAGGGCATGTTCATGCTTTCTTCATTGGTTGCTGAGACACTATGTGCATTCATATTGATCATTGCTTCTGCTAGCCATGAAGGTGGGGTTACTTGGCTTGGCAATGTCAATTGGTCATTGTCAACTGCATGTTCAGCAATAACATTAACAATATCAACAACAGGAATTTCATGTTCTTGAGTTGGTGGAACAATCTCCATGTTACTGTGAATTTGTTCATTGTTATATTGTGTTTCACATACAGTTTCATCATCTTCAGCATATAAGTGTCCTTGAGACAAGGAAATCATATTACCAGCTGCAACAACATCATCTTGGTCATCTACTTCTTGCACTTCAACACCTGTTTGGGCATTCCCTTCTTCCTGACCATCCACATGAAACGCTTGGCTACAACCAGTATCATGCATAAGAGCATCATAGTTCAGTGGCCAGATTCCTGTCCTCCTAAAGCCAGCCTTGATATTTGATGGTGTCAAAGCCCTTTTAAAAGCTTTACTTGCAAGCTCTGCTAGCTCAAACCTTTTCACCTCAACCCCTGGATTCTTTGCCATCCATGCAACGCGCTCCGACCTGAAATAGTTCTTGAAAGGGCCAAACACACTAACATCAAGGGGTTGCAGTCTATGAGTGGTATGAGCTGGCAATGTCAATAGGTCGATGCCTAAATTGTTTGCTTCCTCAATTGTTTGTACAGCCATGTGGCTCCCATGGCCATCTAATATCAAAAGGTGTCTGTTATTAGGCGAGACGCCACCTGGTACCGATGCAGCAAAGTGAAAAAGCCAACTTAGAAACAGTTCTTTAGTCATCCATGCATGGGGATGTGCAGCCATGCATGCACCTGGTTCACAGTTCTGTATATAGTTTTTCAGTTGATTTTTACCTTTGAATAGATAAAATCCTGGGATTGAAGTACCAATTGCATTAACACAACATAAAATAGTTATCCACTCCCTGCTCTTGGGCAAAATCTTTGGCACATTTCGGCTCCCTCTCTTGGCAATTACCCGCATGCCACAATTCCTCCCTGCCTGTAAACCTATTTCATCACAGTTCCATATATGGTCTGCTCCATAAGAATGTTTATCATAAGCACTAGAAAGTGTGTCATAGAATTTTTGCACAACTGCAGGGCGCAAATTTAATGCTCTGTCTCTGTCAAGGCCCTCAGCAGTACGCAATACAAGTTCTGGATGCCTTTTTTTAAACCCAAACCACCATGATTTACCAGGAAACCCATCTTTGAATGGGTTTGGCCTCCCTTGACAGATTTGAGCAACTGTTGATTTGAGTTGTATCAACTCTAGCCCATGTCCCAGTTGGGCCATCTCTTTACACCACTCAACCACCTCGGCCTCCTCATCCTCAGTCATAACTGTAAGAGGCCCTCTACGTTTTGTATGAGTCAGTCCATTTATCCAATAATGTATTGATGAGGGAGGAATACCATGTTTTTTTGCAGATGCCCGAACTGAGTATCCATTAAACTCTATGTCGTCAATTGCAACTAACATTTGTTCTTTTGTCCATCCTCTTATAGCACTGATCTTTTTAGTTGAGCTTGCCCCTTGGACTGTTGTTGATGGTGGTTCTGTGGCTGATGGTGTGTTAACATCAGCGGCTGTCACATGGTCATCTTCAATAATGTTCCCTGGTGCATTGCTGGCATCGACATCAGCTGGCCTGTCATCATCAGAGGATGTGCATCGCAGCTGCGCACCCCTTGTCACTCTCCTGCCACTTCTCCTTGTACGAGCAGAGTAACTTCATTTTGCCATAGATGCAACAACCTGTAAAATTATTGCATGCATTTAGACATTAGAATATATGTTAAATTATGCTTTATTACTTCTGCAAAAATTACTTTTCCTCTATTACAGGAAATTATCAACATGTATGTTGCATTTAGACATTAGAATATATGTCAAATTATGCGTTTTTAATTCTGCAAAAATACTTTTCCTCTATTACAGGAAATTGTCAACATGTATGTCACTGTTTTCATAATGAGAGCAAATGTTTCACTTTCATAGGGAAGTGTCAGGATATGCGTATACATTAGGATACAGAGCTTGTTACATTAGGATATGCGTATACAGTGATTACAGTCTATCCATATGTATTACATTAGGATATGCGTGTATAGTGATTACAATCTATCCATATGTATTGATTATGTATTACATTAGGATATGCGTATACAACAATTACAGTCTATTCATATGTATTGATTATGTATTACATTAGGATATGCGTATACAGTGATTACAGTCTATCCATATGTATTGATTATGGAGAGAACGGTAGTCTATATACCAATAAGAAAAAAGGTATTTATATAATAGGAATGACTAAGAGTGAGAACCCCGAGATATCATGTTGTATATTGATTAACTTGTCACCTTTGTATCTTATCTAAGCTTATGACAAGCTATGCAATTAGAACACAGTAGTTACACATGACTCTTTCTAACCATGCTTGTTTACCTAATCACTTGCTTGTCTCATTGTCTCATTCTCATTACACTCGGCATAAGTAATAGCACAGATATTTTACAAGTAACATCATCTAAAGGTTGAACTATCAGTGCTAACCTAAGAAATACATGTATAGATATGATAAAGTACTTGTATCATAGGTTGGTTATCTCCCTAATAGACTGGATTCAGCTTTAATATACATATAACATATGTAATTATACAGAGCTTTGTTCTAGCTCACTCATAGATAAGGGTGAACTGAAACCATGCTTTGTTCTAGCTTTGTTCTAGCTTTGTTCTAGCTCACTCTAGCTCAACGAGGTGAAAAGATATGAAGGCCAATAAGACGGTCATCTGCTATGTTACTTATAATTGTGTTTTCTCATTATCTAAAATCTTACAATCATCTAATCCAATAAAGAGAAATGGTCATCCGCTCGGGCTTCCATTCTAAGAAACCATTCCTCAGTTCTATGGTCCATTCACCAGTAGTAGAAATTCACTTATTTGCACTCTTTTGACTCAATATCAAAATTTTTACTTTCTCAATAGCTTCATGCTTCTGAAAATACATGTCTTTCGATTTTATGTTTCAATGTGATGTCTCAATGATGATTGTCAAGGTCTGAAAATATGTGAAAAATTACTAAGTTTATCAGAGTCATTAAAGTTACAATTCGTTTTTGTTCTATGTTTTAACTCATTCTGCATAGAACCCAAGCCATAATAATCGCTCAATTCCTGTAAGCTAAGGTTCAAGGTTCAATTCCTGTTAGGTAAACAAGCTATGACTACAGTACTAGCACGACATATGTAACATTTGGACATGCGTAACATTTGTGATATGTAAGTTGTAATCCCTATGACGCTGATGATCGAATAATTCCTGTAAGCTAACCTTCAATTCCTGTAAGGTAAGCAACCTGTGACGTCGATTAGATGGATACGACTGTATTCAATAGGTTAACTGTATAAACTAGAACACATACATAAACTCTGTATAAAAAAGGTTAACTGTAACTGTATAGGTTAACTGTCACCACCCTATGGACAGAACTGTAATGTAAGAAATCTGATAAATGAATGGACAGAACTGTAATGTAAGAAATCTGATAAATGAAAACAATGAAAACAGAACTGTAATGTAAGAAAAATCTGATAAATGATAACTAACTTGAATATATTGGCCACTGTTTTGTGATGTTGTCTTCAAGTTTGCTGAATAGTTTGTGCAACTTCAACAGTGGGTGGACTTCTTTTATAGTTTTGGGGACTTGATTTTAATTGGTGGACATGGATGCACATGGATTGCAATGGCTTCATTTTGAATGTGTGGTATGGATTTAATTTGATGTGATCTAATGGTTGGGAATTGTTTATTTGTTGATCCATGTGCTTTGATCTGTTTTAATGAGAAATAGAATGAGTTGGGTGTCATTTATTGCAGTTATTGGGTCTGGGTGTCATTTATTGAACAAAGTGGATTTAATTGTTATTGGGTTGGGTGTCATTTATTGAACAGATTGGATTTAATTGTTATTGGGTTGGGTGTCATTTATTGAACATAGGGTGCTTAGTTGTTGAACAACACAGCAGTTATGGCTGACATACATTCCTTTTGTTATGTGCAGGTAGGCATATTTATTTGGGATGCAAAGTTGCAGTTCTGATGAGTGGGGGTTGAAGTGACTGCTGTTTTGTACTTCTGGAATAGACCAGTTTGGAAGCCTTTATGGCTCTAGCTGTTTTCTACTTGGGTCAATATGTTTTGCAATATTAAGTAGTAAAATACTATTTATGGACAGTTGTGGGCCCAGTCAATGTATGGGTGATTTTTGGACATAATTTAAAACTTATTTATACATAATGTTATTTATTTCTGTTTAAATTTTGGTTTCAAAAGTCTTAATCACTGGTGGTTTGGTGGGACCAGTATTATATCAACTACTGGTCCCTGCACAATATTAGGAATCTCTCCCCTAAGTTGTGGCCATATACTCTATTTAAATGAAAAACGATAATCATCAATGGAGGTGCAACTGGCTTTAAACTTCAAACTTTTTTTTACGAAAGATTTTAAATATGTGTCTAGTCCTAATAAATTCTGTCTCGTCCGCCGCCGTTGTGCAGTTTTTATCACGCACGCGGAGGCGCTGGTACCAAACTGCTAATGTGAACACGAACAACTTAAAAAACCTCTTTCTACTTGGTTTTCAGAAGTTGTTTTGTGGCCCATTGTTTTGTAAAGTGGTTTACCTATTTCAAAATTTGTTGGTCTGAGCTTTGATGCTCCTATATATATTCTCCTGACTTATGCTTCAATTAACATTCTGGCAACGGCAAAATGGTAACGCGAGACGAACAGAGTAAAGCTATGGGTATGGATCGTGGAATGATAAAGGTTTGTTGTTATTCTTCCCGGCATCTATATGGGATATATAAATTCAGTTTGCACTGTTTTCTCCGTTTTACTGAGAAAATACAACCTGGTTTAACATTCCTTCTTTGTTGCATGTGATTGTCAGTTTGTAGATTTCGAAGGGCTGACGAGGCGAGTTCTCGTTCGCAAGAACTGTGATACCACAATGACTTTTGAGAGGTTTACGGAGCATATCAGGTGCGCGTTTGGCATACGCGAACGGATACGTCTGAAATATTGTAGGGACGGGGGAGTTGTAGTTGTAGATGATGAGGTGGGTTGGGAGGAAACCTCCATGAGTTTAATTGCTAACCAAACCCTCCCCGTCGTTATTGACAGGTTGGTTTTACCTGAAAAACATTGGGAGAGTGAGGGAATCTGGACGCAGACGAGTCGGGACTCGGAATTCCATTGGAAATCCTACGTTGTTCGTATGAAGTTCTCACCGCATAAATGAAACCCAACTTTTTATGTTTATATCCACAACACTAGAGTAGGCTTTACTTCTTCGATATTTTTGGAACGCAAATGTTAGGTTTCTGCGTGGTAACTTCGCAGCCCTTTTTGTAGCAGTTGTCTATAATGCGATTTTTTGGAGATTCCGGTGAGGGAATCCGGTCGAAGAAATTGAGGTTAAATCTTGATTTGTTGCAGTTAAAATGGTTTTTTAACTGTATATTTGGATTCAGCACCCTCGAAAACCCCTGGGACGCTTTCATTGTGCAGAAACTAGCTATCAAACTTGCGATTCCAATAAATTCCTGCCAGATTTCGACCGGAAAAACCCGCCGAAAAAACTTTCAAAAAATCGCGTTATAGACTATTTCCCTTTTTGTAATGTTATTTTCCCATCTTTAATACTACCGCCTATATGGCATTGCATGTTTAGCAATATCTATCATTGAATTTTCTTTGCGTGGTTAAGGTCTGAGAATAATTCATAGATATTTTGAGCGCAGGTTAAGAAATTGGTGAATCTCTAACTTGGAGAAGTACATGTCTAACTGTTCTTTACAAGACTCTGTTACAAATTCCGAACATGTACAATGTTTCGCAGCACAAACTAAAATATCTCTGTGGAATGAAAAATAAAATGGCAGTACAGCAAACATTTATTAACTTTTCGTTGGATTATCTTACATAAATATTATAACTTGTTATATTAATGTGAATTATCTTGAACTCACAAAAAACAATTTTTGTAGGTATTAAAAAAGCTAAATGTATCAAGATGAATAACCAATTTATTTTATAGGTTATTTTTATCGTCATAGACATTAAAATATATTTTTTTTTCTTTCTTTCTTTCAATTTCTGAATTCAGAAAAGCAAACATTTGAATTCTCTTAAACTGACACAATAACTTTTTTAGTTATCAATTTGATTTTGTTTTTGAACTCACGCAAAAGTAACAGCAAGCATTTTAGTTATGCTATGAACTCACCTAAATACTTATTTTCCAGGTTAATAAATTAAAATTTAACTTGCACAAATATTATATCTTAAATTATCATATTGAATTACTTATATTAATTATAAGATATCCTAAATTATAATATCAAATTATTTGATTTATAATTAATATATTTTAAATTATCATATCAAATTACTTAATTTATAATTAATATATCTTAAATTATTATATCAAATTACATAACTTATAATTAATATATCTTAAATACTAGTTAATTTGAAATATTGATTTTTTTTCCCTAAATTTTAACTATGATATTAATTTATATAAATTTTGCAAACAACAATTTAGTATTTGATTGTAAATATTCCAATTGCATACAACATCTTACACAGTTGTTTTTATTAAACATTTTTATTTTAAAGCAAATCAAATTGGGAAATGGGTCTTAGGTAAGTTTCATAGAGGTGAGCTGTTTGTCCCGAGGAGGCTGAATTGATTTTATAGACCATAAAAATCATAAATTCAATACTCCAATTTTATGTTTAATAATTTTTAAAGAATAAACATATGTTTGTTACGTGAGATTTTTTTTTGCACTCTAAATGAGATTTAATATTGTTTTTTATGAATTTTGTCAATGTTTAATTTCTCTCTATATATTTTTTTTCAGAGAGAAATCTTCATATGGCAGAAGCCTACAGATATGGCCGAAGCCAGCACAATTAATGGCGGAAGCCACCAAAATATGGCCGAAGCCAGCACAATTAATGGCAGAAGCCAGCAGAATATCCACATTTGCATATAACCAAGCTGTCACATCCACATTCGCATAATACGCTGCTGCGCAGCTACACCATGGGCACCATGGGGGTCGAACGCGGGGGGTGTGAAGTACCGACGTCCCCGACCGCTGCGTCATGCACTTGCGTGCATTCTATATATATATATATATGAGTGTTTTTATTAATTTCTCTTTATTGAAATACTTTTTTGGTCTATAGTTAATTTCTTTTTAATATTAATAATATTTATATATATATATATATATATATATATATGTGTTTTTATTAAAAAATTTAATGAAATTGATATTCATTATTATTCTTTATTTTTTATTATTTAAATAATAATATATTTTGTTACATGACTAATTATTAAGTGAATTATTTATATTATTACATGATAATAATCATTAACTAAATGATATATGTAATTTTTTTTAATGTAATATTACTGGAAAATAATTATCAAATCATTATGGGGTGAGTGAGAAAACTTCTAACTTCATTTTTCTTTGTCAAAATATCCATAAATATAGGCATTGGAAGTTGAAATAGTTTTCAGCAAATGAATACCACACGCAAATAGATCAGATAAACAAACATTAAAATAGGGCTCCTCGTTAATGGTAACAAAATTCCTGGAATTCTCTTTACCTGAAGCATAATATCATCTTGGTGCCGTCAGGTATTTTTTTTTTTTGTCAAATTTGCAGTTGCTGTCTTCATTCTGTCCTCGTTCTGTTTATGTCAATCTCCTTGGAATTTGCTGTATCCTCCATGAAGGATTTTAGTTCTCAAACTGTATGTATTTGCAAAATATCGATCTTGGGCCTCTGTTACAGAGAATGACCATCTTTTTTATTATCAGATTTATGTTTTTGAGATCTCTATTCTCTTTATCAGAGGTTTTTTTTTTGTTTTTTTTCTGTTACAGATTATTAATCCATTATCCAACTCATATGCAGTTTCTGTCTGGCAATGTATTCAGATCATTATACCTTTTATATAATATATGAAGCTTTTTCGTTCCTGAAAAAAAACACAAAATTCCTGTTACCAGATGAAGTAAAATAGATGGATATTACTAATCGCAAAAGAGGCATTACCAGAGTTCAAAACAACGTGGAAGGGAAAGCCAATGTAATAAGATCACGAAAGGAGCTGATTGGGAAAAAAAGCACTCTGATTTTATCTTGAATTATCGTACTTTAGTTTTGGGTTTTTAATTAGTTTTAGTTTTATTGTCTTATTAATTGTGGTTTAAAAAAATTTAAATTAAATTATCTGATCTCATCATTAAATAAAATTTAAATTTAAATTTAAATTGTAGAGTGTTATTATATGTTTGAAACTGATATCTACAACATATATTTAACCATATATATTTATATAACATGCTTAGATGGAGAATTGGGAATTTTAGAATGTTGTTTTAGGCAATATTATTTTTAACTTATTTAATTTTTTGTTACACAATTTATTATTGTTTTTTTTAAATTAAAACCCAAATTAACCTTATAATTAAACCAGGTAATTATCACTTTTTTAATATACTAAAAAAACAGTTTTAACAAATAAAAATACTTATTTTTTGTGATATTTTAAATATATCTAATTAGAGTATGAACAAGTAACATTGTGAGATGATAAATTAAAACTTACATAAAAAATAGAAATGAAAGTGAACATGTTGTAATAGTACTAAAATGTTGCTTTTTTGGTGAGCTCACTATTTTATTGGTTGTAATGAAGTTTTAAGACTTTTATCTTTTTTTGGCAGTTTGGTTCAAATTAATATGGAGAAACTTAGTTTCAACAATAATAATGAGATGTCAATTCCAATGAACTTGTTTTGCACAACCAATTGTCTCCTACAAAGTTCATGACAATTGAACATGATTGATATTTGTGTTTGTGAGTGTAAGACATAAGAAAATGAAACAAAACTTTTATTGGCGAAATGAGTTGCCATGATGTGATTAAAATAAAATTGAGTTGGAATGATTTGAGTTAGTATTAAATTAATTCTTAAATTAAATTGTAGTGACAAGTTAATTAATATTTATGAATAATTCATAATAACAATTGATTTACTATTAATTTAACAACTAAATTATAACCAAAACATTGATATAAATTAAATGTCACAACTCTCTAATATACAAAATAAAATAAAAATAAAAATATATTATTTACCACAATTACATTGCATATATTTTCCAAATATACATAGGATATACGTTTAATTGAAGCGCATTGGTACATTAATGCGATATCTGTGGTACATTAATGCAATACAAATCTTTCAGAACGAGAGTTCATCTTTAACCATGATTTTACATGAATGACACAAGGCTTTGTCCTTTTGAGTTTGGCGGCAACAGTCCTCGGAATCCTTCCTCGGCTGTAGTGTTTCATCGACGATCGAATTCGTCTGCCCACATCCAAACAAATGATTTAATATTTTCCTATATAATTTCTTCTTCTTATATGCTGATATATTTTAATTCAATTACTATTTAAATATTTTAAATGATACCTCCATTTAAATAAATTATAATAGATTTTATTCCATTTATTAACACAAAATCAAGAAAGAAAAACTCTTCAAAGTAATATGTATGTAAGTATTTTATATCACACTCTCTCTAGACAAAATTATAATAATTTATAAAATTTCAAATATAAACAAATGATTTAATATTTTCCTATATAATTTCTTCTTGTTATACACTGATATATTTTAATTCAATTACTATTTCCCCTCCCCCCAAGTATTTTATATCACATTGTCTCTAAACAAAATTATAATAATTTATAAAATTTCAAATATAAACAAATGATTTAATATTTTCCTATATAATTTCTTTTTGTTTTTTTTTTTTTCAATTGTGGTTCACGAGCATTGAGTGGCCGCTACGTCCACAGTAGAGAAGCGGGGCAGTTCCACTCGAAGGAGCGGGGCAGTTCCACCCGAAGGGATGGGATCTGCCCGTCGGCCTTTTACAGACTTAACCCCGAGGGCGTCGAGGAGATTTGACCCCGTGACCTCCCAACTGGAAAAGTACTTAGCAACGGGAACTCGACCATTTGAGCTATCCCTTGGGGCTATAATTTCTTTTTGTTATACACTGATATATTTTAATTCAATTACTATTTAAATATTTTAAATGATAATGCACCCTCTCCCTCCACCCCCCACACACATATAATGTTTAAAAATATATATATTAAACATTATGAATTCAAAATTTCAAATAAATTTAAATTAATTTGTTTAAAAAAAAATAATATAATAATTTTTTCCATGTAACATTATTTCATATAAATGATTTAATTCATCTAAATCTAAATTTAAATTGGTTTAAATTTATAAATATTGTTTTTGACATAAATATGTTTAAATTAATTTAATTTTTAAGTATTTCTCTTCATTTTTATAAACCTCCCTTTAGCAAAGGGTGATAAAGTAAAATTACCTTAGAGAGTCTTTATGAGTACATTGAATCTTTAGAAAGACGAAGAGAAGAAAGAGAAAACCATTTTAAACTAGAATTAACTATAGTGCTTGACAATAACCACAAATCGTTAGAAAATAAAATATTCTCACTCACACTGAACTCCAAGAAATGAAAGGTAAATTCAATAAATTGAACATAACAAGCAAGCAATGATTAAAGAAAACGACACTTTGAAAAATGAAATTAAAAATCTAAAAGAAAAACTACATGATAACTCAGCTCTAAATAACACAAATAATAAATTAGATATTAAACCCATAAAATAAGAAATTAGTAAACTAATTATACTCGACCATGAGCGCCACAAAAGAGCCTTAGACCTTATAATTGCTGGTATAGAAGAACAAAATAATGAAGGTACAATAGAATTAGTTAAAGAACAACTAAAGACAAAATCTCAAATTCAAACAACTTATCTCAGCAAAGAAATAAGGGTAGGAAAGATACTTGAGCATAAACATATACTAATCCATGTCAAGTTCAGTTGTAATGACCATAAATTAGATACAGGCTTAGAAAATCCCCAAGCCTAAAAGGAACGAGAGTCCTTATAAATGAAGACCTCATTCGAGAAGACCAAATTGAACTTAGGAAAGAAGTACAAACAGTCAAGGAGGCAAGAAAATAAGGGAAATGGGCAATCATTAGGAATCAAAAAGCTATTTTCAGAGACAAAGACCCAAACACGAATGATGAATAGGGATTAACATCACTCCGGATCCTCTTCTAGAACTATTGTGGTTTTCTGTGGTGCAAAGGTCCTATGTTAAGTTGGATTCTTAGTGATATTGATCTTATTATTTTAGTTGAAACATGGGAGCATGACGAATCTAGGGTGCCTCACCTTGACGGGTTCAATCTTTGGTCTGCCTGGCATAAGAAATCCTCCAAGAGAGGTTTCGGTGGTATTCCCTGTTATATTAGGAACATTTTTTTCTCTCACATCCGACTTTATAACACTGACCCATGCAATCAATACATCTGGATCGAGATTGATGAGGCTCATCAATAGATAAATTATATGGACCTTAATGTCACTCTCCAAATTATTAAAATAAACCTTTGTCACATTTCTTTACATATTTTATTATATTTTGCTTAGTGAGAAGGGTAAATATGAGATGTTATGTCATGTGGCCTAATGTACATTAATTGCAGGATTTGGAGCAATTTTGGCTAATTTAAGTGAAATAACTCAAAGTAGACAAGAAAGAGGGATTTTAGGAGATTAGATCTCCCTTCTTAACTCCTCAATCACTCAAAGATTCCTCCACCAAATCTCATCAGTTTGGAGTTACAAGCAGCCAAGCCCACCGAGGTCATTGGTAGCACCAGTGATAACTAAAGACAAGTTAATCTCGAGTTTGGAAGCCAAGCCTCCCTAACTTTAAGGAATTTGTTGTAGCTTCAGTTGTATAAATAAGAAGGCCTAGGGCCTCATTACGATTAGACTATTTTTGTTGTAGCCAAGAGGCATTTTTGAGCTAAGACATTGTGACTGATTACTCTTATGTATTTTTGATATTTTGATGAGAATGAGAAGCATTCCCTTGATCTAGCATTGAGTTGACTCAGAGGGCTGAAGCTCTTGGGTTAGGGCCCAACCCTAACAGCAGAGGTTCCTCTTTTCTATATGTATGCTTAGATTACATTCATAGTTAGCTACTGAAGAGATTTATGTTTTGTTTATTCTGCAAGTATTTGGATGATTGTTTAGTTTGCTTCCATTTGTGAACAAATAGATCAATGGCACAATAGTGAAAGAAAATACTTCATAGAATCTTGTGTTAATGACCTCTGCCTCATCTCCTTTATGGGATCATGGTTTGAGGGTTCCATTCTCACGGCCCAAAAACATATTTATTATTTGATCACTGCATAACTTATGTTTTCTTGTTTCATAGATCACTGTTTCTCAATTCCTTAGAAGTACCTGCAACTGTCATTTTTTTTCTTGAGTTTTCTATGGTTTAGAAGCACTTCCATTCATAGACTTAGCCATTAGCTATTAATAACTCTGTTTTTCTTAAATTCAACTCATCTTTTCCACATATAAATGAAGTTGGGCATAAATGAGGAAAATAATGTATGTTGTTGCAGGAGTTTATGATTTGCAGGGAGACCTCATCTCACTAGCCTCATCCATGTCTTCTCCACCTATGCTGCCAAAGTCCACCAAACCCTAAACTGAATTTTTGTTTTGTAGCAAAGTGGACATTTTCCTTCAGCAAGTCCAACTATCTTGAATACCTGGGTTGAGACTTGGGTAGTGTGCACCTCCTCTGTGGATTATTCCCCCATCAGACACCTTTCCCACACTTCATTCTACCTTTTCTACCTCCCTATAAGATTTCAGCCTGTTTCTTGTAGTAAAACAAGGCATCCTGTAGTAGAACTAGGACATCCTGTAGTACTACATGAAACCCTGTAGCAACCTATTTTAAGCCCGAATTGAGCAGAAATGGTCATCTAAGCTTAGGTTAGGCCTCCACTTGGCAGACACACCCTCAACACCATTCTAGGCATGTTTCCCCATATTTGTCTCCCCTGCTAAGGATCAAATTGGTTAAATTAGCATTTACATTCATAAAATTGAAAATCAAAAAGACTTTTCAACAATTTCTAGTTAGTACATGCTTGCAACAGTCACAATAGTTTTAAGATAATTCCATGCTTATTTAGTCTAGATAACTAGATGTTAGATGCAAGGTTAAGTTAGGTCTCATTTGCAAGCAATATGTGTAGATACTTAGCTAGATGATTTCATGTCACTTTCTAGCATTTTCCAATTCAGTGCTTTCATTTCTTAGAGTATGCAACATTCCCTTTTTGCATTAAGAATAGTTTTCCCTTTGCTATTTGGTAGTTAGACTCCTTCTAGTCAATAGAAGGCTGCTTTGAAAAACCCTAGTGGTCTCTCGCCCCAGTTGAAAAATGACAAGAGTAGACCATTGCATCTACTGTGTATACAACACTGTCACCTCCAAGTTTGTACGAACCCCGAGTTGATGAAGTAAAGTTGGTAGCCCTAGGAGTTGCAACATCCTTGCTGCAATACTGGAGCTCATCAGAGATCTCTGACTCTACAACCAATAGGATCTTCCTTGCAATCTGCTATTTCGTCCCTCTCAACTCTACATCCTATAATAAAAACAACCTGGATAAAAATTGTCCTTTCCATACCTTAGAAAAAGACATCTACAACCTAAGGAATGAAGGAAATATCCTTTTGCTTGGGGACTTTAATGCTCAGACTACTTCTAATCAAGCTATTAGGTTAAGTAACAAATCTAACCCTGAACAATTCTGGCTTGATGAGGATGGTCACTTAGCTAATAGATTCAAGACAAAATCTAAAGACATAATCGAGAATTTATTCGACACTGAGCTCCTCAAACTTTGTTTTTCCCAGGACCTAATCATTTGCAATGGTATTAATAAATGGCCTCTCTCCGGTCAGATTACCTTTTTCCATGGGTTCAGTAGCAGCGTCGTGGATTATGCAATCTCTGACATCCATGTCCTCAACCATATTAGCAACTTTGAGCTTCTTAAAGGGTACGAGCTTGATTCTGACCACAGACCTCTGTCTTTATCCCTTAATTTTTCTATGATACCACCCACATGCAGGAGACCAGTGAAAGCCAAAGTCACGTTCGCTTCGATAGAAGTAAGGATGACCCTTTCTTAAGGGATTTGGAAAGGAATTTAGGCTCCCTGGCTTATAATAAAAACATTGATCAAATCTATTACCGTTTTACTACTACCCTTTCCACCACCATGAGCAAATTCTCTAATAAGACTTTGTATAAGAAAAAAAATAATAGAACTTCCAATCCTTGGTATGACAAAGACTGTAAAATTTTGAGGAAAGCAATCAAAGACACCCCTAATGAAAGCATTAAGCTCTAGAATATATGTATATACAATGCTCTCATTAAGAGGAAGAAGAGGCCATATATCATTAAGAGACAAGATCACCTTCTCCACCTTTCTAAAGCTGTGCCCATAAGGTTTTATATAGTGTAAGCTAGTATTCATGACAATAATTTACATATTTTAATATATTAATCATATAGATTAAATTTTTATGTTTTTGTTTTATTATATTGATATTAAATTTTGATTGATTTTTTCTTCTTTTTTTTAACGCTATATAAATATATATTGAAATCACTGATTGTAAATTTTCATAGTTAATCATATTATCACATATTTTTTGAATTTCACTCTGTAATATAGTTGATTTGTCAACTGTTTTGAATGGTGACTCCATCCATCCATTTTTAGTAAACTTGGAGACTTATTAATGCATGTTGACTTATTAATTAATCTTCAATTCTCTTATATAGGGATCCAATTCCTCTATATTTTATAATCTATGGTTGTTATTATTAATTTACCATTATTACAATTCTCTAATAATTCTTAATATAATAAGTTTATTTCTATCCTAATTCCTTTTATTAATAAGATTTTATTATATTGTCTTTAAATTTAAAATAACAAATTTCTCACCTAATTCTTAATCTCATAAAATCAACAATCGAATTCAAACTTCATCAATTAAAAATTCTTATTATTGTATCTCATTATTTTTTATGGTTTCATTAACTTCTTAATTTTGGGGTAACATATCCCATTCTAATCATTTTCTGGTTGGTCAAATATTAATATATCAACAAAAGGAGTTGGTCAAATATATTATTTATTCAATTTACAAGTGACTTTTATTTAATTTACAATTGACCCTTATACCAATTGACTCATAATTCAATATTTGTTCCTATAAAAGCCTCTCCAGCTTAAACAACTCTCTTTGGTCCCTGATGATGGATGGAGTCACGATCCCAACGTTGGACAGATCAACCATATTACATAGTGAAATTTCGGAAATATCGGACAATATATTGAAATTATAAATTATATAATTTACATAATTAATATTTTTTTAATATTTATATATATATATATATATTTATTTATTTATTTTTTTTTCCTTCAAATGTACGAAAACCTATTGTTAATCAAGGAAATCCGAGTCTTGGGCACTTAACTTGTTCCCTTACATTTGAGGAAGATGAACTCAAAACCAAACAGAAACAATTTTAGGGCACTTTTTCCTTTTGTTCGAAAAAGACAAACTCTTAACCTAGCAAAAACAATAATAAGGCATACTAGAAACCTAAAATAATTTTAAATGTATTTATATATTTACATCGTAAGACGTTCCCATTTTAAATGAACTCCCCTGGCTGCCACTTTGATCCTTTGGCACCATTCGATTACTTGTTAGGTGATTAGAAGGTTTTGGTACATCGAATCTCACCACCTGAATTCTAACCACCTCCTTGATTTACACCACTTGATAGAGATATGGAAGAAAGCCATTCAATGAATCGTACTACTTGATTTACGACACTTATAAGACAAATGGAAAGAAGTGGTTCAATGAATCGTAACTAAAATGACTGTTAGAAAATCATAAACTTAAACAGCGATTCTGCATGCGGAAAGAACTGAAAAGAATCACTGAAACTTAATACCCAGGGATACGGATTACCTCCAGCCATTGGTGAAACTCTTGATGCAATTTCCTTCTAAAAAACCACGCTCCAGCTGCCCAAGCAAAAAGAAAAGAATGCAACTGATCTGAAGGCACTTCCAAGCTCTGCTATCTCAGCTAGATGGAGTAAAACTGAAGGGGATTGAGATCTGAGCTTGGGGACCAAACAGATGAATTTATAGCTAAGCTTCCATCAAGCTTCTGATAGCTATGTGTCAGATGTCCCACAGATCAAGGCAGAGAACTCCAGATGGGAGTAATGGACCACTTCAGTAGCTCCTAACAATAAATTTATTCGTTGTAGTTGATTTCCTTAACTTAAGGAAACTACTGCAGTTGGTTTCCATAAGTTAAGGAAAGACTGCAGTTTAAATTCCATAATTTTAGGCAGCAATTTTGCATAAACTAATGGAGCTTAACATTCTCCCACTTGGTCCATACTTCCAAACTTAATGTCTCAACTTAAAAACCATTGATAATCTGTATTAAGTAATAGATACATGAATCATGGCGATAAGTCCTCTTATGACGAGTATTATCTTCCATGTATTACTATGTATTTATTCTTATTATAATTTATGTGGCAACAATTTCTTAATGAATAAACCCTATGTTTAATCTTGGTCCTTTTTAAATGAATTTTCTCAAATCAACTTAAGGTGCACATAAATATGAGAAAAAACATCACAATAATTAAGAATTTCATTAACATTGTCTATACAATGAAAAACTGCATAATGGAACCAAGTCCCATATTCAATACATGATCCTTGAATTTAAACGGTGGCATGCCCTTAGTCAAAGGATCAACGATCATTAACTCAGTGCTGACGTGCTCAATGACCACTTTATTTTCTTTAACACGTTCCCTTATAGCTAAATACTTAATGTCGATGTGTTTATTTCGACTCCCACTTTTTTAGCCATAAAACCAGCAGCTGAATAATCACAATATATTCTCAATGGCTTAGACATAGAATCCATAATTCTAAGCCCAGAAATGAAATACTTAAGCCATACACCATGTAAATTATCCTCAAACAGGATATACATAAGCATGTAGTCTTTGGTCCCTTGAAGGTACCTCATTACTTTCTTTGCAGCTCTCCAGTGGTCTAAACCTGGATCACTCTGATATCGTCCCAACATTCCCAATGGGAGCTACACTTTGTGAACAATCCTTCATCCGAAATCTCTCTAAAATTTTATTAATATAGGTTTCCTGTGACAGACCCAAGATGCCTCGAAATCTGTCTCTATGGATCTTAATGCCAATGACATAAGATGCCTCACCTATATCCTTCATATCAAAACTTTTAGAGAGGAATTGTCTCACCTCATGTAGCAAACCCTTATCATTGGTTGCTAGCAAAAAGGTCATCCACATATAAAACAAGAAAACAAATTTTACTCCCACTAACCTTCAGGTATATACATTGATCCATAATGTTTTCTACAAAACCAAAAGAAGAAATTACATTATGGAATTTCAAATACCATTGGCGGGATGCTTGTTTTAAACCATATAATGACTTCTTGAGCTTGCAAACCAATTGCTCACCATGACTAGAGGGGAATCAATGAAGATGTGTTATTAATGAAGAAGTGTTGTCAATCATTAATGACGAAGTGTTATTAATGAAGAAGTGTTAATAACTATCGTCTTTTAGTGCCAGTGTGAACATGCATTGCATCATATGTGACATTGTTTTGTAAATTAATGCAGTAAAGACCATTAGACAAAATACCATTCCCAACATAATCAGATTTATAGAATAGACTGAAAAATTCTTTTCTGAAAAGTTTAAGGAATATCCAAAAGGTACAAGCCTTGAAACTGAGATCAAGTTTCTAGAAAAACTTGGAACATAAAAAGTCTTTTCTAACTCCAAAACAAAACCACTACTTAAAGCTAAATAACATGTTCCTATAGCTTCCACATGCGAGTCCATCTTGTTTCCCGATAAGATGCTTTGCTCACTTCCCACTGGCTTCCTTAGGTTCTGCAAACCCTTTGTCTGCAAGCCATTTCTGATATTTGGCGCATTCCTTCTTCATGTGTCCCTTCTTCTTACAGAAAAAACACTTGGAAACCTTCTTGATATCAGCTTGGGGAGGTGCTTTACCTTTCCCTTTCTGATTGGCTTGAGATTTGCCCTTTCCACGCGTTGCCAACATTGCACTCTCTCCCAGTTCCATCACCAGTCTCTCTTCCTCTTGAACACACATAGTCATGAGTTCATTAATTGACCATTTATCCTTATGTGTGTTGTATGAGATTTTGAAAGGTCCATATTGGTGCGGAAGGGTGTTCAGGATGTAGTGCACTCGGAAGGACTCCGATATTTCAACCTCGAGTTTCTTCAATTGAGCCACAGTGTCCCTCATCTGCATGATGTGCTCGCGCACACCTTTCACACTAGTGAGCCTCAGGGATGAGAACTTCATGATTAGGGTGCTTGCTAGTGCCTTGTCTGAAGAGACGAATTGTTCATCAATGGCCTTCAACAAGTCTCGGACCTTGTCATGCTGATCAACGGAACCTCGAATACCAGCTGAAATTTTAGTCTTAATGAACATCATGCTTAGACGATTGGATCGCTCCCATCGTTCATAAAGCGCGACGTCCGCTGCAGTGCTGGTATTAGTGAGTGTCGATGGTTCATCTTTCCTGATAGCATAATCTAGGTCCATCCACCCTAAATGAAGGAGAATCCTCTCCTTCCAAATCTTGTAGTTATCTCCCTTAAGTTCGGGAATGTCACAACGAATTTCAGAGAAATTTGCAGGTTGTACTGTTGCATCAAAATAAAGGATCACATGCTTATGTTAAAATTGAGGCTTAATAACTTTCATGTTTTACCAATGTAAATCATGCAAAAAAGAATTGAATCAAATGACATGAAAATTGCCTGTGGGCTAAATTTTCAATTCAAACAGACTCAATAAAACTTTATGAACTTTCATGTTTTACCAATGTAAATCATGCAAAAAAGAATTGAATCAAATGACATGAAAATTGCCTGTGGGCTAAATTTTCAATTCAAACAGACTCAATAAAACTTTATGAACTTTCATGTTTTACCAATGTAAAACATGCTAAAAAGAATTGAATCAAATGACATGAAAATTGCCTGTGGGCTAAATTTTCAATTCAAACAGATTCAATAAAACTTTATGAACTTTCATGTTTTACCAATGTAAAACATGCTAAAAAGAATTGAATCAAATGACATGAAAATTGCCTGTGGACTAAATTTTCAATTTAAACAGATTCAATAAAACTTTATGATAAAACTTATTAATTCATAACTCCTGTGGGTAGGTTATGAAATTTTATCCTAATTAATCACATAAATATAATAAAAATTCCTGTGGGATAAAATTTATTATATTCAGTGTAATTAATTACAATTTAATGTCTAAATAATCTTTATGTGATCTTGCCAATCAATATATAATTTTATTTAATTAAAGATGCTGTGGCTATTCTCTAATTAATTAAAATCATATGGATCACTAGACATTATTTTGTTGCATAAACAAAACTTAACCAGAGAGAAAAATAATGTTTACTGAAAGGAGTAAGTCAAAATGACATTTTAATAAACTCCATAAAACTGTAATAATTCTCCAGCAAAATCAAAATTTACATTCCTTAGTCTAACTGTCCCATAATTTATTTAAGACTAATTCTTAAATTAATTACAAAATGGGCTCTAAACAATTTGCAAACAAAACTGCAAATTCAAAGACTAAACTATTTCAACTGTTCAAATAGTGAAATATTCAAATATTTAAGAATGCATAAACTATTTCCTTTAATTTGCAAACATAAACTTTTTGCTAATGAAGAGTTGCAAAGCAACTTTATTTTGCAATCAGTGTAAATATAAAACCAAACAAAACACTCTGCAAAATAATCAAATTCCAAAATATGCTAACATATATATTGCAATCAAGTAAAATACCCTTTTAAATTAAGTTCGGGACTCTTGATTGTATGAAACGGAGTTTAATAGTGGTCTAAATATAAGGTTGGTTATATATATAACCAACTCCATTATTAAACAAACAAAAATAGACCAGTGAACAAGCTTTCCAAATTGGAATAAATTTACAGCATCATAAAACTGAAATTCATTAAAAAAAATGCCAAAAACAGTGACATTCTGATATTTTGCGCGATATTATAACTATGGCACAAAATTCCTTAAATTTACATTCGTCAATAATTCACAATTTCTTTTTTTTCGTAACCAACATCAGAATTTACATATACTTTTTATTTACTTTCCCAACACTAGAGCGGGGACCTCAAATACTTCGCAATCCATGAATTTCAGAATTACACTGTGGCTTTCATTGCATACGTTCTGCAATATATTGTATACGTTACAAGAATTACAAGATATGCCATTTGAGTATTTGATATGCCTTTGTAATTCTTTAATGATATATACGTTACAAGAATTACAAGAAAAATTGACTACTGTCGGCATTAAACAATTTCAAAGGCATGAATTTCACAAGGCATGAATTATAAGATATGCCATTTGAATAAACGACAACAATCAATTGCAGAACGTAGCTCGTGCCATGAATTTCAGAATAATGAGGGCTTCAAATATCAAAACGTTATGGCATTTGCTAAACGATAACAACGAATCAACTATAATTCCGATGAATACATCTCGTATAGGCTCCTAAAAAACATATGCACCATACAGGCATGAGAGAGCTTTAGTTCGTTGCGGAATGTTAAATTTGAACAATCAGAAGAAGCGGTTAATTTAACAATTAGAAAACTGAGTATAGCAATCAAAAGCCATCACAAGAAATGAGCCAGGTCGACAAAAGCACGTCACTATCATAGCCACTAAAAGGGTTCAATCCTCATCAGAAGAGGCTAACACGCTGCCAGCAAGGGGTCCATTGATCCGACGAGATGCCATTTAGTCTGGCCGGGTAGTTGCATAATGTACACAACGTCCCACCCGTATATGCTGGCCACTGCATTATTAAGGAAGCATCCTTAAGGGAAAAGGAGCAAAACTCAGCAATCAGAAGATTGATTATGGCAATCAAATAAGAAGACCGAGTATGGCAATTAAAGGCCACAAGAGTTGAATGCAGAGCAGGGTCCTGTTATGCCCCTGTTCATTTTCCACCACCGACGCCCCTATTCTGAATTTTTAGCTCTAAGTTCAAAATATGTTCAACAAGAAGAGCTTCGTTTTGGTGTTATTAGCTTGACAAAGAAATTTAAGCTATTTTCACATAATCCCTTGATTTAATTCTAATTTCAGCCTCAAAACCATATAACTGATTCAGAAATAAATATTAGAAACAAAATAAATAAATAACTTGATTTTTAAAGCAGTTAAGTCGAACTCTGCTATCTCCGGTCCACAGGAGACCGCGTAGTCACTTTCCACCTACTTCTCCGGTGGGGATCACAATCCTCAAAGACAGGCATTTCACACCGGTGGGAGCCACATGGAACAACAGAACTTTCAAAAACGTCAATTTCGAAAGTTGATTCCGTGCCAGAATCAATTATTGGTAATCTTGAGGCAGTTAATTGCGACATGAGTTTGCAAGGCCATGTGACTACATTTTTCGCATCCAACGCGGTCAAAAGCTTCTCAAACGCTATGGGAAAATTATGCGACTGAGATAAGGAATGTAGACTGCAAAAAAAAAACGCGAATAATGATCTGAAATATCAAAATCGTTGGCCATGCAAAGAGCTGGTGCAGCAAGGATATTAAGAGACTGATTGGTTTGAATGAAAAATGTGTATTTGTTGAAATTGTAGGTCAATGTGGAGCCACTTTGGCGTGCGAAGTTCAAGTCTACGCACAGAAAGACAAAAGGGAGGCTAGAGAATACCAAGGCAGAGATAAACTGCTCTGATACCAAATGTTAGAAAATCATAAACTTAAACAGCGATTCTGCATGCAGAAAGAACTGAAAAGAATCACTGAAACTTAATACCCAGGGATACGGATTACCTCCAGCCATTGGTGAAACTCTTGATGCAATTTCCTTCTGAAAAACCACGCTCCAGCTGCCCAAGCAAAAAGAAAAGAATGCAGCTGATCTGAAGGCACTTCCAAGCTCTGCTATCTCAGCTAGATGGTGTAAAACTGAAGGGGATTGAGATCTAAGCTTGAGGACCAAACAGATGAATTTATAGCTAAGCTTCCATCAAGCTTCTGATAGCTATGTGTCAGATGTCCCACAGATCAAGGCAGAGAACTCCAGATGGGAGTAATGGACCACTTCAGTAGCTCCTAACAATAAATTTATTAGCTGTAGTTGATTTCCTTAACTTAAGGAAACTACTACAGTTGGTTTCCATAAGTTAAGGAAAGACTGCAGTGTAAATTCCATAATTTTAGTCAGCAATTTTGCATAAACTAATGGAGGTTAACAATGACACCAACAACCAATTCATACAAACCCGTTTGGCATTTATATAGTTTCTAGCTTTTTATGAGAATTTTGGTACCATAATGTAGTGATATAAAGGTTTTCATGAAACCAGTCATGTACTTTTCTCCCTGCTCAATGTTTCACCACCTTTTGATTTAGTCATTTTAAGCTCCATTTGGGTGTATTCCTCGTTTCGAGCATAATTTCGAAGTAATCTGGAGGAGCCTTCTTCTCCATTGTTCGTTGTCCCTCTCTATTGGAATTTTAATCATAACCTTAGCCTTCTGTCTTTTTAAAGCAAAATCGACTATATTAGTCCAAAAAAATCTTAGTTATTATCTCTTCTGTAAAGATTTGGTTCTTTAACATCTTTAAGCGCATAGAGACTACCTAGAATACAATTAAATATTGCAGACCTGGAATACAATTAGTGCTGCAACAGGCCGACTAGCTGACAGTGAAGAATAATACCAAAAATCAGTTTATTGTGTTGTTCTATTGGTTGAGGGGACTAGAATTTAAGCTTTTTCTGTTGAATGATATGGTGCAGAGTTACACATATTTTAGCAGTAACCTGGAGACGCCTTCTCAATTGTTCGCTAACCCTCTGTTGGAATTTTAAACATAACCTTAGCCTTTTTTTAAAGGCAGAAACGACTATATTCGTCCAAAAAAATCTTCGTTATTATTTTTTCTGTAAATATTTGGTTCTTTAAAAGCTTTAAGAGCAGAGAGAAGAGGTGGAATACAGTAAAATATTGTGTGCCACAACAGGCTGACAGTGAAGAATAATACCATGAATCACTTTTTTCGGTTCTTCTATTAGTCATCTGGACTATAATTTAAGAATTTTTTGTTGAATGATAGCGTGCAGTTTGACGATTCTCACTTTAAGAGGAGTTGAAAAATTGAAGTTCAAACAGGAGAGGAATTTCCTGGGGTTTTTTTAGATTAGAAGTCTAAAAATCAATCAAAGTTAGAATGTGCATATAAGTTCTGAATTCAGAGGTAAGAAGTTTGTAATTTAACATTTCTTAGCCCAGAAGAAAGAACTATTGAAACTATTGATGTTGATGAGATTTTTCGTATATTTCCATGCCTAGTTTCAAGGTAGCTAATGATTCTAATTATTTAATCTAGGAATTTGGAGGACTTTTTTAAATTCGGTTGAAATATTTCTTTTTTAAGATTCAATTCAAAGATACTGGAGGGAGTTTTCTAAATTCAAAGTTCAACCTTAAAACTCGGAATTGAAGTTTATATGGAAGCGAAAAAATTATTTACTTAAAGTTACTGGAATTTCAATGTTAGAACTCAATGTTTGAAAATAATTAATAATGATTATTATTAATATTATTATTTTTTTAATAAAAGATAGTGTAAATATGATATGATGTGATATATCAATTTTATTCAATTTATTTTTAGATGTGTAAAATAAAATTGAACTATTTAATATAGAACTAAAAAAATCTTTAAAATAGTGAATTTATTAATATTCCAAATGAAGAAGCAATCGTTTCATACGTGATCTTTAGCCTGGTGGACATTAGAATAATTTCTATATTTCTTCTTTCTTAAGGAAAGATACATTTATATCTTAGCATTTCAATTTATTTTATTTTTAAATATGTGTAAACTAAAATTGAAATATTTAATATAGAACAAAAAAATCTTAAAAATGGTGAATTTATTAACATATTCTAATATAAAAAATAATTTCTAGTTTTTAATATAACACGAGAAAGATACATTTACTTCTTAGCATAGCACAAATCTTATACTTAAAAAAACATTTAATTAAATTAAAAAATCAAATTACAATACACAACTTAGAGGAATATTGAAAAAAAAAAACTTAGCATCTTTGCATTGAAGCTTGAAAAAAGAATAGGGTAATTACAAAAGGAATACTAGTGGGACAGATAGACAATGGTCAGAAACACTTGAAAGCTAAATAGGGTAATTACAAAAGGAATATTAGTGCTTCGGAAAGACAATGGTTATCAAATTGTACAAACTTGTTATTTATGTATGAAAGTCAAGGATATATAGGGTATTTTATTTATTTATTTATTAAAATTAAATAAGATAACTGCTGAATCCTTGTTTTATGAATCATTAGTTAAAACCAATTATATTTTCTCTCACTTACATTTAGTAATTTCCTTTAAATAATAATATATATATCATTAGTTTTTGTAATTTCCTTTAAATAATATATATTTTAGTAGTGTAAATAATAATAATAATATCACAAGTAACTATGATCATGAATTTTTTGGAAACCCAATCATTCATTATACATTTTTTTTACAAGCATTATTAGTTAGTATATATTTCAAAAATATAAATTATTTTTTAACAAATATTATGTGTTAATATATATTTCAAAAATATAAATTAATATGACACGATCATAACATTTTCAAAATATATCCCAAATAATTATAATTATACAAACAATCATGAGAATAACATAAATAACTATGATCATGAATTTTTTATAAGCACCATAATTAAATATACTTATAAATCACAACTTTTTATATTTGTTTTTAATTAATATTATTTTAATAATACAAATAATAATAACATCACATTTTACTACAATCAATGATTTTTTGAAGTACAGTTATTTAATATACATTAAAAAAATATATCAAAAATATTTTATGATAAATTATAAACAAGAAAAATATACAAATGATGATTAGTTACACATTAATGTTTTATGACAATAAAATTTAGAAATAAAGGTAATTTTTAAAATTTAGTTGTAAATTATAATATTAGTCTATAAAATATAATATTATTTTGTAAATGTATATATTAGTAAAATTAATAATTATTTTTAAGGAATTGGGCTATGTTCCTAAATGTTCAAGATACCTATATGTGTTTTATGGTTGTGGTTAGTTATGAGGTTGTATTATTATTATTATTATTATTATTTTGTTCTTTTAAATTTTTATATATGATGTGTTATGGATTGTAGGAATAATTGTTAAATAATAATAATATATTTAAATTAATTGATATTAATTGTTAATAGTATTCACAAACCAAATACTGAAATTTAGCTCCAAAGTAGTTATGTTTTTTTTGCTCTTTTAATTAAATTTATTAATTAAAGATAATGTCCTACAAAACAAGTTAATCATTTAAATAGAACTTTTATTTTCTATTTAATTGTTTAACTTTTTTGTAAATGTTTAATAAGATTGATGTATGAAATTAAGTGAATTTTTTTATTATTGATTTTTAAGATAGAATTTGACATTTCTAATATTAAATAAACATGTCAGTGAAGTTAACATATGAAATTTTTAGTCATAATTAAATATTATTATAATGACATGGATAAAATAAAGATGGTATAAAAAATGAATGTAATCCTTTTAATGGTGCTGGATCCACCAACATGTCAAGGGGAGCTCCCCGGTAAGAAGTCCCAATTAGATCTCAGACCATTTGGTGTAGGAGTCCCAGGAGTGGGTCGTAAGGTAATGCCTTGACCGCGATGTCGCACAGAGGCAAGTAAGATAACTCTGTTAGTAGCAAGGGTGTGATTGATGCAGAGAGTCAAGGTATTTGTACGAGAGGTTCCAACACTTTGAAGGAAGAGGAAGGTGAAGGTGAGCTTCAGGTTGAAAGGGATCAGTCCCAACTCGGTTAGGAACACACCACACAAAGGACATGCACAACTTCTGGTAGAGCAGTCCACTTGGATGCGACAATCACAACATACAATGTAAGATAACACGAACAACACTCACGAATCAGTGTGAGACGAGTGTGACGGTTGATATAGCAAGGTTCATGAGAAAGGTCTGTTTGATGTCCGGCAGAGCAGTCGACATGGACGGTGAAAATATTAATAGCATATGCAACACATTAAAAACAAGATTTATATAATTGAATACAAATCAGTTCATACGCAAGTATGTAAGTTAAACAATCATATATCATTAAGGCAACCAGAACAATCCAACTACAATAACAACATATGCATGAAAATGTGTTGGCTCTTATTATATAAAGAAGTGTAAGTCACAATCATACAATACACCATGTAAACCTGCTAGCCCCAGCAGTGGAACATTACAGCCACATCTGCCTGCTCCTATAAAGAGATGTACTAACTTCGTGCAATGGAGAAGCCAAGGTGCGTTACAATACTGTCCAAGCCTTCTTCAAAATAGTCTTAGTAGAAGTTTGGATGACCAAAAGCCTATACAATGAGTTATGAGGGACTATTTGTAGCAAAGGGTGGGGTGACCCTTGACATTCCCCTTTGTGACAGTTCAACTACCCTCATGGCTTTTCACCTACTATATGACTGTTACATTCAACCATTGACACTTGACTTACACTTGACATGACTCAACATTACAATGCACATGTATTCATGTGAGACAACACGGCTTGAGCAAGCCTTGCAAGACATCACTGACACTTGGTCCGTTGTGATGAGACCAGCTCTTTAAAATTCTTGTGATGGTGAAGGTGGTGAGCTGATGCCAAGCTTGGTTGTTTGTGATGGTGTGCATGCACCTCATGGTGACATCTCGCTGAAGCGAACTTTTGCCTTCGTTGCAATCGGTGCATTAATTCGGCCTCTTCATCGAACTCGTCTGCTAACATGCGCATGGTCTTCTTAGGTACTGTTGAACCAGAAACACACTGATGCATAGTGTCCATGTTGATCTTTAAGTGTGTGCAGGTGGTCATGCACATCACTCATCGAAGTACATGTTCAACCCCTAGTTGGGACTTGCTTCTTGTCTTTGCCTTGGTGAGTGTGTTAAATGGGTTGGATTGTATGCCTGCACTCAATGACATGCATGATGTTGGATCCCTTGTATGTGATCACAACATTGGTCACCATGTTTTCTCTGTGTCAGTTGCTGGGATGGATCTTTAACTTGTACTGACGCAGTTTCATCCATGAATGCATGTTGCGCCCACTGTTGTTCTTGTTCCTGCTGCAACTCATTGGATTATCTGTGCAGCTTCATGTTCTTCCTGAGTTGATACTTCAACACATGCAACTCCTTCTTTGTTCCATCTTCTTCCTTCATGTGATCTTCACGTTTTGCCGTCACTTTATAGCCTGAGTATCCAAAGTTTATTTCATTATCAATGGATTTGCTTGATCGAGAAACTTTGCTCTACCTCTATGTTGCCAACAACCTTCCTCTTGCATTCATTGTGTTCGATGCTATCGTTGCATTCGTTGCTTTCACTACATTCGGTATGCTGCCTTCAGTTGTTATTCATGATGCTACTCGTTGTGATGTTGATGCTTGATGTCCTTTTCCACGAATAACTTGATGTCTTCATGAGTAGGCAAGCTCATAGACACTTGATCGACTACATCCCCAAGTGTGCTCTGAACATTGTCTTCGTCTCTGCTGTCCTGCAAGCCATTGTGCTTGTACTGCTAAGAGGCAGATGAACACCTGCGATACTTGGAGACATGGAAACACTCATAGCAAGCAATTTGTCAGCCGAAAACCAAAATGAACATGAGAACTGATTTGCAACATACCTGAGTGAATGATCATGAAGGTTGCACAATTTCAGCCGAAGGTTGGGAGACCGACTGCCAAGACTATACAAGGCACAATATGGGCTGCTGGGAGACTGGCTGACTACTGGAACTGCACAATGCATAGTCCAGTATGGCTGCTGCCTGATCGGATTGTGCAATGCACAATTCTAGCTGGGAAGGACTGCTGGCCTGGGGACAAATTTGCACAATTTCTTGGGCCAAGCAACCATTGTCCTCCAAAAATGCGCAAAACATTCCTGGAGGCCAGTGTTGGGTAGGAATGCACAAATCTAGAGAGGAAGGTGAGCCTTCCCTCCCCAAATTGCGCAATGCACCCTTGGTGAAGGTAGAGTTCGGGCCAAAGTTGGTCCGACTCGCCAACCAGCAACTAAAAGCAAGTAAGTCAATGAATGCATGGCGACACTAAAACAATGTAAACTTTGAAACGGGAACTGATACTGTTACCCGTTTTGTAGAGGTGGCAAAAAAATGACCCGATTTGCAAAAGTGTTGATGCAGAATACACATGTTTTTTTAAGAACATGTTTTTTGGAACTTTAATTTTTTTCATGTGCATTAAGTGGGTGAGGCTCGGTGAATGGTAGTGATTTTCATCCTGATTTTAAAAAGTGTGTATTCTGCATCACACCCTTTTTTTAAAAGACCTATTTTTTGACTTTAAATTTTCTAGTGTGTGAAATGTAAATTTTTTTTTTCTAAATTTGTTAGTTTTTGAAGTCGTCATTGTATTCATATTTTCTTGTTCTCTATCTTAATTTTTATTTTTTTTTAGTGGCCTTTTTATTGTTTTGCATTTTTAAATTATAAAGTCGATAGTTTGAATTTTAGATAATCTACATATTTAGACATCTTTTCAACCCCCTTAACTAATTTTTCAATCGACATGAAATAATTGTTTCTAAAAAACAACATTTTTTAACAATGGACATAAAAAATAACCATTTTTAACATAAATATAACAAAAAAACTAAACGTTTTGATAATTTTTTGCTAGAATTAACATGTCAAAATCACAAATTTTATACAAAAATATTAACTAAAAATGGTCAAATAATAGTTTTTTTTATGAATTTCATGTCAAAAGGATAATAATAACTACTTTTTTTTCAAAAAAAATGATTAACTTAAAAATCAATGCAAAAATCACATATTACCAATATTGAACGTATAACAACCCTAATTGAGTGTTTATTCTTCTCATAAAATGTCAAAGTCAAAACATTGCAAAGCTTGAGTTACAAGCACAACTTAAATTTAATCAAGAATGTCACGTAATCCAAACTCTTCGTCCTCTAGAGTTTCATCATTGTCCTCTTCCACAATATTTTCTGTTTCATTTTGCTCATTTTGCTCATTTTCCTCTTCTAATGGGTCTTTCATGTCTGCAAATCCCCCAATATGTGTCTTTCCATACATTCCATGTAATGGTGGTTGGGGTTCCTTTGCCTTTTTTGCCACACGTGATTCACTAAAGTCCCCTTTCTTCAACCCAATTTCTTGCATTGCATCTGGAAGAAATTGGAGAGCATTAATTCTTTGCTGAATGAAATTGCATTGTAATGGATCTTTCTCAATTGCAATGCAATTTCTTCCTTTTTGAAGGCAGCATGCTAGTGTTGTACCTAATTATCAAGCACAAAAAAATAATGAAGTAAATTAGTACAATGACATATTAATTAAAAAAAAGAACATATTGAAATTCAATTCCATGTGGCAAAACGTACCTGAGCCAGAAAATAAATCCAGAACCCAATCTCCTTCATTTGAACATATGTCTATAAGATAGTTAATCAATAATTGTGGTTTCTGATAAATGTTAACTATCTCTCCTTTCATTTCTTTGTCTTCATATGTTAGTTTTCTCACAACAGCATCATAAGACAGTATTTGGCTATGACTCTTTTTGTCCACCCGATTAAAAATCATAGACATATGGCTATCATCTTTTGCCCAACTATCAATATGAATGAACTCACAGTCATTTATAAATTGTTGATCTTCATTGTCAAGAAGATTTGACTTTTGCCTGTAACATAAAATAGTAAAATTTCAATTAACTTGTACATAAATTAATTTTTCAACATTAATCAAATATACCTTTAAACATCTTACCATGTAAGCTGCATCCTTGAATTTGTTTTCCCCTTGAAGCTTGACAATAACATTGCCAACTGTGTGTCTGAATGAAATGTCACAAATCTCCATAATGGTGATGACGTCACTTCCTTAAATCCCGCCACCACTTTATTAAAAGCTTGATAAGTATAAGGGTCATTATCATAGCAAATGTTTGGAATATTGAAACCATGGGGAATATCTGCAATAACAAGGGCATAATCCCTTTTTGGTATGAGTTTCGTAATGTCTTCACAGTCGCCTTGTATTACTTGATATTGAATAGTGTCTAGCCCATTCCAAATGAAATGATTAAGAGTTGGATCAAGTTCAACATTCTTAATACGTTGCTTTCTCAGTCTTTCAATCTTTATTTTTTCAATAAAAGTCTTGAAACTGTCTGGTGCTCCATTATCTTCTTTCCTCATCTTTTACCAAACAAACAAATGTATGTGTAAGTTTTAATTTAAATTAAAAATAGTACACAGATGATTAAAACTAAATGTATAAATCAAGTTACCTTTTTAAATGCAAGATAAAAAGCTTTCAATGTTGATGTAGAACTTGAATCTGGATAGTTGCGTACAACATCATCCCAACTATCTTCATTCAACAATTTAACCATTTGTTCCTGAATTTTCATGTATACTTTGTGACTGCATAGATAAAGAAAAAGTTAATATACTGATATGTATAACGAATACTACCAATAACCATGTTTTAGTTAAAAGATAACTATAATCCTGGAAATAAGTAAAAATAATTCAGCAAACTTACTTTTGAAATTCTTCAGACATTTCTTCCAATGATAATTCCCCCGACTTCACACGAGATAATATTGTTTTGACAATTTTTTCATCTTTCACTCCTTGCATCGCCCTCCAAGGCGTGATGGTCATATCGTCTGGAAGTTGCTTCAGTTCAGGCGCTGATTTATTGTTGGTACATATCAATGGCTTAGACTTTCTGACCTTCTGGTTTTTAATGCCAATGTCTTCCCACATGCTAAAAATGTCATCAATCAAATTCCAAATATCTCCAGTTCTAAATGCCAATTGGAAAATGTTATCAACACCTCTGAATAAATCGCTAGATCTGTTGTCTTTTCCATTTTTTGAATTGCCTTTATCTTCGATTTGATAGCCTATTTCCATACAACATTCCTTTCGGAAATCTGTAGTAATATTGATCTTATCCCCACCACATTTTTCTAGGAATTCACTATGAATAAATCTAACCTTTTGGACCAAAGTCATAGACATCCTATATTCATTATCTGAATTATGATCCCATGCCACTAGCTTTGCTTCTGTTTCATTTAAACCAGCATAAATGATACATTTCATCGTTTCAAAACGTGGGTTATTAGGATATTCCTCCATCAATTGTCTTTGAGCTTCAACAGAATGGTTCCCCCCAAGCACATAATAATTGTATTCAAAACATTTTGACTTATCAAATGCTTCTTTGTTGGGAACTTGAAGTGGATCAACAAGAAGCACATAACTAACCACATGAGCATATGGATTGTACCTCATCAATGTCTTCAAGTTGTGAACATGCAGATGGTGCGGCTTTCTGACTTGATATTGGCATTGTCCTTCACTTGCCTTATAGGTTTGTGTCACATTTAACTGAAATGTACGACCACCATCAACTAGGTTTCTCTTTGTCATATTCTGTCGAATGGCATTTTGTTTTGTTTTGATAATGCCATCACCTAAATCAGCTCCTGGTGTAATGATTTCTCTGCTTTCTTTTGAAGTTTCACTAGGTTCTTGACTGCTGGTAATGACTACTTCAAGATCTTCAACTCTACTTTTTTTCGTCTTAACATTCTGAAGAGATCTATTCTTGGCCATTGTTACTTTTGGTCTTTTACGACCTTCCACAATTTCAATGTCATCTTCAGTAATGGCAACATATGCTTCATTGTCAACTTCATCGTCTTCAAAAGTAACTTGTTTACCCTTGCTAGATTTATCCACCAGATGCCTTTTTTTCTGATTCTTTGGATGTAGTTTTGTAGCATCATCAATTACTACATTTTCCATGTTTTGCATATCTTCCTCTGACACTGAGTAAAAATGGCTGACAACGTTCATGATATCATTCTCTATGTAATGAATGCCTCCCACCATAATTGAACAGCTTTCAACAAAATTCTGCCAAACAAAATATCATATGTTAATATAATCAAAGTTAAAAAATATAGCGAGACATTTTCAAAACGCAAAATAAAAATACAAATAACAATACTTACCGTGTTTTGTGTCATATCATTTACGATTTGTTTACACAACTTTGTAGATACCTCTCTCCTATCATAAAATGAATATGATAGTCGGTATTTAATCCTTTCATGTGACTTGGCAGTTTTTGTAAGTACGTAAACAACTTCAGTGTTTGGTACCGAACACATATCCATGACTTTTCCCATCACCTCCAAATTTTCAGTATTATTGCGTGTATCAATGTATAGATATATATTCACAGTTGTGCTCTCTCTTTCTTTCACATACCAGGCTCTTGATGGAAATTTCACCTCTTTTGAACTTTTCCAATCTGATATTAGCTTCTTATCATTTAAAACAGTTGTCATATTTGTAGCTATGAGCTCAGGTGGAGTTCGTTCACTAACGTTTTTTGTAGGTATGAGCTCAGGTGGAGTTCGTTCACCAACGCTTTTTGAAGATACACCTTTAAGGCTCCTTGCTCCAGAAAGATTCACAGAAATTTTTCTTGATGCCATTTTCCTAAAAAAAAAACACTTAAATCAGTAAAAAAAAAAATTGCTAGGCGGGGCTGGGCGGGGTGGGCTAGGCGGGGCGGGCGGCCCGGAGGTGGCCCTGTGCGGCCGGGTGGGCGGGCCGGGCAGGCCGTGTGGGCGGGCCGGGTGGGTGGGCCGGGTGAGCCGGGTGGGCGGGCCGTGCGGGCCGGGTGGGCGGGCCGTGCGGGCCGGGTGGGCGGGCCGGGTGGGCCGGGCGGGCGGGCCGTGCGGGCCGGGTGGGCGGGTCGGGCGGGCCGGGTGGGTGGGCCGGGTGGGCCGGGCGGGCGGGCCGGGTGGGTGGGCCGGGTGGGCCGGGCGGGCGGGCCGGGCGGGCCGGGTGGGCGGGTCGGGCGGGCCGGGTGGGTGGGCCGGGTGGGCCTGGCGGGCGGGCCGGGTGGGCGGGCCGGGTGGACGGGGTGGGCCGGGTGGGCGGGCCGGGTGGGGAGGGCGGGCGGGGTGGGCGAGGGGGGGTGGGCGCGGGGGGAGGGCGGGGTGGGCGGGGCGGGGGGGGGTGGGCGGGCGGGTGTGTGGGAGGACGGGCGGGCGGGGGTGGGCGGGGGGGAGGGCGGGGTGGGCGGGGCGGCCGTGTGGGGAGGGCGGGCGGGCGGGGGTGGGCGGGGGGGGAGGGCGGGGTGGGCGGGGCGGGTCGGGCGGGTGGGATGGGCGCGCCCATCCCACCCGCCCCGACCCGCCCCGCCCACCCCGCCCTCCCCCCTCGCCCACCCCCGCCCGCCCGCCCTCCCCACACCCCCGCCCACCCGGCCCTCCCCCACCCGGCCCGCCCGCCCTCCCCACCCGGCCCTCCCCACCCGGCCCGCGCACCCCCCTCGCCCGCCCTCCCCCACCCGGCCCTCCCACCCGGCCCGCCCGCCCTCCCCACCCGGCCCTCCCACCCGGCCCGCCCGCCCTCCCCACCCGGCCCTCCCCACCCGGCCCGCCCACCCCCCTCGCCCGCCCTCCCCCACCCGGCCCTCCCACCCGGCCCGCCCGCCCTCCCCACCCGGCCCTCCCACCCGGCCCGCCCGCCCTCCCCACCCGGCCCGCCCGCCCCACCCGCCCCACCCGCCCGCCCTCCCCACCCGGCCCGCCCACCCCCGCCCCCCCTCCCCACCCGGCCGCCCTCCCCACCCGGCCCGCCCGCCCACCCCGGCCGGCCCGCCCTCCCCACCCGGCCCGCCCGCCCGCGCAGGGCCACCCCCGGGCCGCCCCGCCCCGCCCGAGGGCGGAGCGTCGATTCCGGGAATCGACGCTCCGCCCTCGGGCGGGGCGGGGCGGCGCCGCCCGCGCAGGGCCACCCCCGGGCCGCCCCGCCCCGCCCGAGGGCGGAGCGTCGATTCCCGGAATCGACGCTCCGCCCTCGGGCGGGGCGGGGCGGCCCGGGGGTGGCCCTGCGCGGGCGGCGCCCCCGCGCAGGGCCACCCCCGGGCCGCCCCGCCCCGCCCGAGGGCGGAGCGGGGCGGCCCGGGGGTGGCCCTGCGCGGGCGGCGCCGCCCGCGCAGGGCCACCCCCGGGCCGCCCCGCCCCGCCCGAGGGCGGAGCGTCGATTCCCCGGAATCGACGCTCCGCCCTCGGGCGGGGCGGGGCGGCCCGGGGGTGGCCCTGCGCGGGCGGGCGGGCCGGGTGGGGAGGGCGGGCGGGCCGGGGTGGGCGGGCGGGCCGGGTGGGGAGGGCGGCCGGGTGGGGAGGGGGGGCGGGGGTGGGCGGGCCGGGTGGGGAGGGCGGGCGGGCCGGGTGGGGAGGGCGGGCGGGTGGGGTGGGCGGGCCGGGTGGGGCGGGTGGGGCGGGCGGGCCGGGTGGGGAGGGCGGGCGGGCCGGGTGGGAGGGCCGGGTGGGGAGGGCGGGCGGGCCGGGTGGGAGGGCCGGGTGGGGGAGGGCGGGCGAGGGGGGTGGGCGGGCCGGGTGGGGAGGGCCGGGTGGGGAGGGCGGGCGGGCCGGGTGGGAGGGCCGGGTGGGGAGGGCGGGCGGGCCGGGTGGGGGAGGGCGGGCGGGCCGGGTGCGCGGGCCGGGTGGGGAGGGCCGGGTGGGGAGGGCGGGAGGGCGGGCGAGGGGGGTGCGCGGGCCGGGTGGGGAGGGCCGGGTGGGGAGGGCGGGCGGGCCGGGCGGGCGGGCCGGGTGGGGGAGGGCCGGGTGGGGAGGGCGGGCGGGCCGGGTGGGGAGGGCGGGCGGGCCGGGTGGGGGAGGGCCGGGTGGGCGGGGGTGTGGGAGGGCGGGCGGGGGGGGGGGCGGGGGGGGAGGGCGGGGTGGGCGGGGCGGGGCGGGCGGGTGGGATGGGCGCGCGGGATAGCAAATCACTATCCATTTCATTATTTGTAAGGCATTCATATTGGCACAATCAGACAATGTCTTTAACTTCAACATAGGCCTCATGATTTGTAAAGCTCAAAAAAACACTATAATAAAATTTCATTGTACCACAATCATTTCGTTTTGTTAATATTTTTCTGTCTTTAAATAGTTGTCAAAAAATCTGTTAATGAGTATTATACGCTATTGCCTTACAACATTTCCTTTGTAACATCTGCAATAGCTAGTTAAAAATATGCCTATTTTAAATATTATTTTTTAATAAATAAATTATATTTATTTATTCTCTTATGTTGGTATTCGTCGGCGCTGTAATCATCATACTCTTACTACTTAGTTACCCCGTACATCAATTACTTTGCAGCGTCCTCTTATTAGCGTTGGAGCATTCATATACAATATCGCCATGGATCTGAATTTAAGCTCTCTAGCCAACGAAAGTGTCATAAATGACCTGATAAGTCATTAATTGCCCGATCTCAATCACTAACGTTACGGGATTTGGGGTTGGTGTGATTTCACATGGAAGGATGGACCCAAAATTATACAAATCTTTTGGAATTCCAAGAATTTGACGGTTGAAGTGTTTGAGTTTTTTCCTTTCAGCACTATATCAAAAACCCTAGCACTATGTCGTGAGAGACCCGAAATCCTATCAACTTTCCAAAAATTTCAACGAAATTTTGTCAATTTCCATTAATGTCTGGGCTAAGTTGTGGCCATAAATGAAAAACATAATCATCAATGCAGGTGCAACTGGCTTTAAAGTTATAAATTTTCTTTACGAAAGATTTCAAATTTGTGTCTAGTCTTAATAAATTCTGTCTCGTCCGCCGCCTTTGTGCAGTTTTTAACACGCACGCGGAGGCGCTGGTACCAAACTGCTAATGTGACCACGAACAACTTAAAAAACCTATTTCTACCTGGTTTTCAGAAGTTGTTTTGTGGCCCATTGTTTTGTAAAGTGATTTACCTATTTCAAAATTTGTTCGTCTGAGCTTTGATGCTCCTATATATATACTTCGCAGCCCTTTTTGTAATATTATTTTCCAATCTTTAATACTACCGACTATATGGCATTGCATGTTTAGCAATATCTATCATTGAATTTTCTTTGTGTGGTTAAGGTGTGAGAATAATTCATAGTTATTTTGAGCGCAGGTTAAGAAATTGGTGAATCTCTAACTTGGAGAAGTACATGTCCAACTGTTCTAGACAAGACCGTCTAAGATTAAATTACAATGTTTCGCTGCACAAACCAAAATATCTCTTTGGAATAAAAAATAAAATGGCAGTCGAGGAAACATTTATTAATTTTTAGTTTAATTATCTTATAACCTGTCATACTAATTTGAATTACCTTGAACTCCTCATTGTTTTTGTAGTTATAAAGAAAATGCCGAGTACATTAAGTAGATAAATAAACAATCTATCCATAAACTATTTTTAACCCAGTAAACATTAACATATTTTTTATTTTTTTTGGGTTTGTTTTTTGTATAGTTTTTTTTTTAAACTACACAGAAACAAGCATGTGAATTCTCTTGAAACCACACAAAAGCAACCTTTTTAGTTATCAATTTGTTTTTTTTGAACTCACAAAATATTTTTAATTTTGTTAATTTAGTGGCGTTGCTTTTGTTGAGATTTTAGGTTTAATTCAAAACTATTTTAATGGTAATTTATTTATTTATTTTAATTTAAACCAGTTTTAGTGATTTTACTTTAAATAAACATAGTTTGAATAATTTCACTTTATTTATATTTCATTGTATTTTTAATGGTAATTTATTTATTTTAATTTAAACTAGTTTAAGTAATTTTATTTAAAATAAATACAATTTGAATAATTTTACTCTATATCTATATATATATATATATATATATATATATATATTTTTTTTTTTCACAAATTTGGTTGCTATTATATATCTGAAGAAAAGAGGGACACTGAGCTCTTGAAATACCTGCTGAGGTGCCAAGAAGAGCTAAGGAAGGAGTTACAACTTAAACAAAATTCTTCTTTAATCTTGCCTTTTGGGTTTTTAAAAACCAAAGATCAAAGGTAAATCTTAACAAACTGCAGCGTTTACAAATCATATCAATTTATATTACTGTGGCTGATGTGTCGAACAGTGGACTCTTCAGGTTTGTCGTCGGCGCTGACTTGCTTCAAGCTTGACGAACTTGTTGAGGCTACGTTTTTCTTTTCTGCTGTTCCATCTTTCTTTGTTGTTCCATTTCTGCTGCTTCGTTTTTTCTGCTGTTCCATTTTTACTGCTGTTCTTTTTCTGCAATTCTTTTTTTGCAGAAACCAAAGGTGTTGTTCCTTTAGATCGGCAAAAGAAAAACCAACGAGAGAAAAGCTCTAGAAGACCTGAGGACAGAATGAGAGGGGGAAGAGAGGAGTGCGAATAAATAAGATAGGAGGCGCAGAGGATGAAGCAGGGAGGAGGAGTCACGGGAGGGAGACAACGAGTGCGGAACAGAAGTCATGAAATGAGATAAGCCGGCGGGTTTCATGTTTGCAAAAGAGGGGAATGTATTTTCTGAAAGAAGGTGGATCATCAAGCAAATAGAGTCTTGGACATGGATCATGACGATCTTGAACCAGTTCCAGGTGTCAGGGATTTCTGATTTGAGGGCTTGGAAAGAACAGAGGAGGTACGGTGTCATGGCAGATATTGATGAGATTCCTCATTATTACAACGTAGGCTACCCAGTTCTCTATTGCATGCCCTGTTGGCAAGAAGGTCGGCATCCTTGTTGAATGTACGAAGGATGTGACGGAAGGTCAGAGTGATGAAGGACTGGCTCAAGTTTTTGCACTTGCTGATGCACTGATGGAGAAGGACGTTGGGCGAATCTTTGTTTTAGGCCATGAGGCCAATAACAACTGCTGAATCTCCAAAGATGTGAGCTGTGTCTATACCGAGCTTGCTACGCTGAATGAGGCCTTGATACAGGGCTAAGGCCTCAACCTTATTATTGGAAAGGTGACCGATCCCCCATTCATACGAGACCATACAATCTCCAATGGCATTGCAAATCACTCCACCTGCTCCAACAATCCAAGGGTTCGATTTCGAGGCACCGTCGAAAAAAAGATTTAAGTGTTGCATTTTTTAAGCCATGTAGCAAATTCTTCCTCTTTAAGACGGATTTTCCAATTGTAATACCTTTTACTTTCCTTGCTGTTGGTGGTGGCCTCAACTTGATTACTATTATTTCTATTCAGTATATAGCGAATGAAAATTCGCTCTTCCACAGTAAGATCGGTGATGTCTATGCCTCTGTAGTTTTTCACTGAAATAGTTTCCAAAGAAAGATTCCTTGCTTTGTTGCATAGATTCCTAGTGATTGTGTCATTGTCCTTAAAAACTTTACGGTTTCTGGCGAGCCAGATAGACCATAAAATAGGGAGGGGAAGGGCGTTCCAGACCCTTTTTACTGTGTTGTGTTTTCTTTGTTTCCAAGGGTAATTTTTCATCCATTGTTGAATAACCTCTCCTATGGAGTCCTTATCACTCCAAGGGATGTGATTGTTATGGGATATACTTCTCCAGCAGACTTTAGCAAAAGGGCAGGCAATAAAAAGATGATGTATAGATTCTTCGTCAGATTCACAGTTAGGACAACGTGAAGGACTGATAATACCCCGCTTTCGAAGGTTATCAGCAGTAAGTATTTTCCCTTTCAGAAGGGTCCACAGAAAGAATTTAATTTTGAGCAGAGCTTCAGATTTCCAAACCATTTTCCAACGGTTCCAAGTGGACATGGGGTATTGGTTGTTGCAAATGTACTGGTGAGCAAATTGAACAGTATACTTTGAGCCTGACAGGTCCCAGCGAAAGCCATCAGGTTCATTCTTTTTAATTGGAGCTATACTGTGCAAATGGTATTGAAGAGCTTGAACACTGGCCATGAGATGAACATGAATGGTTGGGAATGTCCATCCTGACTAAATTGGAGTGGTTGTCCCACAGAGAGATTTGGTCTAGGTGGTGAATTCCTATACTATTAAAATAGGTGAGAATGGGAATGACTCCAGCATCGTTGTTTAATCGCTGCCTGCCTATTATTTTGTCTGATCCAATATTGATATTAGCACCTCCTTTGGGAACTATTTTACTTTATTTATATTATTCATTATATTTTTAATATATTTTCTTTAGTTGAGTTTATTTGAATTTTTTATTTATTTGAATTTAATTAGTATGTTTTATTATATTAGTTTTTAGTTTTACATTATTTAAAATAGTTTTATTTAGTTATTAAATTTTTTTATCTTATTAATTGTTTAAAAAAATTTAAATTAAATTATCTGATTTCATCATTAAATAAAATTTTAATTTTAATTGTATAGTTTCATTATACATTTGAAACTAATGTCATATATATATATATATATATATATTTTTTTTTTTTTGAGATGGTGAATTGAGAATTTTAGAATGTTGTTTTAGACCATATCAAATCATGATTTTTAACCTATTTAATTTTTTGTTACACAAACTACCAATTTTTTTTAAATAAAACCCAAATTAACACTTGGGTAATTATCATTGAACTTATTAGTTTTTTAATATACTTAAAAAACATTTTTAACAATTAAAAATATTTATTTTTTGTGATATTTTAAATATATCCAATTAAAGTATGAATAATGAACATTGTGAGATGATTAATTAAAGCTTTCATTAAAAAAAATAGAAATGAAAATGAACATGTTGTAGTACTAAAATGTTGTTTTTTGGTGAGTTGACTATTTCATTGGTTGTAATAAAGTTTTAAGACTTTTATTTTTTTTGCAGGGTTTGGGTCAAATTGATATGGAGAAACTTAGTTTCAACAATAATGAGATGTCAATTCCAATGAATTTGTTTTGCACACCCAATTGTCTCCTACAAAGTTCATGGGAATTGAACATGATTGATATTTGTTTTTGTGAGTGTAAGGCATAAGAAAATGAAACAAAACTTTTATTGTTATGTCTCAAATGAGGACTCTTTCTTTTGAAGAACAAAATTGAGTTGGGATGATGTGATTAGAATAAAATTGAGTTGGGATGATTTGATTTAGTATTAAATTAATTTTTAAATAAAATTGTAGAGGCAACTTAATTAATATTTATTAATAATTCATAATAACAATCGGTTTACTATTAATTTACAACTAAATTATAACTAGCACATTTATATAAATTAAATAATATAGTAACTATAAATGGATACCAAAACACTTTGTTTCTAATCAAAATATTTGGTTAGTATGGTAAAAAAAAAAAAAACATTAAAAAAATTCAAATATTTAAATAAATAAAATATATCATTTGCCACTTTAAATTTCTAAATATTATATGTTTGTCTATGATTAGTGATTTGGTATTAAATTCGCTGAATTTGACATAGTCACCTTGAATAAAATTAGGAATAAAGTTGCAATAGATTAAATTATTTTAACAAAATTCACACATTAACTTTTTGCATGGTAACAAGACTAATCTTCTACGTTTGGTTCGAGAAAAGAAGATAAAACAACTTTAACAAACCAATTGAAAAGAAATTGAAGACCAACCTCTTAATAAATGCCGAGCAATCTCTAGTTACTTGAAACACAATACAAAAGCCACACGAACTATTTTTTTTTTTGAATTCACGAAGGTTAATTTATTGAATTCTTGAATTTTATTTCTTGTTATAAGATCAATTTCTTGAATTTTTGATATATTTGGAGTCCGAAAATAAGTTAAGAAAAAAATAAGTTAGGGAAAAAATGCACTAAATTTTAAAAATTAATAATTAGACATCACTAAAATTTTATTAATAAAATTAGGAAAGAAAAAATTAATAACTAATTATCATACTAGTTATTAATTATAAAAACTATGTGTAAACAATTAAAACTATTATGATTAATATAATTGGAAATAATAATAATAATAATAATTTGAAAAAAAAAACCAAAAAATATAATTCGAATTAAAAAGTAATGAAACTTAAAAAACAATTATTGGGAAAAATATGTTTTAATTATTTTTTCCTTTTTAAACTTTCTCATCTTAAAAAATTACAAAATTACAAGTCAAATTAAAAAGTAATAAAACTAAAAAAATAATTTTAAATTTATTTATTTATTTCTCTTTAAAATTTGTCATTTTAAATTGAAAATATGGAGGAAAAACTAGAAGTCATGAAAATGGAAATAATAAAAAAAAAAATCAAAAAGTCTAATAAAAAGGAAATAACACAAAAAAAAAAAAAAAACAAAAAAAACAAAAAATTAGTTAACTAATAGAAATGGAGGTTAGTAAACAGCGTATATTAAAATCTCAACCAATCACTTTAAAAATAAATCAAATTTAACTAATAATAAAAAATAACAAGAAATGAATTCCCAATGTTAAACTGTTAAATTTTTGGTCAAAGACAAACTAATAGGCAGTCAAACGCAAAACTTAATGTGTAATACCATGCCTGCGACATGTATTATAAATGTTTTCACACACATTAATTTACAAGGCTCATTCACATAGGATAATGATGAAAAAGGGTCGACCATGCTACGTTATTTTATTTTAATGGAAGTTTTGTACTTTTTAAGATGTAAAAACATTGTTATCAATTTCTAATATGTTGATGTGTTTAAGTTTTGTAACAACAAAGGGCATAGTCTAATTTATAGACCAAATAACTTTTTGTCATATTAATTTTAACCAAAACCCAGTAGAAATTTTTAAAAACTTTAGTTTAGGTTATTTAATTTGTGAACTTTCGAGTGCCCCGTGGTTTTTCAGGGTGTTGATTTGTCCATTTATGCATTAAAAAACATATTTTAAACAAAAAAAAACACCTTCTTTGAAATTGTATTGTGGATTTGTCCATTTATGCATTAAAAAACATATTTTAAACAAAAAAACACCTTCTTTGAAATTGTATTGTGGGATTCTAGTGAAAAATATTATTTTGTTTAAAAGTTAAACTACGCTCTCTTAAAGGGTATAAAAATGGTCAATCTTGAGTATTTTGTTTATGTTTTTTAATTTCGTTAAATGAATAATAAATGGTAGATTTATTGCAATTTTTAGATGATGTAAAAGTTGTGTGTTAATGTGAGTTCTATGAAACTATTTTTTAAAGAAATTATGAGGTTTCTAAAAATTTAATTTAGTTTACAATAATTATTAAATGGATGTTAGGGATTTAATTTCTATAGAATATTCATGAAAGTATACACAAATTAAAGGTTGAAATTTATCTCCAAATTAATTATGTACTTTTTTTCTTTTTAATTAAATTGATTAATTAAATAAAATGTCATATAATAAGTGTCTTATGAAGTAAGTGATAGTTTTTGAGCATGTGGTATTATAACATAACCTATTTACAAGTAAGAATTTGGACCATGATAAAGAGGAGATAAATCTCTATAGTTAAAAATCTTGTTCCACACACACGCACACACACACACATATATTCTAGAGAAAAAAAAACGGTAAATTTTAATAATGAAAATAAAAATTACATTTTGTAGATGCACGATGCGCATATGCAATCCTGAGCCATGAAATGATTGATACATATATCAAACACAGGGTACGTATGCCCATTGAAAAACCCCACTAATGTATCCCATGAAGCCTTGAAGGTAGACATTACATACAAAAAATCTATCAAAAAAATTGAACAAAAAATGCTTGAAATCCTAACAAAAACCAAGCTAGCAAAAGTGCTAACCATAAACACTGCTCGAAATCCTAACAAAAACCAAGCTAGCAAAAGTGCTAACCATAAAGACTCGATACAAGCCCACTAGATGACCCCAAAAACCCTACATAAATTGCGTCAAAACCTAGGCATATGACAATGACACTAGGCAAGAAACCCATGTCCCAATAAGAAGAAAAAATAAAGGCATAAAACCTTGCACCAAGAGAAGAAAAACCAAAAAAGAAAAAAAGGTACATGCCACCATAAAAATCTCCAAAATGTGGCTTAGATCCAGTTTGTAGGAAAGAAAAAAGGGTTGCGGTGCCCCGCGGGAAACCTCGTGGAACCTTGTAGAGCACTGTGAAGATGCCCTTAAGAGACAAAAAGGATGGCGGTGAGTAGAATTTGAAAGCTACACAAAATATAGTTATGCCGATGGTCACGCCGACAAGAAGCCACAACAAATATGTTGAATACCTCTCGCAAAAAAAAAAAAAAAAAAAAAAAAAAACAAAACAAAAACAAAACAAAACAAAACAAAACCCTTTGCATAAAAGCCCATTCCACAAGGTATCGAGTAACCCAACAGGAAAAGGCATGAGAAAGAGCTTTGAAACTCCTCTCCCAAAACTCAACCCAAACTGGATCTCACAACGACAACCATGATCTAGCAACAAAACCTACAAAGGCAGAGAGCCATGACAGAAAAGAAAGAGAGGCACAAACCAGGGTCGGAGTAGCTATGGTTCGCTGCTCCGACCCTTCTCATATATATATATATATATATATATATATATATATATAGATATATCCCAAGGAAAAATCACAATTTTCATTAATAATTGAAATTACATGTTGTAGATGCTTAAAAGAATATGTTGTATGGGTGGATTCCCACTGTCAATATGAAAATCAAAGATATACAATCCCAGGTTGGGATATTGATAAGTTTTGCATATGGTATGTGATCTGAAATGGGGTTTTTTTAACTTGTTATACTTACAAGAACCTCCCACTCAGTGAAACAAATAAATGATCTAGCTTATATATGATATTTACGGAATTAAATACTTGAAACAGGTGTATGTTTTCTTTTAAATATTTAAGTGCTTTAAGTCCATTTATTTCTGCTGATATTAAACACATATAAAAACCGTATAATGCAACAAATAAACAACCACACATAACAACAAATTTAATCTAGGAGTTCACCCGAATATCATGGGCTACGTCTCCTTGAGCTTTTGTCATCTTGACTTGGCTCTTTGGGATTATGGCAAAGTTTCTTTTACAAGTTCCGCACTTAACTCCAAAGGTTACTGAAATGAACCAATAGGCTTAGAATACCATCTATATCCTTGTCATCGTTGTCATCACTCTGCAAACAGATCTAAGCTCCCTTAGACTTGATTCCTTCAATCAGTGCTCTGAGCTACCTTGAGCTTCTCGATGGCACTAACTTCTTCAGAATACTTTCACTGTCACTAAGACCTCATCTACTGTCTCCAGTACATATTAGACACCGAAAATAGACTGATCATTTGCTCAAAATGAGCACTGCATCTCCAAACTAGTCCTTCTTCCATAGTTGGCATTGGGTTGTCTGAAACTTCCCTGTAGCATCTTGGACTTTAGAAGTCTCCAAATACTTCTGTAAATCCCTACAATGGATTCAGAAGGCTCATTATAGTCAGGAATTACTGTTGGTTCGCTGAGAATGAGTACTGGTAGCTCCTACAACTGCCTCCAACACCTGGTGGCCTAGAGCTCCAAAATCTCCCTGGGTCCAATTAGCCTAGCTAGCCTCTTGTTTCACTCTTCCTGGTCGAAAACTGCACCTGGAGTACATTTAGTCAATTGGTGAATTGCACTTAGCTCTAGTTAAATATAGCATTTCCGCCTTTTTAGCTGCTCTGCGAAGCTAAACCGTCGAAGGTGACTATTACAATTAATGTTGGGCGTGCATATGAGGCGATTAATCCCCGACGGTTAGGGAAACTCCCCATAGAACTGCCGGTCAGTTAACATGCAACCGCGTAGAGAGGCGCTGCAATCGGCAGTTAGATCGCAGGACATGTGAACAGTGTCGGGGACTGCTGGTGGTCCTAACCCCTAATCCTCACACCAATACAAAACAAATATGCACCGCAACCCTTAGATGTTAAGAAACATCGTCAGGCGGAGTTGGTAGAGCGTTGTTCTGTCTTGCCGGAGGTCACGGGTTCGATTCTGTCGGACCCCAACAAATTTTGCATAACCATTCCAAGGCCACATGGCAGCCTCCGGGCCTTCCACGTATCGGCACCTGATACCACTTTGATGTAGCAAAGCTGCTTCTTTACACAATTCATGCGTGGACCTGTGGGTTATCGGCCCACGTATACATCGGAAGCATTTCAAATAGCGGAATCTCCACCATCGATCTATCCCACTCGATCCAACGGATATTGCGTCGTCCACTCACCAACCTACCCGGAGGATCTCCATTGTCAATGTGACCCGTCTAATCGAACAACTGTCGCGCAATCTTGCGCAGATTCTTGCACGACTTATATCAGGTCGAAAGCGCGCGAGAAAAGTAGTTTTCCTGTGCTACGTGTCGACCGCTAAGGTTAATCGCGTGAAATCGTAAAATACCATTTACGACTTTTTGTCCGCGCGAGATACCGTTTCCCATTTTCCGAATACTACCCACGCGCTCAATATGGAACTTAAAGAAAGACGTTTAAGGAAAGGTTTAGTGCTTACCCCAAAAGGGAATATTTAGGGGATTTTTCAGGAAATATTCCTTGGAATATATCTTTTTTAAAATATTTTCGAAAACCAAATTAATCTTGGTCAAATGTCCAAAAATTGCAGTTTACTGGGCTTTTCAAATTGTGATAACTCCTTCATACGGTATCGATTTTTCGAACCATTCACAACACCGGAATTAGGAAGACGAGATCTATCCAGTCATTTAGGTTTGACACTCTTTCGAACAATTTGAAATTTGAGCTATCATTAAGGTCATTGATCAATATCTGATCACTATGTCTATTAAAAAATAAATATAAGAAAAAATATATACATGAAACACTGTTAATATATATGATCGTAGTCATATCTCATAAAACCATATAATCAGGACCTCATTGCCCCATGCTGCTGGTCATTATAGGGTCTATGAAAATATTTGTAGTGTTCCTGATCATTCTTCTCCTGTATCATCTAAAGCCCCCATGGCTAGTGCGAGGCCTCCTTAGATAATCTGTCAAAAACCTGGTTGCGCTCCCTGTATATGTGATGATAAGAGCTATAATCAAATTGTGTTTTCAGAAGCATAGTCTCATCTAAAATGTTCTGAATCTCATAATTAAATAATATTATTAAATTTAAATTTTCTTTTAAAAATAATTAAATTCAAACAATAGTATTATATTTATAATATCTTCATATGTTATTTTTCTATGGTTTCTTCATCTTTCACATTTCCTCATCACAATAGATTTAAAATTTCTTTCAAAAATAATTAGATTCAAACATTGATATTATTAGTCCCTGCCAAGGCAGGACTATAGCAATAGATTTGTCTGCTGACCACTAATAATTTACCATGACAATTTCTACTGTTTAATTTTATAAATAATTAAAGTATTTGTTTTTAATGAAAAATAAAATAAATTTTGTTAGCTTGTAATTGCCTTAAAAGTTTGTGTGTCTTATTTCAACTTTCTTGAAATATGTTCCATGTCGTCCGTGAAATTTGGTCACCTTGAGAATTAGCTAATTTTCATGGGGATCATGTTTGGCATCGTGTAATGAAAATAAAATTAAAAATAAACCTATATTTAAGTGAATTATAATAGATTTTCTTCCATTTATTAACATAAAATAAAGAAAGAAAAACTCTTCACAGTAATATATATGTAAATATTTTATATAACATTGTCTCGACACAAAATTATAATAATTTATAAAATTTCAAATATAAACAAATGATTTAATATTTTCCTATATAATTTCTTCATGTTATACACTGATATATTTTAATTCAATTACTATTTAAATATTATGAATTCAAATTTCAAATAAATTTAAATTAAATTGTTTAAAAAATAATAATAATATAATAATTTTTTTTCATTAACTCAATATAAAATTATTTAATTCATCTAAATCTAAATTTAAATTGGTTTAAATTTATAAATATTATTTTTGGCATAAGTATGTTTAAATTAACTTAATTTTTAAGTATTTTTCTTTATCTTTATAAATCTCCCTTTAGCAAAGGGAGATCAAGTAAAATTACCCTAGAGAGCGTTTATGAGTACATTGAATCTTTAGAAAGACGAAGAGAAGAAAGAGAAAACCATTTTAAACTAGAATTAACTATAATGCTTGACAATAACCACAAATCGTTAGAAAATAAAATATTCTCACTCAACACTGAACTCCAAGGAATGAAACGTAAAATTCAAGAAATTGAACATAACAAGCAAGCAATGATTAAATAAAATGACACTTTGAAAAATGAAATTAAAAAATTAAAAGAACAACTACATAATAACTCAGTGCTAAATAACACACAAAATAAATTAGATATTAAACCTGTTGCTCCTTAAGAAACCAATTTCCTCGCTGTAGAGAAATTGTGCTTAAGACATTAATAAATATTGTTTACTGTCACTTATTTTTTATTTATATTCCCAAATGGAGGATTTGGAAAATTTGGCCTTAGACTCTTAATATATGTATGACCATAACATTTCAAAATGCCATTTGTTGCTAAATATAAATGATGAATGAGGAAAGTTTGAAAGAGAAGTTAAAGACAATATGTTGGTATCTCACAGGAACTATTCTCTGTAACTTAGAGGAATTATGATAATGAGAAATAAATCATAGACAATATGTTGGTCTTTCACCGAAACTACTATCCATAATTTAGAAAGGAAGTGAGGACTTTAAGTATAAGAGCGCTCTTTAAGGGATTTTACCCTGCAGCTTCATTACTACACTTAAAAAGAAGAAAACATTGCATGGAACATGATAGTGAAACTTACAGATTATATATAACAACTCCTAGAAACTTCTGGTTGTTTTATTAATCAATGATGTTATCAAAAATACAGTGGCCTCTTTCCCCAAAATTCCAACCCTTTCTTAGTAAATTTTCCACTTTTTATACCATGTGGAACAGTTATGAATTTCTGAAACCTATCTAGCTATTTTCTAACTATATGAAATAAAACTGTTACAGAATTTACAGAGGGTGAAAACACCTCGAAGAACAAGAAATAACAAAACAAAACTGAATTTAGAAGCACAACTAGCTTGTTCTGTTGATTTGCTGCCAAATTCCTCTATAAACACTCTAATGATGCTTAGTTCCTCTTAACCGTAATGCACTGTGTTTAATTTGTATAATCCTGGGCATTCTGATTGGTCAAAATGCCAAGAAATATATATCAGATCTGTTTTCCTTTTCAACCCCGGCTCTAATCCCTGATTTTCCACATTACAAAGCGAAATTAACGTTTCTCATTAATCTGAAACTCAACAAGAGTAGATCCGGTTTTATAACTGTCAAATCTGCCCGCTCAACACTTTTTTGTCTTCTATCGCAATCGCAATCAACCCAAAACTCCTGTTAAACTTAAATTATGCGTTTTTAAGCCGTATCACTATAGAAATGTTGGAATTATGCATGATTCTCATTATCTGTGTTTTTCTATTATAAACCTTTTTATAATGAAAATATATTATAAAATGCTTTTTCCGCTTATAGCAATCGCAATCGGCACAAGATATATATATATATATATATATATATATATATATATATATATACATACACACGCACACACACACACACACACACACACACACACACACACATATATATATATATGTTATAATGGCCCCGGACCCGACGAAACTTTAAACTGTAGCGTAATCCATATCGGGTCCGGCCTGCCCATATCGCAATCGGCATAAATATATATATATATATATATATATATATATATATATATATATATATATATGCGATAACACGGACCCGATGACTTATAAAACATAACACATATGTGTTTCGGGTCCGCCATCGCAAGTCGCAATCGGCGGTTTCCAACATCCATAGCTCTGGGTAAGGCGGACTCGACGGGGCTTAAAACTACGTTGTATATATCTTTCGGGTCCGTCTCTTCGAATCGCAATCGACAATAGGTAATGAACCAACGCATATGTGTTTTCCATTTTACGGACCCACCGAATTTTTAAAATATAATATATATTTTCCAGGTCCGGCGTTAATCACTTTAACACATGTTTTATTTATAAATCCATTACAATTATGCTTCGCGCTATACATATATACATATAATTTCATATAACCCTCTATATCCGATTATTTTACATCTCTTCCTTTAGCGATGCCGATATATAATAAATAAAATATTTCTTTTCTTTTGGACTTTGGGTAAGGATAAAGGATATAAAGGAGCTTTATAACTCCCAATAGTGATATAATGAATAAAGAAACCTCAAGCCCAATATAAGTTACAACAAAACCCATAAAAGAAGAAATTAATAAACTAATTGTACTCGACCATGAGCGCCAAAAAAGAGCTTTACACCTTATAATTGCTGGTATAGAAGAACAAAATAATGAAGACACATTAGAATTAGTTAAAGAACAACTAAAGACAAAATCTCAAATTCAAACAACTTATCTCACTAAAGAAATAAGGGTAGGAAAGATACTTGAGCATAAACATATACTAATCCATGTCAAGTTTAGTTGTAATGACCATAAATTAGATATAGGCTTAGGAAATCCCCAAGCCTAAAAGGAACGACAATCCTTATAAATGAAGACCTCATTCCAGAAGACCAAGTTGAACTTAGGAAAGAAGTACAAACGGTCAAGGAGGCAAGAAAATAAGGGAAATGGGTAATCATATGGAATCAAAAAGCTATTTTCGAAGAAAAAGTCCCAAACACGAATGATAAATAGGGATTAATGATCCAGGACCGGGTGTGACGAAGGACCCTTCTAAGACCTTTTACTTTCGTGATGTGTTAAATTGCATTTTTTTTAAAAGAACATTAATGAATGCATCTGCATACTGTACAAAAGAGGAACATGTCAATCATCAGCAACATAAAAACATAATCCATTGATAACAGAGTTCGTCCAGGAGGGACTACGTCTCTGGGCCCTGGTGTTAAGATGGTGTAGGCCACTGCATTAAGTGTTGTCAATAATGGTGATGTACATAGAGGTGACGTCGATATCATACAAGGAAAAATGCCCTCACGCAGGAGTGGCTCTAAGAGATGTTCTGATACAGGAACTCTCAATCAAAAGACTCCTATCATTATGACATAAAACTCATGCATGATGAGTATCCCACCAACATGGCATAAAAGGGATATCAATGCAAAACATGCATGACGAAAACAAGAGTATCCCAACAACATACAACAAAGGGATCTCAAAGCATAACATGACGAATCATGACAACAAGTACATCACATAGGCGATTCCGCGTCTCATCAAGCAAGGAACCATGAAAACATGTAAGAAACAAGATCCTGCATCAACATCAATTAAGGATCTGTGCAGCATAATGCATAAAGAAGAAGTACATGAACACATCATATACCTCACAACCAGGGGCCATCTGAAGAAGCGGATGTCAAACTGCTGAAGGTGCTCGGACCATCGATCTCACGGCATCAGTCACATGACTACTCGCACATGGATGTTGACACCTGCATCCCACTTATAAAAGTGGCTGAAAAATAGAATGAGAGAATGAGAAATCTGAACGTACCATCAAATTTATGGTGTCGAGTAGTGCAAAATCGACTGTCCAAAATCTGAATTCTGAAAAGTTGAGAATCTGGGGCTCAAGGAATCGTTTAGATTCCCTTGGGATACCTCAAAGATTCTGATCCATGGGTGGACTGGAAATCTGCGACTCAGATGGTGAATCTGATCTTGCCATTGCGATCCCTGCAGAAAACCATGAAAAACAAGTATAAACTTGACTATATTCCAACATGGAAAAATTTTACCTCCTCGGGAAAATTTCAAGGCTCGTGGTTCCGCTCCCTATTTTTGCGGGGATCATGGTTCCACGTGCATTCTAAAAAATGGCCAAAAATGCAGAACTCTGATGGAGAAACAGACAGCGCCATTGCGTTCGTGGCGACGAGAGGTGTTCAATCCATATAAAATTTGTCAAATTTTGATAAAGTGAAAATTCGGCTCTCTTGCAAAATTCATGGTTCCTGCATTAAAAATTAATTAATTCTCCTCGATTTGTGTGCCGCTCCTGGTTCCTCTATCTATCCCCCACTGAGAAAATGGATAGGTTTATATAAAATTTCTAGGGCTGAGTTTACAAGAAATTGGTTTCGCTGAGTTGGTTAGGGCTCCATTTATTAAGGAGGAGGTCAGGTGGTCAAATCCCAACTCCTCTCTTTTTTTAAACCACAAAATCATATCCACATTTCAATTTTTTTATTCATATTAATGGTGGATGGGGTCGGGTCCGCCTTGGGTGGCCCACTCCTTAACCTCTGCTGGTTGATTGTTGTAATATGGTAATGTTTTGTTATATGGGGCCGCCCGCTCGGGGGCCGGCCCATGTGGGCCGGGAGTGTTCGACCCTCACCGACCCCTAATTTATGTTTATGTTACGTTTTTTACAATGGGGGTGGTGGTGGGGTTGGTGGCCCCCACCCCTATTATTATTATTATTATTATTATTATATATATATATATATATATATATATATATATATATATATATATATATATATATTGGTTTTATTTAACAAACAAATGCACATTTTTAAAATTCGTTTTTTTAAGTCGTAGGAGTCAAATTAACGACCCCACAATTTCGCCTGAAATCCGGCCGGAGCTGGCCGAAATCTGGTGGTTGGGTTCGGTCGAAATTGTGGCTTCCTTAAGCCTGCCCAGTCATAAAAAAAGTGAACCCAACTTTGACTGCTTCTAAATTTCGCATACGGACACGGATTGATGAACCGTTCGCACTGTCGTGATCAGGATGCCGAGATCACGTTCTGGTCCTAGTTTGAGCATAATCCAAACACTTTGATTTTTGAGCTTCCCTGAGTCCTCTTTGTCCTGTGTGCATCTTTGGAGCCTCCTGGATCAATCCCCCCCACTGAAGAAATTTTGATCCTCCAAAAGCATGAAAAATAATTTGCAACTTCTCTGTACCTTGTTTACACCACAAGCGTCCTGAAAAGATCTCGCTTCTATCTCCTTCACCTTTGTTTTTCGGAGCCTTAAGCAACGAGCCGACACCTGCTACCTCTGCAACTTGTAGTACATTGTTTTGAAAATTACATGCTTGACTTTTATGACCAACTAATGACCCAAGCATCCCACATTTGCCACAAGTTTATAACACATACTCAGTGGTCAAGTTTACATCAAGATGGACGCAAGACCTCAGCTACGACAACAAGGCCAACCTATCATGGTTGCTTCAACAAGTGATGTAAAACACATCATCGTTGCGACACATGATTTGCATACACAAGGCCAAACACTATTGTTTTGACAAGTGATGGAAACATAACATCACTTAGAGTTTAACATGCGACACCAAATAAAACTAGACATCATTGTTACTGAACAAGTGATAGAAATACGTCAACACTTTTACATTTTAAAATGCAGCAAATGATTTACAAAAGCACAACCATGAAATGACAACATGTCTAGAAACCATTTTTCACTTATCAATGTGAATGGGTCACCTCCTTGAGGTGGTTTTGCTTGTCGAACAACTGCTTCACCTGGTTCACGCACCGACGACTTGTCTTTAAGGCGTTTCTCTGAATGGAGCCTCCAACAAGTGGCTCTTTGATGGCCACTTCTATCGCAATGACTGCAGTAGGTTTTCTTCCTCCAAATCTACTTAACATGTTTCTTTTCATGATGTTGAGAGGCTCTTTCACACCTCATCCTTTTGCATGCTGCCATTCTTTTCCAACACTTAGAAAATGTATGGTTACATAATCCACAAAAGGTACATGTTTTTCGATGCCATGTTCTTTGTTCATCATTAACAACATGATCATAATCGAAATGAACATTCGAAGATCGAAAGTGGTTATACCCTCCTTTGCTGTCTCTGATGTCAGTATGGCGATGAGAGCTTGGCTCAGCTCTATCCTTGTAATGGGCACTGCCATGGAATGATGCAGATGCGTTCCCATCATTAATTTTCCTCGACGATTTCAACGATGTCTCGGATGACTTTGACACCTTCGAGCACTCTCCTTTAGTGTATCTCAAGCCTGTAAATCGATGTTCGTGCACAACCTCCAAAGGTTGAGTTATGCCTTGGTTATTAACACCAAGTTCTTCTTTCTCCTCGTGCCTCATCCTTGTAAGGAGCCTCATGTTTGTCCCTGTAATTGGGATCTCCAAATCTCCAACAGAACTCATACTATGTGATGACGAAACTGAAAGGAAATCAACATCTTTTACCTCCTCTTTCGATTTGGAAAGAACTGATGAGGGTTTCTCATCATCCATTGTTGGTGGTTCGCTAACTATCGTGGCGCATTCCCCAACTTCCTCTCTGACATATCCAAGTCCTGTTCAACTGGGTAATTCTTCTACTTTGATGGGGTTGACAATGCCTTGGCCATTAACGCCTAAGCCTTTTCCTTGATACCCCATTTTCTTCAATAGTTTGGAGCCAATTCCTGTGGTATGATTTTCAAAAATAGCAAAATCATCATTAGGAAACATACATGAAGATGGAGAATTACTTTTTACCTCGCATGGGTCACACTGTAGTTTTTCCAAGGTCTCGTCCTTTGCTTGCAGTTGTCGTAGCAAACTTTGTTTTTCCTCTTTCTCTTCATGTAGGCGCATCTTCCATTCAATGTTCTCTGCTTGAAGATTATGTTTGTTTTTCTTTAGTTCTTCCAGGGCCTCTTCCGTGGCTTGCAACTAAAGTTGCAATCGCTCCTTTTCCTCTATCTCTTTTTGTAGAGTTTCATACATGATTTACACTCTTTTGGAAATGTTGAGAACGGTCTCGTACATCACTCTTTCATCCTTTGTCGCTGCACGTTCCATTGTTCATGCTGCAATTCACATCAACGCAAAGACTGCTCTAATACCACTTGGTCCAGGTCCGGGTGTGATGAAGGACCCTTCCAAGACCTTTTACTTTCGTGATGTGTTAAATTGCATTTTAAAAAAAAGAACATTATGAATGCATCTGCATACTGTAAAGAGGCGGAACATGTCAATCATCAGCAACATAAAAACATAAGCTGTTGATAACCGAGTTTGTCCAGGAGGGACTACGTCTCCGGGCCCTGGTGTCAAAATGGTGTAGGCCGCTGCATTAAGTGCTGTTAATAGTGGTGATGTACATAGAGGTGATGTCGATATCATATAAGGAAAAATGCCGTCACGCAGGATTGGCTCTAAGAGATGTTCCGCTACAAGAATTCTCAATCAAAAGATTCCTATCAGTATGACATAAAACTCATGCATGATGAGCATCCCGCCAATATGGCATAAAAGGGATCTCAATGCAAAACATGCATGACGATAACAAGAGTATCCTAACAACATACAACAAAGGGATCTCAAAGCATAACATGATGAATCATGACAACAAGTACATCACATAGGCGATTCCGCGTCTCATCAAGCAAGGAATCATGAAAACATGTAAGAAACAAGATCCTGCATCAACATCAATCAAGGATCTGTGCAGCATAATGTATAAAGAAGAAGTACATGAACACATCGTATGCCTCACAACCAGGGGCCATCTAAAGAAGCGGATGTCAAACTATTGAAGGTGCTTGGACCATCGATCTCACGGCGTCAGTCACATGACTGCTCACACATGGATGTTGACACCTACATCCCACTTAGAAAAGTCGCTGAAGAATAGAATGAGAGTGAGAAATTTGAACGCACCATCATATTTGTGGCATCGAGTAGTGCAAAATCGACTGTCCAAAATCTGAATTCTAAAAGGTTGAGAATCTGGGGCTCAAGGAATCTTTTAGATTCCCCTAGGATTCCTCAAAGATTCTGCTCCATGGGTGGACTGGAAATCTGCAACTCAGATGGAGAATTTGATCTTGCCATTGTGATCCTTGCAGAAAACCATGAAAAACAAGTATAAACTTGACTATATTCCGACATGGAAAAATTTTACCTCCTCGGGAATATTTCAAAGATCATGGTTCCGCTCCCTATTTTTGCAGGGATCATGGTTCCACGTGCATTCTGAAAAATGGCCAAAAAATGCAAAAATCTAATGGAGAAATGGATAGCGCCATTGCGTTAGTGGCGACGAGAGGTGTTCAATCCATATAAAATTTGTCAAATTCTGACAAAGTGAAAATTCAGCCTTCCTGCAAAATTCATGGTCCCTGCATTAAAAATTAATTAATTCGCCTCGATTTGCGTGTCACTCCTAGTTCCTCCATCTATCCCCCATTGAGAAAATGGACAGGTTTATATAAAAGTTCTAGGGTTGAGTTTATAAGAAATTGGTTTGGCTGAGTTAGTTAGGGCTCCATTTATTAAGGAGGAGGTGAGGTGGTCCAATCCCAACTCATCTCTTTTTTTAAACCACAAAATCATATCCACATTTCAATTTTTTTATTCATATTAATGGTGGATGGGGTCGGGTCCGCCTTGGGTGGCTCGCCCCTTAACCTCCACCAGTTGATTGTTGTAATATGGTAATGTTTTGTTATATGGGGCCGCTCGCTCGGGGGCCCGCCCACGTGGGCCGGGCGGGTTCGACCCCCGCCGGCCCCCAATTTCTATTTATGTTACGTTGGTTACAATGGGGGGGGTGGTGGGGTTGGTGGCCCCCACCCCCTATTATTATTATTATTATATATATTGGTTTTATTTAACAAACAAATGCACATTTTTAAAATTCGTTTTTTTTAAGCTGTAGGAGTCAAATTAATGACCCCACAATTTCGCCTGGAATCTAGCCGGATCTGGTTGGAATCCGGTGGCCAGGTTCAGTAGAAATTGTGGCCTCCTTAAGCCTGTCGAGTCATAAAAAATGTCAACCCAACTTTGATTGCTTCTAACTTTCGCATATGGACTCGGATTGACGAACCGTTCACACCGCCGTGATAAAGACAATGAGATCTACGTTTTGGTCCTGGTTCAAGCATAATCCAAACACTTTGATTTTTGAGCTTCCTTGAGTCCTCTTTGTCCTGTGTGCATCTCTGGAGCCACCTGGAACAATTAACATCACTCTGGATCCTCTTCTAGAACTGCTGTGGTTTTCTGTGGTGCAAAGGACCTATGTTAAGTTAGATCCTTAGTGATATTGATCTTATTATTTTAGTTGAAACGTGGGAGCATGACGAATCTAGGGTACCTCACCTTGACGGGTTCAATCTTTGGTCTGCCTGGAATAAGCGTCAGACCAGGAGGTAACTCCTCAAAACAATTCTTTTTTTGTCATTCAGGTTGGTCTTTATTATATACATGAGGGAGAGACTGTTCATTTCATCTCCCGGTGACTATTCATTTTCTCTATTATTTATTTACATCAATTTCAGTTATTCACCAAATCTTGATGATTAGGTGTCAACAATAAGAAATCCTCCAAGAGAGGTTTCGGTGGTATTCCCTGTTATATTAGGAACATTGTTTTCTCTCACATTACTGGCCCCTGCAATCAATACATCTGGATCGAGATTGATGAGGCTTATCAATAGGTAAATTATATGGACCTTAATGTCACTCTCCAACTTATTAAAATAAACTTTTCTCACATTTCTTTACATATTTTATTATATTTTGCTTAGTGAGAAGGGTAAATATGAGATGTTATTTCATGTGGCCTAATGTACATTAATTGTAGGATTTGAAGCAATTTTGGCTAATTTAAGTGCAAGAACTCGAAGTAGACAAGAAAGAGGGATTTTAGGTGATTGGATCTCCCATCCTAACTCCTCAAACACTCAAATATTCCTCCACCAAATCTCATCAGCTTGGAGTTACAAGCAGCCCAACCCACCAAGGTCATTAACAGCACCAGTGATAATTGAAGACAAGTTAATCTCGAGTTTGGAAGCCAAGCCTCCCTAATTTTAAGGAAGTTGTTGGTAGCTTGAGTTGTATAAATAAGAAGGCCTAGGGCCTCATTAGGATTATACTTTTTTTGTTGTAGCCAATAGGCATTTTTGAGCTAAGACATTGTGACTGATTACCCTTATGTATTTTTGATATTTTGATGAGAATGAGAAGCATTCCCTTGATCTAGCACTGAGTTGACTCAGATGGCTGAAGCTCTTGGGTTAGGGCCCAACCCTGGTAGCAGAGGTTCCTATTTTTGTATATGTATGCCTAGATTACATTCATAGTTAGCTATTGAAGTGATTTATGTTTTGTTTATTCTACAAGTATTTGGGTGATTTCTTAGTTTGCTTCCATTTGTGAACAAATAGATCAATGGCATAATAGTGAAAGTAAATACTTCATAAAAGCTTGTGGTGGTGACCTCTTCCTCATCTCCCTTATGGGATCATGGTTTGAGGGTTCCATTCTCACAGCCCAAAAACAAATTTATTATTTGATCACTGCATAACTTATGTTTTCTTGTTTCATAGATCATTGTTTCTCAATTCCTTAGAAGTACCTGCAACTGTCATTTTGGTTTCTTGAGTTTTCTATGGTTTAGAAGCACCTCCATTCATAGACTTAACCATTAACTATTAATAACTCTGTTTTTCCTAAATTCAACTCATTTTTTCCACATATAAATGAAGTTGGGCATAAATGAAGAAAATAATGTATGTTGTTGCAGGAGTTTCTGATCTGCAGGGAGACCTCATCTCACTAGCCTCATCCAAGTCTTCTCCACCTACGCTGCCAAAGTCCACCAAACCCTAATCTGAATTTTTGTTTTGTAGCAAAGTGGACATTTTCCTTGAGCAAGTCCAACCATCTTGAATACTTGGGTTGAGCCTTGGGTAGCGTGCACCTCCTCTATGGATTATTCCCCCATCAGACACCTTTCCCACACTTCATTCTACCTTTGCTACCTCCCAATAAGATTTCAACCTCTTTCTTGTAGTAAAACAGGGCATCCTGTAGTAGAACCAGGACATCCTATACTACTACATGAAACCCTGTAGCGACCTGTTTTAAGACCGAATTGAGAAGAAATGGTCATCTGAGCTTAGGTTAGGCCTGCACTTGGCTTCCACACCATCCACACCATTCTAGGCATGTTTCCCCATACTTGCCTCCCATGCCAAGGATCAAATTGGTTAAATTAGCATTTACATTCATAAAATTGAAAATCAAAAAGACTTTTTAGCAATTTCTAGTTAGTACATGCATGCAACAGTCACAATAGTTTTAGGATAATTCCATGCTTATTTAGTCCAGATAACTAGATGTTAGATGCAAGGTTAAGTCAGGTCTCATTTGCAAGCAATATGTGTAGATACTTAGCTAGATGATTTCATGTCACTTTCTAGCATTTTCCAATTCAGCGCTTTCATTTCTTAGAGTATGCAACATTCCCTTTCTGCATTAAGAATACTTTTCCCTTTGCTATTTGGTAGTTAGACTCCTTCTAGTCAATATAACACTGCTTTGAAAAACCCTAGTGGTCTCTCGCCCCAGTTGAAAAGTGACAAGAGCAGACCATTGCATCTACTGTGTATACAACACTGTCACCTCCAAGTTTGTACAAACCCCGGGTTGATGAAGTAAAGTTGGTAGCCCTAGGAGTTGCAACATCCTTGTTGCAATACTGGAGCTCATCAGAGATCTATGATTCTACAACCAATAGGATCTTCCTTGCAATATGCTATTTCGGCCCTCTCAACTCTACATCCTATAATAAAAACAACCTGGATAAGAATTGTCCTTTCCATACCTTAGAAAAAGACATCTACAACCTAAGGAATGAAGTATATATCCTTTTGCTTGGGGACTTTAATGCTCAGACTGCTTCTAACCAAGCTATTAGGTTAAGTAACAAATCTAACCCCGAACCCTTTTGGCTTGATGAGGATGGTCACTTAGCTAATAGATTCAAGAGAAAATCTAAAGACATAATCAAGAATATATCCGGCATCGAGCTCCTCAAACTTTGTGTTTCCCAGGACCTAATCATTTGTAATGGTATTAATAAATGGCCTCTCTTCAGTCGGATTACCTTTTTCCATGGGTTTGGTAGCAGCGTCGTGGATTATGCGATCTCTGACATCCATGTCCTCGGCCATATTAGCAACTTTGAGTTTCTTAACGGGTACGAGCCTGACTCTGACCACAGACCTCTGTATTTATCCCCTAATTTTTCTATGATACTACACACATGTAGGAGACCAGTGAAAGAAAAAGTCACATTCACTTCGATAGAAGTAAGGTTGACCCTTTCTTAAGGGATTTGGAAAGGAATTTAGGCTCCCTGACTTATAATAAAAACATTGATCAAATCTATTACCATTTTACTACTACCCTTTCCACCACCATTAGCAAATTCTCTAATAAGACTTTGTATAAGAAAAAAAATAATAGAACTTCTAATCCTTGGTATGACAAAGACTGTAAAATTGTCAGGAAAGCAATCAGAGATGCCCCTAATGAAAGCATTAAGCTCCAGAATATATGTATATACAAAGATCTCATTAAGAGGAAGAAGAGGCCATATATTAATAAGAGACAAGAGCACCTTCTCCACCTTTGTAAAGTTGCACCCATACGGTTTTATATAGTGTAAGCTAGTATTCATGACAATAATTTACATATTTTAATATATTAATCATATAGTTTAAATTTTTTATGTTTTTGTTTTATTATATTGATAGTAAATTTTGATTGATTTTTTTATTTTTATTTTTTATTTTTTAACATTATATAAGTATAAATTGAAATGACTGATTGTAAATTTTCATAGTTAATCATGTTATCAGATATTTTTAGAATTTCACTCTGTAATATAGCTTATTTGTCAGCCGTTTTGAATGGTGATTCCATCCATCCATTTTTAGTAAACTTGGAAACTTATTAATGCATGTTGACTTATTAATTAATCTTCAATTCTCTTATATAGGGATCAAATTCCTCTATATTTTATAATCTAGGGTTGTTATTATTATTTTACCATTATTACAATTCTCTAATAATTCTTAATATAATAAGTTTATTTCTATCCTAATTATTTTTATTAATAAGATTTTATTATATTGTTTTTAAATTTAAAATAACAAATTTCTCACCTAATTCTTAATCACATAAAATCAACAATAGAATTCACATTTCATTAATTAAAAATTCTTATTAATGTATCTCATTAATTTTTATGGTTTCATTAACTTCAAAATATGGGGTAACATAGCCCATTCTAGTTTTTGAGGAGATTTCTTTGGTGGAGATCACATTATAATACTTTTCTAGTTGGTCAAATATTAATTTATCAACAAAACATAGTTGGTCAAATATATTATTTATTCAACTTACAAGTGACCTTTATTTAATTTAGAATTGACCCTTGTACCAATTGACTCATAATTCAATATTTGTTCCTATAAAAGCCTCTCCAGCTTACTCACAACTCTCTTTGGTCCGTGATGATGGATGGAGTCACGATCCTAAACGTTGGACGGATCAACCATATTACATAGTGAAATTCTGAAAATATTTGACAAGATATTGAAATTATAAATTATATAATTTACATAATTAATACTTTTTTAATATTTTAATTTTGATTTTTTTTCACATGTGCGAAAACCTATTGTTAACCAAGGAAATCTGAGTCTTGGGCACTTAACCTGTTTCCTTAGGTTTGAAGAATATGAACTCTTAACCAAACAGAAACAGTTTTAGGGCACTGTTTCCTTTTGTCCAAAAAAGACAAACTCTTAGCCTAGCAGAAATAATAATAGGGCATATTCCAAACCTAAAATATTTTTAAATTTATTTATATATTTACATCGTAAGGCGTTCCCATTTTAAATGAACTCCCTTGGCTGCCACTTTGGATCTTTTGGCACCATTCGATTACTTGTTAAACGATTAGAAGGTTTTGGGCCATCGGATCTCACCACCTGAATTCTAATCACCTCCTTGATTTCCACCACTTGACAGACACGCTGAAGAAAGCCATTCAATGAATCGCACCACTCCTTGATTTACGCCACTTAAAGGACAAATGGAAAGAAGTGGTTCAATGAATCGTAACTAAAATGACACCAACAACCAATTCATACAAACCCGTTTGGCATTTATATAGTTTCCAACTTTTTGATGAGAATTTTGGTACCACAATGTAGTGATCTAAAGGTTTTCATGAAACCAGTCATGTACTTTTTTCTCCATGCTCAATGTTTCACCACCATTTTGGTTTAGTCATTTTATCTCCATCCAGGTGTATTCCTCGTTTTGAGCATAATTTCGAAGTAATCTGGAGGAGCCTTCTTCTCCATTGTTCATTGTTCCTCTCTATTGGATTTTAAGCATAACCTTATCCATCTGTCTTTTTAAAGCAGAATCAACTATATTAGTCCAAAAAAATCTTCATTATTATTTCTTCTGTAAATATTTGGTTCTTTAACAGTGTTAAGCACACAAAGACGATCCAGAATGTAGTTAAATATTGCGTGTTACAACAGGCCGACCCGCTGACAGTGAAGAATAATACCAAAAATCAATTTATTGTGTTGTTCTATTGGTTGAATGGACTAGAAGTATTTTCTATTGAATGATAGGTTGCACAGTTACACATAATTTCACAGTAACCTGGAGACGCCTTCTCAATTGTTTGCTAACCCTCTGTTGGAATTTTAAACATAACCTTAGCCTTTTTTTTAAGGCAGAAACGACTATATTCGTCCAAAAAATTCTTCGTTATTATTTTTTCTATAAATATCTGGTTTTTTAAAAGCTTTAAGAGCACAGAGAAGAGCTGGAATACAGTTAAATATTGTGTGCCGCAACAGGCTGGCCCGCTGACAGTGAAGAATAATACCATAAATCACTTTTTTCTGTTCTTCTATTGGTCGTCTGGGGTATAATTTAAGCATTTTCTCTTGAATGATAGCGTGTAGTTTGACAATTTTCACATTAACAGGAGTTGAAAAATTGAAGTTCATAGAGGAGAGGAATTTCCTAGGGTTTTTTTAGATTAGAAGTCTAAAAATCAATCAAAGTTAGAATGTGCATATAAGTTCTAAATTTAGAGGTAAGAAGTTTGTAATTTAACATTTCTAAGCGCAAGCAAAAGAACTATTGATGTTGATGAGACTTTTCCTATATTTCCATGCTCGGTTTCAAGGTAGCTAAAGATTATAATTATTTAATCTAGGAGTTTGAACTTTTCTAAATTCAGTTGAAATATTTCTCTTTTAAGATTCAATTCAAAGATATTGGAGGGAGTTTTCTAAATTCAAAGTTCAATCTTAAAACTTGGAAATGAAGTTCATATGGAATTTCAGTGTTAGAACTCAGTTTTTGAAATAATTAATAATGATTTTTTTTAAAAGATATTGTACATATGATATGTTGTGATATATCAATTTGATTTAATTTATTTTTAGAAGTGTAAAATAAAATTGAACTATTTAATATAGAACTAAAAAAATCTTAAAAGTAGTGAATTTAATAATATTTCAAATGAAGAAGCAATCTGTTTCATAGGTTATCTTTAGCCTCGTGGACATTAAAATAATTTCTTTATTTCTTCTTTCTTAATATAAAAGATAATTTCTGATTTTTAATATGGCACAAGAAAGATACATTTATATCTTAGCATTTCAATTTATTTTATTTTTAGATATGTGTAAAATAAAATTGAAATAAAATATAGAACAGAAAAATCTTAAAAATGGTGAATTTATTAAAATTTTCTAATAAAAAAAAAATTGGTTTTTAATATAACATGAGAAAGATACATTTACTTCTTAACATAGCACAAATCTTATACTTAAAAAAAACATTTAATTAAATTAAAAAATCAAATTACCATAAACAACATAAATAAATATGACACAATCATAACATTTTCAAAATATATCACAAATAACTATAATTATACAAACAATCATGAGAATAACATAAATAATTATGATCATGAATTTTTTATAAGCACCATAATTAAATATACTCAGAAATCATAACTTTTCATATTTGTTTTTAACATTATAAACAAGATAAATATACAAATCATGATTTGTTACTAATCCAAAATGGATCTAACATAGACTTCTAAGTCTATGAATTCTCCTCACAGAGGAAAATTGAAAGTCAAAGGATGCTCTTGGAAATAGCCTCATTGCATAGATCTCTTCATTCTGAATCTATCGCAAGTTGAATGGGCGAAAACGGACTTCGGATGAAGAAGTTATTGTAAAAAGAAATTTACCCATTATCCTTAAAAAAGGAGGCAATTTCTTATATAAATGGGACTTAAGGGTTCCCTAGAGGAAATCACATCGGAGGAAAAGAAAAGGAGTGGACTTACGCAGGCCGAAGGACGCAGCGATATGCGATTGCGATTATTGCATCGCAACGTTCCATTGCACAAGGGACACACCCCGGGCCGTTTATATATGCGATTGTGATCGACGATTGGCGTTGGCGATCGGCGATCAGAGGAGATAGCGCTAAGAGCCATGCGACATGCAATGCGATATGCGATTGCGATCGACGATTGACAATCGAAACAAAGACCCTATGCCATGCGATATGCCGAAATGCGATATCAGCGATCGGCAAACAGGATCGCAACCATGTCAAGGATCCATACCAATGCGACTTGCAATTTGCGTGGACCCGATAGAGTTATGGACACGATTTCATTTAATTTGAAATCCGGCTTGGGCACTCAATAGCGGATTTCTGTGTATTTACGTGTATTTGGGTTTTTGGCCATACGCAATGCGATTGGCGATGTGCGATAAGAGCACGGACCTGAGAGGTTTATAGATGCGATTGAACTTTATTTGAGTTCCGGTTAAATGCTCCATGATGTGTTTTTCTTTAGTTTGCCTGTGTATTCCATTATGTGGCTATTTTCGGGATTTCTGCAAAGGAAGGCAAAAACGATCGAGTTCCCCGTGCTCGCCGGTTCATTTCCATTTGGAAACAGCCATCACAACTGTGCCATGCTATCAGTGGGTGTTTCTGTAACAGGGATGCATTATGAAGCATGCAGAGCCGAAGAGCCGAAAAGGGATGATTCCTCATGATTGGGGACAGAGGAACGGATGGAAGTTGTAGAGTCGAAGGATTCCACAAAAACTAGAGAGCACAATTGATAGAGAAAGTTTTTGAGTCGCTTCAAGCGAAACCAGAAGCTCACTGCAAGAGCCAGAGCCGAGAGCTAGACCCAAGAGCTAGAGGCGAGAGCCAAACCCAAGAGCCAGAGTCGAGAGCCAGAGCCAAGAGCTAGAGCCGAGAGCCAGAGCCGAGAGCCAGAGCTAGGAGCAGAGGCAGAAGCCACCAGAGGTTGGAGGTAGAACAACAAAGAGATCAAATGATCAAGCTATTGCTGATGTCTGAAGTGTGTTGAAGACAGAAGAAGGAATTCTAGAGATAGTAAAAGAATTCTGAGGGAGTTGGTGCAAGCTAGAGCTCAAGACAGCTTAGAGTGCTGATTGAAGGAGTCTAGTCCAGAGAAGCCTAGATCTGTCTGCAGAGTATGGACAGCCAAGGATAAGATGGTATTCTAAACCCATAGGTTCAGTTGTAAACCAATGGAGTTGAGTGTGGAACTTGTAAAAGAAAGATTACCATAATCCCAGAGAGCCTAGTTGAGTTGACTAGATCTCACGGAGATGTAGCCCAACAGGTTTGGGTGAACTCCTAATTAAACTTGTTGTCTTGTGATTTGTTTATTTGCTGCATTGTTTTACTGTTATGTGTTTTATATCAGTTTAAACAAATAAACTTAAGGCACTTAAGCAGTTAAAGGAAAACACAAGCATACACCTATTTCAAGTTCTATTTATTCCGCAAATTATCGATCATAAGCATCGGTCTTGGAAATTATTTAAGATTTGGAGTGGGAGAGGTTCTTGTAAGTTGACAAGAAGCCTTTAGTGCCCCATTTCAGCAGTTACACATTAATGTTTTATGACAATAAAATTTAGAAATAAAGGTAATTTTTAAAATTTAGTTGTAAATTATAATATTAGTTTGTAAAATATAATATTATTTTGTAAATGTATATATTAGTAAAATTAATAATTATTTTTAGGGAATTGGACTATGTTCCTAAACGCTCAAGATACCTATATGTGTTTTGTGGTTGTGGTTAGTTATGAGGTTGTATTATTATTATTATTATTATTTTGTTCTTTTAAATTTTTATATATAATGTGTTATGGATTGTAGCAATAATTGTTAAATAATAATAATATATTTAAATAAATTGATATTAATTGTTAATAGAAATCACAAACCAAATACTGAAATTTAGCTACGAAGTAGTTATGTTTTTTTTTGCTCTTTTAATTAAATTTATTAATAACAATCAAAAGATAAATGCAGAGCAATGGGGAAAAAGCGATGGGCAAGGGACTCGAAGCCAGGCTTGGTTTTGACACTACTCTCCCTCACTTGGCGCTAGTTTTTAGGTTTGTTTGGGGTTGGCATCAGTGAAGCTTTGGCGTAACTGTCACGGGGTCACCCATTGACACAGTGTGCAGCAGGTGTCAAAAATAATATTCAAAGGCCGTCGGTTAGTTTACCATCACAAGCCTTGAAGTTACCCGGTCAGAATTCTGGCCCTTTACTCTCTGCCATCGACTGAGCTGTGGGTTTGTGCGTCCTTAACACAAGGTTGCTTGTTACCTGGGCGATACCTGTCGCGACTTAAGGGTTTGGTGGAAAGTTCTCTACCCACAACGGTTACCCGGGTCCGTTGGTTCATGGCTCTTGACTTGCACCCTTTAGTTTATTGCAAATGTCAGGGATGGAGGAGGGTTACGAGGAGGAGCTTGTTGACTACACCTCAGACAACTACTCTGAAACCGAGATTTTTGTGGCTTCCCGTCCGCAAATCCAAGAAGGGGTTAGATCGACAATTGCTTCTACATTGGATGAACAGGTTAACCAAAATGATATTGGGTTGGAAGACATGGAAGTTTCACTGCAAGGTTTGGACATCGCCCAACCGACTGTGGCGTTTACTGAGGGCTTTATTAGCCTTGTAGAAGGCACCAGTTCCCCCTTCCTCTCCATTCTGTCACCCTCATACCTTCTAGCCTGGAGCAGATAATAACCGCAAACTGAGGGACTACAGAATAGGGAGGGTTTTGCGGCTTTTGCTTCTGAAGATTTGGGGTTTAACCATATTGAGCCAAACATTGTCCATGGAGCTGTAAACACCTTACCTAGTAGGCCTGAACCCTTTCAGGATGCCTATGTGCATTACGACCAAAGAAATAAGGTGCAACCTTTGGGCTTTTTCGAGGGCTTGGTGAACAACGAGCTGGAAAGGGAAGAACCTAGGGACTCGGACCTGGAAGACAACCTGATAAGATTAGGAAGTCGCCACACAACTATCCAAGATCCGAAGGCAAAGGAGGGAAAGCAGTCCAAGCTCTCCAAGACAAGGGAAAGGGGTCGGATGTTAGTGTTTGGAGAAGGCATTGGCATGGACAAAGCTACCCTAACAGAAAGCATTGTCCTAGTGGGACGTGTCTGTGGAAGGAACTACTCGCCGAGCCGCCTGAAACGCTGGACTATGGAAGTCTGGGGGAATGTCCTGGAGCAACTCCCCGCGGTTTTGGCAATGTCAAGGGGATGGTTTGCGCTAATATTCTCTGAGCCAGACGATGTGAATTGGGTATTGACCCGATACTGGCATCTGGAGATGACCCCCGTGCTTCTCAAGCGATGGACAACACTCTTCGACCCGGAGAAGGAGAGCATTGGCACAGGGCCAATATGGGTTCGGCTGCCAAGTCTCCCATTGTAATTCTGGTCTGAGGATATTTTTAGAATCATCAGGGATGACCTTGGTACTTACCTAGACCATGACAGATCATACATGGATACTAGAATTCTAGTAATGGCCTGCATCCTTATTTACTTGGACACTAGAGATGGTTTGGTGGAAAGCTATCGATTTCAGTTGGGATCCACTATCCGTTGGCAGGAATTGGACTACGAGGGCATTCCGTTTAGATGTAGGAGATGCCACGAAGTTGGTCACCTATGCAAGTCTTGCCCTCTGGTCACAGGGTAAAGGCTAATCCCCTCGAGAAGTTTTGTCGCGGCTAATACTCAGACGTATATGGGAATGGTGGAGATCACGACCCTTCAATATAGAATTCCGAAAGGACCAGACGGGTAGCCTTCAACTCCTTCAGCTCCTCCAGTATCGGCAAACTGGAACACAGAGGCTCTGATCACCAGGGCACGCTCCAGAGAAGGCATGGGTTTCACAGGTACCACCTCTCTCTCTCACCCTCATGTTTCGACTGAATGTATAATTTCTATATCTGATTATTTGCATGCAAATTCGAACATAGTTTCCCCCCTGCCCAAAACAAGCCAAGCCTGCTGCCCGGTGGTCTCCACACCCAACCCCATCTCAAACACGCCCTGCTCTACCAGCCAACTTATCCAGCCCCGGGTGCCCCCTGGGGATTCGACTTCTGGATCCTCCCACTGTTACAACCTACGTTCCCTCCCTCCCTCCCTCCATGCCTTCGGATTGGAGGAGGACCCAATCCCACCTCTCCCCCCTAAAGAACCTCGGTGAAGGCAATCCCACATCTCCAAAGCTATCAAAAGATCCAGCCTTGAGGTGGCCTTTGGTATTAAAACTTCCATAGATTAGGTCCTTAGAGAAAAGGGGAACCCTGCTTCAGTGAACCCATGAAAGGCCTATCCTTCAATTGTAGGGGTTTAGCCAGCCATGATAAAAAGTTGGCGTTGAAAAGATTGTGTTTGGCTGAAAGATTGGATTTCCTAATGCTTCAAGAAACTCTCGGAGATGGCCCCTCGGTTCTCCAAACCCTAAAAACCTTTCTTTTTGGATGCGAGAGAGCGCTTGGGAGGAATAGCTCTGGGCTTCAACAAATCCTCTATCAGGATCAATAATGTCTGGGGAGGGTAGGGCTTCCTAGGAGCAGACATTATTTCAAACTCACCCAAGATCACTATGAGGATATTTAATATTTATGGACCCTGCCATCACAGAGAGCCTTTCTGGGAAAGCCTATAATAGGTGGACTTTATGCAGTCTAAGAACCTAATCATTGGGGGAGATCTAAACTTCTCCCTGGGGCTTGCAGAATCTTGGGGACACAAGGCTCAATCTGATGCCTTAACGTGCTTTTTTGAGAAAATGTTGGATGACAACGACATCATAAGAATATATTTTGCCCGCAAAATGCCTACTTGGAGGAATCACACAACAGGGGAGAATGCCCTAGCCCATCGTTTAGATAGATTTCTCATCAAGTTGCCCCTTCTATACCGTCTTGCCCGAATCAGGCATTGGGTTGGTTCTGGGGGTTGTTTTGACCACTCTCCGATTTTCCTGGAAATTGAAGACGCATCTAGAAATCCAAGCTCCCCCTTCAAATTCAATGCTACATGGATCGGCGAGGAAGGTTTCCAGGATTTGGTTAAAGAAAATTGGACCCACTAGAACAGGGAAGCTGGGCTGTCTCCAGATTCAGTCATTTGAAACAACCTCAATTGTCTCAAAGGAAAAACAATAGCTTGGGACAAGGCAAGGAAACAAAAATATGAGGAGATTCTGGTCAATATTGAGGCGGAACTTGCTCAACTTGAATCATTGGGGCTAACTAGTTATGATTCTCTTCACACTAAGGACTAGCTCATTAACCTAGAGAAAGAAAAGATTAAAATCCCGAGAAGATCTCAAGAGACTTGGTGCCTAAAGAGTAGAGCTATTTGGCTAAAATATGGAGATGAAAACACAAAGTTCTTTCAACAATATGCCAGAGGCAGGAGAGGGGTCAACATAATTTGGGCACTAAAGGACCAGCATGGGAGAGAGGCCAACACCTTCACACAACTTGCGGACTTAAGGGTTCGACATTTCTCGAACATCTACAAGAGCCCAAGAGATGCAAACATAGCGGAAATACTTTGGGTGGCAGAGGCGGGCCCTTGATTTGTTGAGGAAGAAGAAAAGGAGATGTTGAATTTGCCCATCACACTGGAGGAGATGGAGGCATCCCTAAAAAGTCTTGGTAAAGATAAGAGTCTTGGGTCGGATGGCTGGCCCATTGAATTTTACATCACTTTCCTTGAGCTTATCGGTCAGGACCTCCTTCTCGCCACTGAAGATTGCATAACTTCCGGAAATATGTCGGAAGCTTTCAACTCCACCTTCATTGCCCTCATTCCCAAGGTGGACAAGCCTCAATCTTTTGATGACTTCAGACCCATCTCCCTCTGCAATTGCATCTACAAGATTACCTCCAAGATAATTGCCCTCCGCATTAAGCCAATCCTCTCCAGGATGATCTCAAAGGAACAATTTGCCTTCCTTAGACACCGCCATATCCAGGAGGCTATAGGCACCGCCCAGGAAATTCTCCACTCCATCAAAAACCCTATCAAAAAAAGTGGCCATCCTCAAGATCTACTTATCCAAGGCTTTTGACAAAGTTAATTGGATTTATCTCCAGCTCATGCTCACACACATTGGTTTCCCTCACCAATTCATCAAGTGGATGGGGAGTTGTTTCACTTCTGTTTCCTTCAGCATCCTAATCAACGGGGCAGCCTCCAACTTCTTCCATGCCGAAAGAGGACTCAGATAGTGCTGGCCTCTCTCTCCAATGCTATTTCTTCTGATTATGGAAGGGCTCAGTAGACTCATAAAATCAACAAGAATAAATGGCACTCTGGGAGGAGTGGAAATCAATGATAGGACCATCATTTCTCACCTTCTTTTTGTTGATGATGTTTTAATTTTTCTAAATGGATCCTATAAGGATACCTCTAGCTTCAAGTAAATTTTATCTCTCTTTTGTAAAGCTACAGGAATGGAGCCGAATTTTGACAAATCAACCCCCAAATGAACAAAGATTTGCCTCCCAACACTTCGGGTTCGTAAGACAGGAATTGGAGGATGGCCTGAAGTACCTGGGCTTCAGACTTAAGCCAAATGGATACCGCATCATAGATTGGGCATGGATGCTTGAAAAAATTGAAGCCCGAATAAACATCTGGTAGCAGAAGTGGCTCTCTAGGGTAGGCAAACTCACCCTCATCAATTCAGTCCTTGAGGCTATTCCAATCTACTGGATGTCCCTGGCCTGGATCCCAAGAGGCATTCATCGCAGAATCAAGTAGATCTATTGCAGATTCCTTTGGCGGGGCCAAACCAACAAGTAAAACTTTTGCTTGGGTCAAGTGGGAAAGGATAGAAAAACCGAAGAAATGGGGAGGCTGGGGTCTTAAGGAACCCCAGGACTTTGCAAAGGCCCTTGGAGAAAAACTGGGTTGGAAAATCATTACCTCGAGTAGCCTCTAGACAGATGTGATTTACAATAAGTACATTTATCCACAAACAATTTCAGATTGGATTCGTAGCCCTTGCCACAGCCAAATGTGGGTCTCAAACATATGGAAGGCCATCACACACTCCATTGATATCATTAAACAGGGCCTAGCTTGGAAGGTGGGGGACGAATCCCAAATCAGAATCGGGGTTGATGTCTGGGAAGGAAGTGAAAATTCCCACATTTTGCCACGCGAAATGAGGCAGGAACTTAGGGATAATGGTTTCTCACATCTAGCACACATCAAGGTGGAGGGGCAGACTGAGAGGTCAATTATGCAATGGCAGGTTTTTGAGCACCTAGGCATAAGTGACAGATGGAGCAGGGAGTGGTTGAGGTTCGTTGGGGCGCTGGAGGAGGCAAACATCAAGATCACTGCAAAAGAGGATTCGTTGATATGGGCCAAGGTCCCTACCGGCATATACTCTCCAAAGGCTGGGTTCGCAGCCATCATGGATTCTCGAGCAACCAACACTATTCGTTGGTGGTGGCGCTCCATTTGGAAGTTGAAAGCCCCTCATAGAGCGCGGCTGCTATTTTGTTCTATACTTTCAAATAAAATTCCTACAGACTGAAACCTGAAAATTCGAAACATGTATGGCCCTTTTAGATGTAGCCTATGCAAGCGCGATCGAGGACACCGATCACCTCTTCCTCCACTGCTTTGTTTCGACTGATATCTGGAAAGTTATTACCACATCACTTACTTTTCCTCTTCGTTGGACAGGCCACAATGTAAACGAGGCATGGCAAACTTGGTGGTCTAGCACGGCTAGCCAGAAACCAAAAAACTTACCTCTCATTATTTGCTGGGGAATTTGGATTGTTCGGAACCATAGAATATTCTAGGGCAAAGACATTTGGGAGCCGCTGTCTGCAATCACATTCTAGCCACTTACAACTCTATCCCGGAGGATCTGATACAACGTCCCCCTCGGATAATAATCCCAAAAGTAATAGACAGAGGCCATCCTTGGGCATACTTTGATGGCTCGGCCCAACCGGAGGGTTGTGGGGGTGGGGTAGTTCTACACCTAAATGAGTCTGTGAGTTTCAAAATAAAAGTGGGCTTAGGGAGAGGCACAAACAACTTCGTGGAACTAAACAGTCTTAGAGACCTCCTCCTCTTTGCCAAGGATAAACAATGCCACAATCAAATTTTTGGAGACTCTGAACTCATCATTAACTGGATAAATGGGATCTATAATTGTCACTTGCACACACTCAGAGACTTGGTGGAGGAAGCAATTGAATTAAAATCTCAGTTTGAGTCTTTTGTCTGCTCTCACATCTACAGGGAAAGGAATGAAGTCGCTGATCTTCTTTCCAAAGTGGTCGCGCAGCTGACCAAAGGATAGTGGGTGATTCAAGAGTACATGGATGGAGACTTTTTCCAGATCTACCATAGGCCTTTCATCAAAGAGGCGATTCACCTACAAGACTTATCAACATGATCATCCTAGCTCTTTGCTTTCTATTTATTTTTGCTTTACAGTCTTTAACATTGCAAGTATAGACCTGGTATTTTGACCCTTCAAGTTTAATGAAGGAAGATATGTAAATATAATGCTCATAACATCTGGACTGACTTCCTGCTGATAGTAGTGAAAGCATTGCACTAATGCTAGCATACAACATGTAATTTTCTTAAACTTATTAATGAAAATTACACTTTTTCCTTGAAAAAAAATTAAATTTATTAATTAAAGATAATGTCTTACAAAACAAGTTAATCATTTAAATAGAACTTTTATTTTCTATTTAATTGTTTAATATTTTTGTAAATGTTTAATAAGATTGATATATGAAATTAAGTGAATTTTTTTATTATTGATTTTTAAGATAGAATTTGACATTTCTAATATTAAATAAACATGTCAGTCAGTTTAACATATGAAATTTTTAGTCATAATTAAATATTATTATAATGACATGGATAAAATAAAGATGATATAAAAAATGAATGTAATCCTTTTGACGGTGTTGGACCCGCCAACATGTCAAGGGGATCTCCCCGGTAAGAAGTCCCAATTAGACCTTAGACCGTTTGGTGTAGGAGTCCCAGCAGTGGGTCGTAAAGTAATGCCTTGACCGTGATGTCACACAGAGGCAAGTAAGATAACTCTGTCAGTAGCAAGGGTGTGACTGATGCAGAGAGTTAAGGAATGTGTACAAGAGGTTCCAACACTTCGAAGGGAGAGGAAGGTGAAGGTGAGTTCTAGGTTGAAAGGGATCAATCCCAACTCGGCTAGGAACACACCACACAAAGGACATGCACAGCTTCCGGCGGAGCAGTCCACTTGGATGCGACAGTCACAACATACAATGTAAGATAACACGGACAACACTCACGAATCAGTGTGAGACGAGCGTGACGGTTGATATAGCAAGGTTCATGAGAAAGGTCTGTCTGATTTCCAGCAGAGCATTCGACATGGACGGTGACAACATTAATAACATATGCAACACATTAACAACAAGCTTCATATAATTGAATACAAATCAGTTCATACACAAGTACGTAAGTTAAACAATCACATATCATTAAGGAAACCAGAACAATCCATCTATAATAACAACATATGCATGAAAATGTGTTGGCTCTTATTATATAAAGAAGCGTAAGTCACAATCATGCAATACACCATGTAAACCTGCTAGCCCCAACAGTGGAACATTATAGCCACATCTGCTTGCTCCTCCAAAGAGATGTACTAGCTCCATGTAGTGGAGGAGCCAAGGCGCGTTACAATACTGTCCAAGCCTTCTTCAACATGGTCTTAGTAGAAGCTTGGCTGACCAAAAGCCTATACAATGAGCTATGAGGGACTATTTATAGCAAAGGGTGGGGTGACCCTTGACATTCCCCTTTGTGACAGTTCAACTACCCTCATGACTATTCACCTACTCTATGACTATTACATTCAAACATTGACACTTGACTTACACTTGACGTGACTCAACATTACAATTCACATGTACTCATCTGAGACAACATGGCTTGAGCAAGCCTTGCAAGACATCACTGACACTCGGTCTGCTGTGATGAGACCAACTCTTTGAAATGCTTGTAATGGTGAAGGTGGTGAGCTGATGCCAAGCTTGGTCGTCCATGATGGTGTGCATGCACCTCATGGTGACATCTTGTTGAAGCAAACTCTTTCCTCTATTGCAACCGGTGCATTAGTTACGCCTCTTCATCCAACTCGTCTGCTAACATGTGCATGGTCTTCTTGGGTATTGTTGAACCAACAACACACTGATGCATAGTGTCCATGTTGATCTTCAAGTGTGTGCAGGTGGTCATGCGCATCAAATCATCGAAGTACATGTTCAACCCCAAGTTGGACTTGCTTCTTGTCTTCGCCTTGGTGACTGTGTTGAATGGGTTGGACTGCATGCGTGTGCTCAACGACATCCATGATGCTGGATCCCTTGCATGTCATCACAACACTGCTCGCCGTGTTTTCTCCGTGTCAGCTGCTGGGATGGATCTTTAACTTGTACTGATGCAGTTTCATCCATGAGTGCATGTTGCGCCCACTGTTGTTCTTGTTCCTGCTGCAACTCATTGAACTGTCTGTGCAACTTCATGTTCTTCCTGAGTTGATACTTCAGCACATGCAACTCCTTCTTTGTTCCATCTTCTTCCTTTGCGTGATCTTCACGTCGCTCCGTCACTTCATAGCTTTAGTCTCCAAAGTTTCTTTCATTATTAGTGGATCTGCTTAAACTTACAACTTTGCTTCGCCTCTATGTTGTCAACAACCTTCCTCTTGCATTCGTTGTGTTTGCTGTGTTCGCTGCATTCGATATGCTGCCTTCAGCTGCTATTCATTGATGCTGCTCACTGTGATGTTGATGCTTGACGTCCTTTTCCATGAACAACTTTATGTCTTCGTGAGTAGACAAGCTTGATCGACTGCATCCCCAAGCGTGCTATGAACGTTGTCTTCGTCTCTGCTCTCCTAGAAGCCATTGTACCTGTACTTTTGAGAGGCAGATGAACACCTGCGATACCTAGAGACATGGAAACACTCATAGCAATAAATCTGTCAGTCGAAAACCAAAATGAACATGAGAACCGATTTGCAACATACCTGGGTGAATGATCATGAAGGTTGCACAATTTCGGCCGGGAGGTCGGGAGACCGACTGCCAAGACTACACAAGGCACAATCTGGGCTGCTAGGAGACTGGTTGACTGTTGGAACTGCGTAATGCACAGTCCAGTATGGCTGCTGCCTGCTGGGATTGCGCAATGCACAATTCCAGCTGGGAAGGATTGTTGGCCTAGGGACAAATTTGCGCAATTTCTTGGGCCAAGCAGCCACTGTCCTCCAGAAATGTGCAAAACAGTCCTGGAGGCTAGTGTTGGGTAGGAATGCACAAATCTAGAGAGGAAGGTGAGCCTTCCCTCCCTAGATTGCGCAATGCAGCCTTGGTGAAGGCAGAGTCCGGGCCAAGGTTGGCCCGACTCGTCAACGGGCAACTGAAAGCAAGTAAGTCAGTGAATGCATGGCGACACTAAGTGATAGAAGAAGTGATTAATAGTGCATGAAAAACATGAATGAAAGATTCAGCAAACAGATCAACATGCATGTGGGTGAGGCAGTTCGCTGGTTGGGCGAACGTCCGTGCAAAACAATTTCATGCATGCGACAGCAGTGAGATAGAACCGAAAACTGAAATAGAGCTAGGAAAAGCTAATATATATGTAAACGACAACAAACATTTAAAGAAATCAAGCAAATAGTACTCCCATAAGTGAAAACATGAAAAGCGACAGAAATGCAGAACAAGGCATGGGAAGCGGGCTTACCCCAAAACAACTGAGCTGAATGTGCTGACTGTTCCTAGATGTGATGTGGGATGTCAAAGATGCAAGGTTGTTGTGAGGAATGAGTTCTGTAGGGTTTGGTTGATGAGTTTTCATAACATCGAGGTTGTTACGCACACGCCACGAATCTAGGGGAAGCGATTCTTGGTGGGAGGTGTCAGAATTGCTCCTTGCATGTAACCTCTAACTACTAAACATAAATCCTTGAAACAAGGGATGCCTTTGAATGCTGCCTTGGGAGAAGCAACCCATGCATGCAAGTTTATTTTTCTCAGTCCCGGAGGGAACCGGTCAACTCAGTTGCACATGCAAGTGACTGCTCAACTACTGGAGAAAAACGTGTATTTCTGGCTGGGAGATGGGCTGGCTTCCTAGGATATTTGCACATTTTTTGGGCTGAGCAGCTGATTGCTGCCCAGATTTGAGCAAATTCTGGGCTGAGCAGCCTTTTTGGGGAAATTTGCGCAAATCCTGTTGGGAGTGTTGGCAGGCAGGATTGTGCAATCCTAGAGACCAGCAAGCTGTTAGAGAGGATTGCGCAATTCTTGGAGGGAAGGTTGGTTGCCCTCCATAAATGCACAATTTTCAAGGAGAAGCTGCTCAGCCTACAACTGGACTAAGTCTGGGTGATCAGCCTGTGAGGGGAATGGATCAATTGTGATCGACAGGGCGCCTTTGTGCGAGAAAAACACATGAAGCTTGAGTACCTGACGAAACAAGACAAAGTGCTATGTAAGGTTTGTAGGGAGGCTCTAAAACAGGCTAAGGAAAATTTTTTGAGGGTGGTCGTAGCTGCTACAACAAATCCTTACATATTAAATGGTATTGTAATCTTCATCTATGTTAGCCTTTCTTCAAGTATTTACCTGATCTTCCGTTTAACAATATTGATTGTTTTTAATCATTTAATAGGACCCATATTTTCTATTTAATTAAGCCATATGACGTTCCCTTTGAGAAAGACTCCATTGGTGCCACCTTGCACCACTCTGCACCTTCAGATTCAACCAACATATTCGAGAGATAGCAAAAATGCACTTGTCTTTATGAAATGATGTTTACCTTCCCAGAATCTTCCAATCCAGGATTGGGGGGTTGGTGGGTTTCCACTAATGTTTTTGGGGTTAGGTGCATCGGGGTGCTACCAAAATAAATTGTTACATACGACTCTTTATAGATAGAGCAGAGGTCTCCCCCTTAACTTGAATCCACACTCTTTTGAGTTTCCTTTGAATTAATCACACTTACATTTTCCCCGCATGGGTGGTTCAATCCCCCTCGCTAACATTTTTGTAGTGCTTCTCACTTCCTCTGAGAAGATTTCCATGTGGAGAATCAACTCCATCAATGTATAGTACATAAGGTAGGGAAGAACTTTAATCTCATGGAAATCACATTGAACCCAGGAATCGAATGCGGGACTTATGTTAGGATTTTATTTGTTGATTTTCTTATTTTTGTAGAGTTTAACGCTAGGGTTTTATTTGTTTATTTTCTCTTTTTTTTGCAGAGTTAGATGTGCAAAGGAAGGAGGGATGAGGTTCTGATAAGTAATGTCCTCGGAGACGAAGTTGTTATAGGTGTGAAGGTTAAGGGTTCCAAGGTGAAATGGCTATTGAAGTCCATAGAAACATTGAAGCAACTAGAATAGATCGTAGTCCATGGCGCTAGGCTGCGACGTAGAGAACCACCATTACTTTTTTATTTAACCATTTATTTAAATGCGACTTTGGGTTATGAGATTTATTTCTTTTATGACTTTTCTTATTCTTGAAGTTGTATTGCTACTGTTTTGTAGGGAAACTTTGTTGGTAAGGAATTCTAGGAGGAATGAGAGCAACCAACTCCACTTCTTTGCTTCTTCATTTCTCGTATCTACTCGACCAACTGCTAGAGCCAATATGGCTATTCCTTCCCCAAAATCTACATTTATTTCCACTACACATCTAGCAGGCCTTTGGTCTGTGTCCTTCATTAAACAAATCAAATTCTCACCGTTGATTCCTCATACACCACTCAATCTCGACTTCCCCTCTTCTTTTTCTAGCTTGCACCTTGACACTCCTCCTCCTTGCACAAGTTTAAACTATGAGGCATAAGGTAGTTGTTGCATATAGGAGAATTTAGATCTAATAAGAAAAGTGTGATACTCTATTCTAATTTTCTCTATAAATGTGATTGCAAGTGTGCCCTAAATGTTGTAAATTTCATGGTTAATTTAGTATAAGCTAAATGCAAATTTCCAGTCTTCTGTACAAGATCAAGAAAGCTATGGCCAATAGCCAACACCATGGAGCAAGACATGTTCACCAATTCCATAGTTGCTACCAAATCTCTCTCAGTGTTGGAGTTGTTTTCTCAATAAACTTGTTTTCACTGCTCTTGAAGTAATGAAATCCACCGCTATTGCATATAGGAGCATTTAGATTTGATAAGAAAAATGTGGTACTCATTTATAGTTTTCTCTATAAATGTGATGGCAAGTGTGCCCTGAATTTTGGCAATTTCATGGTTAATGTAGTATAAGCTAAATGCAAATTTACTTTTTTTTCTATACAAGATCAAGAATTTTATGCCTAGTAGCCAACACCATAGAGCAAGACATGTTCTCCAATTGCACAACAACTACCAAATCTCTCTCAGTGCCACATGTGTTTTCACTATCTACACAAATAGCAAAAGCGGCCAACATCATACTAGCTGTTGAAATATAAATTAGCCCCTTTTAAGGCACTCAGAAATACAATGAAAACTTAGTATATTAAACGGTATTTAATTAGTCGAGGACTCACAAAGGAAAAATCATACTCAGTGAGTGTGAAATCAAATCAACATAAAATGGTTAATGACATCCATATAAAACCCTCTCAATATGGAAGTAGGATTTGTACAAAAGCTATGTTCATTATAGTGCAATCTTAAGATTCTCCGGGTTGGTAAGAAGAGTACCTAAAGAAAAGATAACATAGAAAAACATATTCTGACATAGCAATGGAAACAAGGAGATAATAAGATATAAAATAAAGAAAAGTCTATGCTTCATTTCTAGGCAAGGAGAAGTTGATGGTGCAGTGAATATGATGTTGTGATGCGTTGTATATCAGGAAGGAGAAAAATTAATAAAGGATGAAGATTTGAATAGTTTATATAGCACGTTGAGTTTGGCCTCTAAACAAGTAGTTATATGAAAGTTGTTTTACAACTTTAAAAGACAAGGATTGACAGTAAACAAGGAAAAAGATAATAAAGCCTGAAGATCTAAATTGTTTAAAGTTTACATAGCTTGTTGGATGGATAATTTGTATTAAATTTTCTATGTTCTAAGTAGTATCAGATAAAAAGAAATTACAATTCCCCTAATTTGTAAATTAAGTTAATATAACAAGAAATCAAAATAAAATCATGCATCTATTTAGCATCCATTATCTTGGCCAAAAACTATAAACTCTGTTTTGTAGAGGAAACATGAACAAACTAAACTTTTCTTCCTTAAAGAATGTGATTTTCTTCATTATGGAAGTCTAGATGTGGTTGGTTTTTTCCAACATGAAAATGTTTGTGATGAAGGGTCATCAAAATCCATTGAGGGGATTAAACCATATTGGATTTGTTTATGATAGTTAAGTTCAAAATGGATTATCTCCAATGGCTATGTCAGTACTCAGATTTGGTGATCATAATAACATATGGTACATGCCGAGTGTTTGCTTGCCATTTGTTTGAAGAAATACCTTTCTAATCATGTTTAAGTCACTCATTGAGAAAACTTCACCCATGCGTAAATTTTGTTGAATATCTGGAAGAATGAAAGCAAAATTTGGATCTCCCACAAAGCATCCATGTAGATCAACAACAACTAATATACGAGGGCAATGAACTTGAGGACCAATTTTCTTTTTTAAGACAGCATAGTCAATGATTGGAGTCATTTTTTTGGTCATGTGTTTGAGTGGAGGAGTAGCAGCCCATGGGATGTCTTCAAGCAAAATGAAACCTTGTACATAGTGCTGGACCTCACAGGTATTTTAGAGCACATAGAACACCACCCTAAAAAAATTATACTCTTGATCAATTAAGAATAACCTAAGATGTTTAGAGTGGATGTCGAGGTGGGCGGTACAATAATTGAGGATGTTTTTGAAAGGGTAAGGGAATTTAGATACTCTGTTTCGTATAGCTTAGAATGCTGTTATTACTTGGTGTTAATTACTATTAAAGCAGGAAGAGAGGTGAAATAATGTTATAGAACCAGGAACCCAAAAGATGCATTTCATTTAGATATGTTAAGGTTGAGCATACTGAACATGGTTCTCAACATAGTCCATTGATTCCAAGTTACATGATTGCTACTGAGTCAAAAAAAGCAAAGCTTCGTGATCATTCTCCAAGGTCATGTCCAAATGTTCAGGGGAAGGGAACTCCTATAATAAGGAGACATTGTCTTCCAAGAGCTCCTAATGGGAAACCAAATTATATATCACCAAGGACTTAGAGATTATTTCCATAAGTTCAATCAACGAGGGGGCACATAAAAAGTGATTGATCTCTTCGCATTGGTAGGAAGTCAATTCTCAATTGATTTGGAGATTTATCTTTATTCATCTTTTTTTGGGGAAATTTCTTTAAATGATGACATTTTGTCTTTTTTATTTCAGAAAAGGTAATCCTTGTTCAGGTTAATTGGCGAAGGTGATCAATATTTGCACTTCTCTTGATATTTGTGAATTTGGAGTATCTTCTCAATTAGTAATGAATGTGAATCTCTAGAGATACCTTTTATATATTATGAGTTTATATTAAGTGTGTTGGACTTGATATTCACTCTAAATGCCTTGTGAGCCCTAAAATGCACCAAATTATTCTATATATACAAAGAATATACCATGTTTCGTATTCATGACGTGACTGCCAGCATACATTTTTATGGGTTCACATGACACAATGGATTCATTGACTGTAAAGTGTCAGATTGCATATTTTTTTAGCTTCAAAATGTTTTGAGAAGGGTTTGGATATTATGCATGCTTTGATCTAATATTATTTCGACTTTATGATGTATGATAATATGAGTTTGACTTAAGAAGCATTGAAACTAGCTTTTAATATCTTGTGGAGCATGTACTGATGATATTATTTGGTAAAATTTGAGAACTTTGTTTTCAGTGTTCACCACCATGATTTATGATGAATATATTTGATAAGACATGTAGATTAGTGTAGGAAATATTTTTAAGATATTGTTACTAATATTTACTAGGAAGAGTTTATGTGGAATATTAACCACCTCTTTTATGCTACAGCGAGAGGGAGGAAGCAAATGAAGCAAATCATTTTTTTTGGATTCCAAAAAAAATAAAAATAAAAAAATTTATCAGCGTGCATCATTGTAACATAAAATATATTCAAGCTATTGCTATCTAAAAAAAAGTATGACAGTAAGTTAAAAATGAATACAAAATAGAAAATGGTTAGATCTTAATCTTTCTTAAAGTTTTGATAGATTTTGGGGCCATTGTTTTAAAACCAAGGTGAGGTGTGGTCTTTTGATGTAAAAAAATAGTATTTTCATTGTAGTTCTTATGGACCACACTTGCTTCATTTTCAAGATAAAATGGTTTAAATGATATTGAATGATCTCTACATTATTTTCAACTCTATGACATGTGTTAGATTTTCTAACTCAGAATTTGTTGGATTAAAATAAGAACATGGCAAACACCATGGAGATTAGTGGAAAGGAGAAATGTGATCTTTTGAATAGTTTCAAAGATAATGAAGGAAATAATACATAGGTGAGTCAATAGTCAAAAGAGAAACATAGAAAATTTTCTCTAGAAGAATTGTAGTTGATGTTATTCTTGGGTTCAATTTCCATATTGAAGATATGTGCAGTTTTATTTAAGAGTAGATCTTAATTCCCATAGAAATTAAAAAAATATTTAAAAGATTGTTATAGTCCTTTGTAGACACATGTTTCAAACTATAAAAAATTAGCTTTGTACTGATTAAGTTTTTCTATAGAAAGAGGAAGTGATCAAGAAGAAATATGGAGGTATTATACCAAAACGACCTTTGATTTCAAAAGTAGCAAATCACTATCCATTTCATTATTTGTAAGGCATTCATATTGGCACAATCAGAGAAAGTCTTTAACTTCAACATAGGCCTCATGATTTGTAAAGCTCAAAAAAACACTATAATAAAATTTCATTGTACCATAATCATTTCGTTTTGTTAATATTTTTCTGTCTTTAAATAATTGTCAAAAAATCTGTTAATGAGTATTATACGCTATTGCCTTACAACATTTCCTTTGTAACATCTGCAATAGCTAGTTAAAAATATGCCTATTTTAAATATTATTTTTTAATAAATAAATTATATTTATTTATTCTCTTATGTTGGTATTCGTCGGCGCTGTAATCATCATACTCTTACTACTTAGTTACCCCGTACATCAATTACTTTGCAGCGTCCTCTTATTAGCGTTGGAGCATTCATATACAATATCGCCATGGATCTGAATTTAAGCTCTCTAGCCAACGAAAGTGTCATAAATGACCTGATAAGTCATTAATTGCCCGATCTCAATCACTAACGTTACGGGATTTGGGGTTGGTGTGATTTCACATGGAAGGATGGACCCAAAATTATACAAATCTTTTGGAATTCCAAGAATTTGACGGTTGAAGTGTTTGAGTTTTTTCCTTTCAGCACTATATCAAAAACCCTAGCACTATGTCGTGAGAGACCCGAAATCCTATCAACTTTCCAAAAATTTCAACGAAATTTTGTCAATTTCCATTAATGTCTGGGCTAAGTTGTGGCCATAAATGAAAAACATAATCATCAATGCAGGTGCAACTGGCTTTAAAGTTATAAATTTTCTTTACGAAAGATTTCAAATATGTGTCTAGTCTTAATAAATTCTGTCTCGTCCGCCGCCGTTGTGCAGTTTTTAACACGCACGCGGAGGCGCTGCACCAAACTGCTAATGTGACCACACGAACAACTTAAAAAACCTCTTACTACCTGGTTTTTAGAAGTTGTTTTGTGGCCCATTGTTTTGTAAAGTGGTTTACCTATTTCAAAATTTGTTCGTCTGAGCTTTGATGCTCCTATATATACTCCTGACTTCTTCTTGAACTAACGTTCTGGCAACGGCAAAATGGTAACGGTAGGCGAACAGAGTAAAGCTATGGCTGTAGAACGTAGAATGATAAAGGTTTATTGTCACTCTTTCCGGCATCTATGTGGGATCTATAAATTCAGTTTGTACAATGTTTCGCAGCACAAACTAAAATATCTCTGTGAAATGAAACATTTATTAATTTTTCGTTGGATTATCTTACATAAATATTATAACTTGTTATATTATTATTAATTTGAATAATATAATATCTTGAACTCATACAAAAGACAATTTTTGTAGTTATTAAAAAACGAAATATATTAAGCAGATGAATAACCAATTTATTTTATAGGCTATTGCCTCGTAGACATTAAAATATTTTGTTTCTTTCTTTCTTTCAACTTCTGAGCTCATAAAAGCAAACATTTGAATTCTCTTAAACTGACACAAAAACAACTTTTTTAGTTGTCAATGTGATTTTTTTTGAACTCACACAATAGTAACAGCAAGCATTGTAGTTATGCTATAAACTCACCTAAATACTTATTTTCCAGGTTAATAAAATTAAAATTTAACTTGCACAAATATGATATCTTAAATTATCATATCGCATTACTTAATTTATAATTAATATATCTTAAATTATAATATCGAATTACTTTAAATTATCTTAAATTATCGTATCAGATAAGTTAATTTATAATTAGTATATCTTAAATTATCATATCGAATTACTTAATTTATAATTAATATATCTTAAATTATCATATCATTAACTTAATTTATAATTAATATATCTTAAATTATCATATGGAATTACTTAATTTATAATTAATACATCTTAAATAGTAATTAATTTCAAATATTGATATTTTTTTAAATTTAATTTGAACTATAATATTAATTTATATAATTTTTGCAAACAACAATTTAGCATTCCGTTGTAAATATTCCAATTCCATACAACATTTTACACCGTTGCTTTTATTAAACATTTTATTTTTTGATTTTATATAATAACATTTTACACCGTTGCTTTTATTAAACATTTTTATTTTTTGATTTTATATAATATTTTTTTGGTACGTAATGCCCGGATAGGATTAAAGCAAATCAAATTGGGAAATGGAATGTTAGGTAAGTTTCATAGAGGTGAGCTGCTTGTCCCGATGAGGCTGAATTGATTTTATAGACCAATATTTTTCAAAATTCAATACTACAATTCTAAACATATGTTTGTTACTTCAGATTTTTTTCGCTTTTTGTTTTTATGAATTTTGCCAATGTTTAATTTTTCTCTATATATAAGCTTTTTGTTTTTATGAATTTTGCCAATGTTTAATTTTTCTATATATATAAGAGTGAAACATTGTGTTTGGTGGCTCCGTTGGTTTTCTGTGTTACTTGTGTGCAATAAATGTTGGTCGCAGGCAAGTACAGATGATGTATATATTGTATATGTTGCTTCTTCAGAAAAATGCCATGCCCCCTAGAAAAAATATATATAAGTTATATATATATATATATATTTATGAGTTTTTTTATTAAAAAATTTAATGGAATTAACATTTATTTTATATATATATATATATTTATGAGTTTTTTTATTAAAAAATTTAATAGAATTAACATTTATTATTATTCTTTATTTTTTATTACTTAGTTTAAACATATTTTTAAATACTTTTTTCTGGTCTATAGTTATTTTTTCTAACATCAATAATATTTTTATATATGTGGCTCTTTTAATGCTCTCCCCCCCCCAAATATGTGGCTCTTTTAATGCTACCCCCAAATATATGAGTCTAATATATATATATACGCGTTTTTTTATTAAAAAATTTAATGGAATTAACATTTATTATTATTCTTTATTTTTTATTACGGAGTTTAAACATATTTTTAAATATTTTTTTGGTCCACAGTTAATTTTTTTAACATCAATATTATTTTTATATATATGTGGTTTTTATTAAAAAAATTTGATGAAATCGATATTCATTATTATTCTTTATTTTTCATTATATAAATAATAATATATTTTGTTACATGACTATAATTATTAAGTGAATTTTAGAGTGTTACAGGATAATAATCTTTTTTAATGTAATATTACTTGAAAATAATTATCAAATCATTATAAGGTGAGTGAAAACTTTTAATTTTTTATTTTTCAAAATATCCATAAATATAGGCAAGGGCTAACCAACCATATATAGAGTCATAAATGCCTTTGCCAGCTATGTATGGGCAGCACGTCAGGCAGGATGGCATAGGATGCATACATGACTCCGGCCGGCGACCTCGCGTTTCCGGTGACATACGCGGGACCCACCACACGACCCAAAACTCAAAACTCAATAACATAATTCCGTTAACTCATTTCGCGCGCCACCGAAACTCTGCAACCACAACCACCGTGCTCTGCAACCCAGTGCCCGCCGGACTGAAGCGCTGCAACCCGCAATCCCTCTGCTCTGCAACCCGCAACCCGCCGGACTGAAGCGCTGCAACCTCCTGGTATATACCTGCACCGTCTCTGCAAATGATCTGTCGTGGTTTTAAACATTCATCTTGTTTTAAATCTGTTTTAAAGACTTATTTAGGCAATCTTGCCAGCATTCAAAATTCAACAGATACACCCATCCTATTATGGCGGCTGCTGCTTTGCCCTCTTAAAAACCAAGGATAATATTTTGACCGGCAAGGAAACAGGAAATCATTTTGGTATTTTAAACTTTGTGTACAATCTACATTTCGGGCATATTGAAATAGAAAACAGTAAACAGGAAAACTACTGGGTATTTTTAAACTTGTATACCATCCATGATATTAAACTCAGGAATCTTGGAAACTTGTAAGAGATCCATCTTATGGACTTGTACCAGATCCATAATATGACAGCCAGGCATCTTATAAGCTTTTATCAAAACTCTTCCAAGGGAGACAATGTTCTTTCCCCCTGCCTCTAAAGGATACTTCATCTTTAAAAGCCAGGCCAGGCATGGATTTCAAAGCACTAGAGAGATCAAGACAATATATCCAACTTTGCTGGATATTGGACCCTTGACTTGAATCCCCATATCAAAATCCAGATTGCCCCAGTGTATATCAGCCCCATAGTTTTCTAGTACAAATCCACTCTCAAAGACAGTGGAAACAAGAAGCACAAATCCACTCTCAAAGAAATTGGAAACGAGATAGGCCATTGTCCTCTAGTATGAATGCACTCTCGCCATTTTGTTGAAAAAAACCTGAATTTTCTTTCGCGTAGAAATAATTTAATGCATAGAAATGATCTGAATTTGTGTAGAAATCACGTATAGAAATATGATCTGAAAAGGGGCCTTTTGAAAGCATGCAACTCTCATATGGAGGGCTAGATCCATCTTCAAGCCCGAGAAAGAGTATGATTGCCTCGTAGTTTTATCAGTTGCGTTGCATGTTCTGGTGTATCTTGCAAGTATTGTTTTGACTATTAACAGAACTCTTGATTTTGAAGATGAATCTTGATGTAGATTTGAAACATCAGACTTATAAAAAGATGTATAAAGATGCCTTAATAAAAATAATAAATCCCGGTGTGGATTAGAACTATAAAGATGTTTTTACTAAAATGTCTTATCTTTACGAAGATGTTGTATGAAAATAATAAATCTTGATGTGGAACATGGACCTGTAAAGATGTCTTATGTGAATTATCATAAGTTTTGGAAAATATTTATTTATAAAAGTTATCATTATTATTATTATCTAATTTTAATTTAAGGTCACTGCTAAGTCATATATCACATTGGTGTATGCGATTTTTGTTTGTGAGAGAAGAAATCCATTTTTACTCAGTGATTTGACTACTAAATCTATTAGGACATACATATTTTTAGAATCTCATACATTAAACCATATGAACCTCAAATATGTTTATAATTCCTGAAATTGTTTGTCTTTCTAATTTTTGGAACTGGTTTATCTCCACCTAATTCAATTCACAATTTCCATTAAAAAAAAAACAAAAAGAGAAAAAAGTGATTGTAATGTAATGTTTCAATACTGTTGCATACACTGCACATCAGAAATCTAATATTGCTGGGCATTTATTAGGTCAAAACTGCACAACATAAATCTAATATTGCAGGGCATTTATTAGGTCGTTTTGAAATATCACTGTGACTCTCAGATCTCTTGGATCAGGAAGAATACCAGAGCTAACTGATGAGTTAAGGAGAATCCAAAACCATGGCTAACATCCAAAGTCAGGGAGACAAACACTCTTTAGACTGCATCACATTTCATGCAAAAATTAGTTATTCTACCGAAGGATAAACCAAACAAAATTAACCTGAAGAGCTGTCAAGCCAAATTGTGGTAGAGGACTCATCCTCTGACACTTGCTGATGCTGAGGATGTGCATCCTCTAAGTCTTATCACTGATATTTGATTTTCTGTTATTTTTCAAGGATGTGCATTCAGACTTGAGGTAGCATAAAAATAATCAATTTCAATCAGGATATTTTGTCATGTTAAAGTATTCTAACATGAATCTATTTTGTTGTTGTCACTATGCAGTGCTTCTAAGCCCACAGAATGGTGGAAAAGTGGACACTGTGCATTGAAGTATCATGCCGCCCCAATCCGGGTCCAGCATCTTTAAAAATTGTCCTTCACAATGGGGCAAAAAATCATGTGATTTATAGAATATGGGAAGTGTAGGGAAAGACAACCAATAACGAAGCATACTACATTACACTTGTTGCAGGTTTAAAAGAGGCAAAACACAATGGGGTGAATAACATAACAGTGCTGACAAACTCAGAATTAATCTGTAATCACATGGAAGGCATCTACAATGTTCGTGCAGACAATTTGAAGCCCCTCTACAGAGAGGCAAAAATCTGGAGTGCTCGATTTAATTCTTTTTCGATAAAGCACGTTGCGGAGATCCATAAAATCTCTACTGATCTAATGGTTGGAGCAATCTCAAGTGTAGATGCAGGTGCCAGAGATGATTCAGGATCATCGTTCATTCCACTGGCAAACATTGATCAGCATCAATATAGGTCTCGAATATGTGTATACACCATGGTTGTCATTTTTATTGGGATTCTCATACCGTGGTTCTTTCAGTAAAGTACTCGTTAATGTACTTTTTTTTGGTTTTGTAATATCATTCACCTTGGATGTCCAATCATGTTATAACTGAATTCATGTGTCCAATTATGTATATTATATTTGATGTGAATTAATTATTCTTAACCTACTGGTGATTCTGAAGGCCATCCACAAGTTGGCAAATGTGTGGATCATTGCTTTCAGTGCATATGAATATGTGAATGTTTGATTGGTTTTAATTATGTCCATTTAATATTTTTCAAACTTGACTAGACTACTATTGGACATGGAATTATAACTCCTCAGCTTAATAATATGTATGCACAATCTTCTTCAAGCATCATTCATGATTGCCTATTAATACTTGGAGGGTACCAAAGGCTCATAGTTACCTTGTTATCTACACCTGTTAATTCCATCCACATACTTGCAGCTGCTCCATAAAACAACACAACTATCTGCACAAGCAATCTGATTTCCTTCATTTGAAGCATTTTTGTTGAGTAGGGTTTGCAACACACAAGCAATTCTAGGTAATGTATCCTTTCTTTTCCTTGCTTTCCATACTACGTGCACTCACCACATATTTATTTCCTTCAACTTGTTGCTTGACACGAAGTTGGAATCCTTAACACCTACATATAAACTTAGAATGGTGATCACTTGGAACATGTAAGTATTAATTCTCTTTTTGTTTCTTTAAGGACAACTGTTTTATAGCCAGGTTCAAGCATGTTTGCAAACCTCTGGTCGTCTGATGATAACCATTCTTCGACATTTGGGTGAGACAACCGTCACAACTGAACTTTAGTAACATTCATGTTAGACCTCTTATTTCTTGTAGGTTAATCAACCTCCATGCATAATTACGCTACTCTCAGTGCATGGATGCCCACATTATCATGGAATAGCATTAATGATCCACAACTTCGTTAGAATAAATTTCTGCAAGAATACATTTCATACATAGAGACTACTCACTCAGCTCAAAGAGTCCACTTATTTCCTTTCAACATGTCAATTTACTTGTTTTTCCTAGAAGTGGGGAAACAACAACCAAATGGTAATAGTTTGTTTACCTTCAATGGCAATCTTCCCTGATCTTGCTGGTTCTTCATGAAATGTTTTCCAAAGGGGTAAGACTACACACTCAAAAGAAGCATGAAAATGCATCATAAATTTGTATGTGTCATATAATAAGAAAATACATGATAACCTGTGAAAAGGCTCATGCTCAAGTGAGATAAACAATGGATCGGATTAGCTATTGATGAGGCCAAAACATACAAATTGTCAACTCTTAAATCAGAATTCTAATCTAGGTAAGAAAGAACAGAAAAGGCTTCCTTCTCTGTCCAAACACAGAGTCATGTCTTGTGCAGAGGCCCCACAATCTACTCTATTACCCCATGTGTCTTCCTTTTGGTAGGGTGGTTACACCTAGGGGTTATAGTAGTAGCAACCGGAATCAACCCCATGTCATGCGAGTATGAGCCCAACCCAGTTATCAATTCCTCTAGTAAAAAACATAATAAAATATTGTCAATAACATAATAAAGGGAAGAGCCTATGGAGAAGGAGAACCCAATGTTGAATAAGAGGCATGCAGAGAAAATGAACAGGGATTATGCAGAGATGAGGGAGCACCACATGCGGGATAATAAGAATTTTTATAGTGATAATGATGATATAATGGTGAGGAGGAGGAGGCCATTTGTGACACATTTTACAGGGTGCCAGCCCTGCAGTGGAGACCACAATAAGATTTATAAAGGGGAGAATTGTTGGAAGGGGATGGAGAGGGCCTTGAATTTTGCAGATGATCAGGTGCTCAAAAACTATGGCTTCAGACATGATAATCTCCAGTCTTCCCATGTAAATCCTATTCAATCATTTTATTTCCCATCTTGAATGGCCCAAAATCTGTCATTTTTTCTGCTTTATTTGTTCAGTTGTGTAGACAATATGATAGTCCCCATTATTTTGTAGGTAATGAATACTACTTTATTATTTAAGGAATGATGCACACCAATGAAATATATGATTGTATGCACTGATTTAGCTAAGGTCAAGGTTGCTTTTCTCTTTGGAGAATTGTCTTTTCCCTTTTGCCCCCCTGTGCTGGTTATGCTTACTTTGATGAGTGTATGGCCTAATTCAATTCATATTTGCCCCCCTGTGCTGGTTATGTTTACTTTGACGTTACTTCGATGGATGTATGGCATAATTCAATTATTATGGATGACTTTCTAACAGTCAGGCTGTATAAGTTCGTTATACAGACATTTTCAACCTGTTCAACATGGCAGTGAGTTTGTGACTCTGTTATACAGACATATTTTAACTTGCTAGACTGGCTTCACAATCACACTAATAAATGTATGAGTTTGTTGTACAGATTGTATGAGTTTGTTGTACAGATATTTTCGGTCGTAGTAGTGTAATTATTCTATTTTTTTGGATATATATATGATCAAAATCAGTAAGTCACGATGGAAATCAATGAATATAAGATAAAAATAGATAAATAAATGAAGAATTCAACAATTCCTTTGGAACTTGTTAGCCTTCTGAATACTAGATTTGTCAGAAATACTGGACAATTTATGATTTTTTCAGAAATACTTGCATGTAGTTTATGATTTGTCAGAGCTGGTAGGTATTTTATAAATTGTTTATTATAAAGGAAAATGTACAGATGCCAAATTTATTATCTATTTTTTTTTCATGTTTTTGACAATAATCTGGTTGTAACCAACTTCTAAACATTGACAATAAATCTCACAGATGTGAATTTTCATCAAGAAACAACTCCAAGCACAAAGACTTAAAAACTACATTTAATTGAATTCCCATCCTCTCTACATTGTTTCGTTTCTTTACTGCCTGTTAATTCCAAGATATAGAAATGATAGTTCATGAGAGTTGAACAACAGTAACAACAATAGCATTGGCTATACTGGTGATTTAAATGGACTCTTAATAAACGTTTCACAAATGGAGAAAGTGCTATACTAGATTTGCACTTTTGACGTTGGTAGTCAAAGTAATGTAATTGCTGCACTATAGGAGTAAATTGGCTATGAAAGTTATATACCAGTATTTTAACAGAGAATAGGGAATCGAAGAAACCACTAACAGAACCTAAAGAGGGAACTGAAAAACCAGTCTGCAAAATTAGCATAGTGGTTGGGTTTTAAAACCTTGTTTCAAAATGGAAAAGAGGGGCAAGGGTAATTGAGTTGAAGGGCCTGGAGATATATATTAAAAAGGCACACGGATGGGGGCACTAAAATTTCAACCTGCGAACAATATCTTTTCATTCAGTTAACAAGTAAACAAATCATTAAAAAGTCATGTGCCCTGTGATGTTGTTGTAACTTGTAAAACTGTCCTTCAATATATGTGCTATATCAATATATGAGAACAGGGTATAGTCCTGGTTGATATATATATATAATGTTCTGGCCAAACTGAAAAGGAAAAATATTCACACAAACAAGATTGTAAGTGAAATAAGCCGTTAAGAAATCATATATGTAGCTGAATAAATTCGGTTGTAAGTAATATTGAATCAAATTTACAAGAGGGGTGAGTGTTAGCTCTGCAGCTAATGTCCAATTGCTCTTTTATCATACATTTGTCACAAAGTTGTGCAGTAAACATACTACTACAACAGGGACAGCAAGCTGCTCCTGCCTTAGTAGAAGTCTACTTATCATCAAAGATGTAAAATGTTTCTCAAGTACTGATCTATTATGAATCCCGGATCACCACCAGCAATGTTCTGAAATGAATCTCTGTAGATGTATCAAGCTTCATCAATCAAATGGATGCTGCCACCATTGGAGCAAAGTGCTGGAAGATGATTGATTTTCAAGCTGAGCTGCAGAGGCTGCAGTGCCCAACCATTCATCTAGTTCACCTCTTGGCTGCAGCTCTTCCCAACTGGCAGTTTGCAAGCTGGCAATGCATTTTTCTTCTCTGAATGGAATCTCCTTGATGGAGTCTAAGTTTGACAGAGGTTTATCTGAAGTTGGTGAGTTACCTCTTGAAGATCTCACAACAACTCGCTTATCATGAGGAATTGCAGACCAATTAGGCCAGTCAGCAACATCTCCAGATTTACAACCTGCAGCCAGTGCCATCACTCTCTCCAGATTTAATTGGAGCAGTGGTAACCACTGTTTAATTGAAATTATATGTTCACCGAATCAGGTAATTCCTTTCCCACCAACCAATGTAACTTTGCTCCATTGCAGTGATTATCAATCCACACTTCTTAAAGGCAAATGGTGCAAGTGCAGACAGCAAGTTAGCATAAAGCATTGCCAACAAATTTCACCAACCACTAAGAAGTTCAAGTTATTCAAAACTGTCCCAAGAGATTCACACATAATTTCTCACTGAATCAGGTTCTAAAAGGAATTATGTTCCCTGTCAACCTTTTAAATTCGCAAGATTTTCGAAACTGCTCTGTAATTTTCTGAATTGCTTTGCTTTGTATACCGCTTGAATATCCATCCACGTTCATCAGATACTCACCAGAAGAATATCCATCCTCGGCCTTGGAAATGACACACACATCTGCAAAGACATCAGATATATTCAACAATTATTTACCTGCTCCAAAAAATATAGAAATTTCTTTAGATAAATGAAAAACTCGACTGACTGAAGCCTCCATTTTTCTATAAATTACGCAGGCTAGCATAATGACGAATCAAAGCAGGAGTGTTAATAGTAATAAATGTGATGGGTGGTGTATTTGAGTGTATCTATGTATCATTTCAGTGCAGAAGAGAGCAGGTAAAAGATGGATATCAAACTTAAATGGCTGTTGGAATGAGTAGATTTTATGTTATGCTCAGTTTGGAACTTGAATGCCTCAGATTAGAAGATCCAGGACATCCTTTAGATTTTAGTTTCTAAGAGGGTCTATCACCATGCAAATAATAATAATATAAACTAGAAACTGTGTAATCAATGGTTTTCCATCCCATGCATTAATCTCTGAATGTGTCACTAGCAAAAAACATTGATTGCATCCAATGGACATTTTTGTCCTAATAGCTGAAGAGATGAAAACAACCTTGAATGAATAGCATAACCAGAGTTTTTTAGAACGTGGTTAGACCTTCAAAGGGCTAACCAGAAGAATATTTGCTGAGATTATGAAATTTGTAAATATAATGTTAACACTGAACAGCAGACCTAGCTTATGTGAACTAGAAACTGGTACATGTACAGCTCTTTTACAACATAATGGGTCCTTTCTTAGGAAACCCCATCTCTGTAGTCTGTTTAAACCTTGGAAATGTACAGAGATTGAAAATGGAGATACATGCTTATAACCAGAAAATCAATGAACCTGGTGATAAATGCTCAATAAATCAAAGCTGGAGGGCCAAATCAGGCTGTGAATCAACCAGCATTCCAGAAGACTGCCTAACTGGAGACCTTGGAGACTGTTTTTCTACATTCAAATCTGGTGGAATCGAATTTGAAAATTCAGATGTCTGTTGAGAAGGCTGTTTTGAAGGTAAAGACTTCCATAGTTGTTTTTGAGATTGGGATGTATCAGCTCCCATTGGTATCTGCCTGCAATTAAAAGGACTCTGTGTGGTTGAATTTGGCAATTCTAACATTGAGTTTACACCTCCCTGAGAAGTGGCATGAGATGACAGATTCTGAGGATGCTTCCAGCTCAGCTGTGAACGCATATACAGAGGCATGTCCATGGGTGCCTGTTGTTGAATAAATTGTTTTGTATCACCAGGGGGCTGGAGGCAAGGTGCCTTGGTTATCCCTTATCCTGTGGCAATATTTTGTTTTCTATAGCATGATAGTTGTAAGAACACTTCATGACATGACACAGTGATTGTTCTTCAAAAATGTTTTAAAATAACTTCTTCAACTAATAAATTTCCTTTTTTCTCTTTCCAGTCATGAGTCTACTTTGATTTGCTAATGACTACATTTAAAGATTGATTTTCTGATGAAATATATTTGTTTGGAGGCTGAACTTCCTATATTTTGTGATTTTTGAAATGGCTTTTGCCCTTTAAAATCTCCCCCCTTTTCTCAATGCATTGATTTGCTGATGAGGATGCTTGTTTGTTAAGCTGAACTTTCTTGTATTTTTATGCTTTTTGACATGGCTTTTACTACTAAATTTCTTCGATAAAATGTATAGTTAGTAAGTCTTGTGTAGTTAATGGATTCGTTGGAGTAAATCTTATTTGTATTCCAGAAATTAAGTTAGTTAGAAATGAACGGTAGTGATGAACCATTATGTGGTTGGGTAAGAAAATATAGTCTGACATAACTGCAAACACATAATAAAATTTTCTTGTTCCTGTGTTTCTTGCTTCTTATTTTGAATGTCTATTTCTATTTGTATGTGAATTTGCTATTTTATTGCTCCTGTTTTCTTGCTTCTTATCCTTCATGTCTAGATTATTTCTATTTGTATGTGCATTTGTTTTGGGCTGTGAATGGCAACAGGATTATTCATCTACTGCCTGTAGAATACCCTTTGCTTTTTCCTTTTGTCCGTTCAATCCGATCTAAAATGCTGGGGCTTATTGATTCCTTCTGTGCAGATGCAAGAGGTTCCATGCAATGGGTTCCCACCAGTTTGTTTTACGAAAAGCCTCCACCTCGGCGTTCTCTGTAAAGGCATCTAGCTGGTGCGATGGAGCTCATCGCTTCATAAAGAAATGCGCAGATTCTGGAAATGTGGAGGCTTGTTACACCCTCGGGATGGTAAGCTGAGCTTTTTCCTCTTTTTTGGCTTTAAATTTTTGGTAACAGCTGCCACCTCAATGTTTAGCAAGCCCTTTTGTCGGACAAGTTTTTAAAAATTATTTGGGCTTCTTGCAGATTCGATTCTACTGTCTGCAAAACAGGGGGCGCGGGGCGTCTCTGATGGCGAAGGCTGCGATTTCATCTCACGCCCCTGCATTATATTCTCTGGCCATAATACAATGTGTGGCAGCGGAGGCGGCAAGAAGGGTAGTGCAGGGTTTTAGCGGCAGGAAGGCTTGTGGATTTGAGTCACAAGCTCATGGAAAGGTTCAAGACTTTTTTCTCTGGGCAAAGAGATAGAACCAAAAAACAACAGTCTTTAAAACAGCAGATCAGCAGTCTTTAAAACAGATGGAAAGGTTCAAGACTTTTTTCTCTGGGCAAAGAGATATAACCAAAAAACAACAGCCTTTAAAACAGCAGATCAGCAGTCTTTAAAACAGATTTAAAAAAAAATGAATGTTTAAAACCACGACAGATCATTTGCAGAGACGGTGCAGGAATATACCAGGAGGTTGCAGCGCTTCAGTCCTGCGGGTTGCGGGTTGCAGAGCAGAGGGATTGCGGGTTGCAGCGCTTCAGTCCGTCGGGCACTGGGTTGCAGAGCACGGTGGTTGTGGTTGCAGAGTTTCGGTGGCGCGCGAAATGAGTTACGGGAATTATGTTATTGAGTTTTGAGTTTTGGGTCGTGTGGTGGGTCCCGCGTATGTCACCGGAAACGCGAGGTCGCCGGCCGGAGTCATGTATGCATCCTATGCCATCCTGCCTGACGTGCTGCCCATACATAGCTGGCAAGGGCATTTATGACTCTATATATGGCTGGTTAGCCCTTGCCATAAATATAAGCATTAGAAGTTGAAATAGTTTTCAGCAAATCAATACCACACGGAAATAGATCAGACAAACAAATATTAAAATAGGGCTCCTCGTTAAGGGTAACAAAATTCCTGTTACCAGATGAAGTAAAATACATGAATATTACTAATCGCAAAAGTGGCATTACCAGAGTTCAAAGCGACGTGGAAGGGAAAGCCCGATGTAATAATATCACGAAAGGAGCTAATTCGGAAATAAAGCACTCTGATTTTATCTTGAATTATTGTACTTTAGGTTTGGGTTTTTCATTTTTTTTGTTTTCACTTAATTGAGCAGTTTTAATAAATGTTTTTACTTTCCTTTATTGAGATTTTAGGTTTATTTTAATGGTGTTTTATTTCTTTTAATTTAAACTAGTTTAAGTAATTTTACTTGAAATAAATATAGTTCGAATAATTTATGTGATTCATTTTATTTTTAATATATTTTCTATGTGCTATGTTGCTTATGGGTAGTATTCATGAGTTTCCAATCTCATACAGAACTATCTGAATATCTTGTATATATATCCTCAATATAATATCATGATTTTCTTTCTGAAAAAATATATACTCACATGGTGAATTGAGAATTTTAGAATGTTGTTTTAGAGAATATCAAATCATGATTTTTAACCTATTTAATTTTTTGTTACACAATTTATTATTGTTTTTTTAAAATAAAACCCAAATTAACACTATGATTAAACCGGGTAATTATCACTGAAATTATTAGTTCTTTAATATATTAAAATATTTTTAATAATTAAAAATATTTATTTTTTGCCATATTTTAAATATATTTAATTAGAGTATGAACAACTAACATTGTGAGATGATCAATTAAAACTTTCATAAAAAAATAGAAATGAAAGTGAACATATTGTAGTAGTACTAAAATGTTGTGCTTTTGGTGAGCTCACTATTTCATTGGTTGTAATGAAGTTTTAAAACTTTATTTTTTTTTGGCAGTTTGGTTCAAATTAATATGGAGAAACTTAGTTTCAACACTAATGAGATGTCAATTCCAATGAACTTGTTTTGCACAACCAATTGCCTCCTACAAAGATCATGGGAATTGAATATGATTGATATTTGTGTTTGTGAGTGTAAGGCATAAGAACAAAACTTTTATTGTTATTTCTCAAATGATGACTCTTTCATTTGAAGAGCAAAATGAGTTGCCATGATGTGATTAGAATAAAATTGAGTTGGGATGATTTGATTTAGTATTAAATTAATTCTTAATAGAGACAAATTAATTAATCTTTATAAATAATTCATAATAACAATTGATTTACTATTAATTTAACAACTAAATTATAACTAGCACATTTATATAAATTAAATGTCTCATCTCTCTAATATACAAAATAAAATAAAAATAAAAAGAATATTATCTAGCATAATTACATTGCATATGTTTTACGAATATACCTAGGATATACGTTTAATTGAAGCACTTTGGGACATTAATGCAATACAAATCTTTCTGAACGAGAGTTTATTTTTAAAGCATATTACAGTCATTTTACATGAATGACACAAGGCTTTGTCCTTTTGAGTTTGGCGGGAGCAGTCCTCTGAATCCTATCTGTATCCTTGCGAGATGTTCTCCCTTCCTCGGCTGTAGTGCGTCATCGACGATTGTCTTCCTCTGCCCACATCCAACGACGATTGAACGATCCCTTAACTCTGCCTAATCTCCAGTAAGGGTCTCATAGTTACTGTCATTTGGGTTTTGAAGTTTGGTTCTCTAGTAATGGCAACGTTTCGCTGCTATGTTTCAGGTGGTCTGGTTTTGAGTTTCTTCGGCCAGAGGTCTTCACTGCTCCTATAGCCTATACCAATTGCGCGGCCTGGCAGGTAAAAGCTCTGCCTGCCCCTACGATTTTATGGTTTTTATCTGTGAACTTTGTTTGTGATTTAAGGTAGATAGAGAGAGAGAAACAGTAAATTTTATTAATGAAAATAAAAAATTACATTTTGTAGATGCACGGTGTGCATATGCAATTTTGAGCCATGAAATAATCGATACATATATCAATTATAGGGTACGTAGGCCCACTGAAAAACCCCATTAAAATGTACCCCATGAAGCCTTGAAGGTAGCCATTATATACAAAAAATCTATCAAACAATTGAGCAAAAAATGCTTGAAATCCTAGCAAAAACCAAGCTAGCAAAAGTGCTAACCATAAAGACTAGATACAGGGCCGCCCAAATAACTCCAAAAACTCTACATAAATTAAGTCAAAACCCAGGCACATGACAATGATACTAGGCAAGAAACCCATGTCCCAATAAGAAGAAAAAATAAAGGCATAAAACCTTGCACCAAGAGAAGAAAAACCAAAAAAGAAAGCAAGGTACTTGCCACCCTGAAAATCTCCAAAATGTGGCCTAGATCTAGGTTGCATGAAAGAAAAAATGGGTTGCAAGAAACCTCGTGGAACCTTGCAGAGCACTGTGAAGATGCCCTCGGGAGACAGAAAGGATGGCGACGAGTAGAAGTTGAATGCGACACAAAATATAGTTATGATGATGGTCGCACCGACAAGAAGCCACAACAAATATATTGAATACCTCTCACAACAAAAAAAACCCCTTTGCATGAAAGCCCATTCCACAAGGTAGCGACTAACCCAACAGGAAAAAGCATGAGAAAGAGCTTTGAAACTCCACCCCCCAAACTCAACCCAAACTAGATTTGGCAACGACAACCATGAGCTAGCAACAAAACCTACAAAGACAGAGAGCCATGACAGAAAAGAAAGAGAGGCACAAACCAGGGTCGAAGTAGCTAGGGTTAGCTGCTCTGACCCTTCTTATATATATATATATATATATATATATATATATATATATATATATATATATATATATATATCCCCAAGGAAAAATCGCAATTTTCATTAAGAATTGAAAATTACATGTTGTAGATGCTTAAAAGAATATGTTGTATAGGTGGATTCCCACTATTAGTATGAAAATCAACGATATACAATCCCAGGTTGGGACACTGATAAGTTTTTCATATGGTATGTCTATTAAAAAATAAATATCAGAAAATATATATACATGAAAAACTGTTAATATATATGATCGCGGTCATATCTTAGAGAACCATATAATCAGGGCCTCACTGCCCCGTGTTGCTAGTCATTATAGGGTCTATGAAAATATTTGTAGTGTTCCTGATGAGTTTGCTTCTGTATCATCCAGAGCCCCCGTGGCTGGTGTGAAGCAATCTGTTTCATACGTTATCTTTAGCCTCGTGGACATTAAAATAATTTCTATATTTCTTCTTTCTTAAGGAACGATACATTTATATGTTAGCATTTCAATTTATTTTATTTTTAAATATGTGTAAAATAAAATTGAAATATTTAATATAGAACAAAAAAATCTTAAAAATGGTGAATTTATTAACATATTCTAATATTAAAAATAATTTCTAGTTTTTAATATAACACGAGAAAGATACATTTACTTCTTAGCATAGCACAAATCTTATACTTAAAAAAACATTTAATTAAATTAAAAAATCAAATTACAATACACAACTTAGAGGAATATTGAAAAAAAAAACTTGCATCTTTGCATTGAAGCTTGAAAAAAGAATAGGGTAATTACAAAAGGAATACTAGTGGGACAGATAGACAATGGTCAGAAACACTTGAAAGCTAAATAGGGTAATTACAAAAGGAATATTAGTGCTTCGGAAAGACAATGGTTATCAAATTGTACAAACTTGTTATTTATGTATGAAAGTCAAGGATATATAGGATATTTTATTTATTTATTTATTAAAATTAAATAAGATAACTGCTGAATCCTTGTTTTATGAATCATTAGTTAAAACCAATTATATTTTCTCTCACTTACATTTAGTAATTTCTTTTAAATAATAATATATATACCATTAGTTTTTGTAATTTCCTTTAAATAATATATATTTTAGTAGTGTAAATAATAATAATAATATCACAAATAACTATGATCATGAATTTTTTGGAAATCCAATCATTCATTATACATTTTTTTTACAAGCATTATTAGTTAGTATATATTTCAAAAATATATATTATTATAAATTATTTTTTAACAAATATTATGTGTTAATATATATTTCAAAAATATAAATTAATATGACACGATCATAACATTTTCAAAATATATCCCAAATAATTATAATTATACAAACAATCATGAGAATAACATAAATAACTATGATCATGAATTTTTTATAAGCACCGTAATTAAATATACTTATAAATCACAACTTTTTATATTTGTTTTTAATTAATATTATTTTAATAATACAAATAATAATATCATCACATTTTACTACAATCAATGATTTTTTGAAGTACAGTTATTTAATGTACATTTAAAAAATATATCAAAAATATTTTATGATAAATTATAAACAAGAAAAATATACAAATGATGATTAGTTACACATTAATGTTTTATGACAATAAAATTTAGAAATAAAGGTAATTTTTAAAATTTAGTTGTAAATTATAATATTAGTTTGTAAAATATAATATTATTTTGTAAATGTATATATTAGTAAAATTAATAATTATTTTTAAGGAATTGGGCTATGTTCCTAAATGTTCAAAATACCTATATGTGTTTTATGGTTGTGGTTAGTTATGAGGTTGTATTATTATTATTATTATTATTATTTTGTTCTTTTAAATTTTTATATATGATGTGTTATGGATTGTAGGAATAATTGTTAAATAATAATAATATATTTAAATTAATTGATATTAATTGTTAATAGTATTCACAAACCAAATACTGAAATTTAGCTCCAAAGTAGTTATGTTTTTTTTGCTCTTTTAATTAAATTTATTAATTAAAGATAATGTCCTACAAAACAAGTTAATCATTTAAATAGAACTTTTATTTTCTATTTAATTGTTTAACATTTTTGTAAATGTTTAATAAGATTGATGTATGAAATTAAGTGAATTTTTTTATTATTGATTTTTAAGATAGAATTTGACATTTCTAATATTAAATAAACATGTCAGTGAATTTAACATATGAAATTTTTAGTCATAATTAAATATTATTATAATGACATGGATAAAATAAAGATGGTATAAAAAATGAATGTAATCCTTTTGATGGTGTTGGATCCACCAACATGTCAAGGGGAGCTCCCCGGTAAGAAGTCCCAATTAGATCTCAGACCGTTTGGTGTAGGAGTCCCAGGAGTGGGTCGTAAGGTAATGCCTTGACCGCGATGTCGCACGGAGGCAAGTAAGATAACTCTGTTAGTAGCAAGGGTGTGATTGATGCAGAGAGTCAAGGCATTTGTACGAGAGGTTCCAACACTTTGAAGGAAGAGGAAGGTGAAGGTGAGCTCCAGGTTGAAAGGGATTAGTCCCAACTCGGTTAGGAACACACCACACAAAGGACATGCACAACTTCTGGTAGAGCAGTCCACTTGGATGCGACAATCACAACATACAATGTAAGATAACACGAACAACACTCACGAATCAGTGTGAGACGAGTGTGACGGTTAATATAGCAAGGTTCATGAGAAAGGTCTGTCTGATGTCCGGTAGAGCAGTCGACACGGACGGTGACAATATTAATAGCATATGCAACACATTAAAAACAAGATTTATATAATTGAATACAAATCAGTTCATACGCAAGTATGTAAGTTAAACAATCATATATCATTAAGGCAACCAGAACAATCCAACTACAATAACAACACATGCATGAAAATGTGTTGGCTCTTATTATATAAAGAAGTGTAAGTCACAATCATACAATACACCATGTAAACCTGCTAGCCCCAGCAGTGGAACATTACAGCCATATCTGCCTACTCCTACAAAGAGATGTACTAGCTTCGTGCAATGGAGAAGCCAAGGTGCGTTACAATACTGTCCAAGCCTTCTTCAAAATAGTCTTAGTAGAAGTTTGGATGACCAAAAGCCTATACAATGAGTTATGAGGGACTATTTATAGCAAAGGGTGGGATGACCCTTGACATTCCCCTTTGTGACAGTTCAACTACCCTCATGGCTTTTCACCTACTATATGACTGTTACGTTCAACCATTGACACTTGACTTACACTTGACATGACTCAACATTACAATGCACATGTATTCATGTGAGACAACACGGCTTGAGCAAGCCTTGCAAGACATCACTGGCACTTGGTCCGTTGTGATGAGACCAGCTCTTTGAAATTCTTGTGATGGTGAAGGTGGTGAGCTGATGCCAAGCTTGGTTGTTTGTGATGGTGTGCATGCACCTCATGGTGACATCTCGCTGAAGCGAACTTTTGCCTCCGTTGCAATTGGTGCATTAATTCGGCCTCTTCATCCAACTTGTCTGCTAACATGCGCATGGTCTTCTTAGGTACTGTTGAACCAGAAACACACTGATGCATAGTGTCCATGCTGATATTTAAGTGTGTGCAGGTGGTCATGCACATCACTCATCGAAGTACATGTTCAACCCCTAGTTGGGACTTGCTTCTTATCTTTGCCTTGGTGAGTGTGTTAAATGGGTTGGATTGTATGCCTGCACTCAATGACATGCATGATGCTGGATCCCTTGTATATGATCACAACATTGGTCACCATGTTTTCTCTGTGTCAATTGCTGGGATGGATCTTTAACTTGTACTGACGCAGTTTCATCCATGAATGCATGTTGCGCCCACTGTTGTTCTTGTTCCCGCTGCAACTCGTTGGACTATCTGTGCAGCTTCATGTTCTTCCTGAGTTGATACTTCAACACATGCAACTCCTTCTTTGTTCCATCTTCTTCCTTCATGTGATCTTCACGTCTTGCCGTCACTTTATATCCTGAGTATCCAAAATTTATTTCATTATCAATGGATTTGCTTGATCGAGCAACTTTTCTCTACCTCTATGTTGCCAACAACCTTCCTCTTGCATTCATTGTGTTCGATGCTATCGTTGCATTCGTTGCTTTCACTACATTCGGTATGCTACCTTCAGTTGTTATTCATGATGCTACTCGCTGTGATGTTGATGCTTGATGTCCTTTTCCACGAATAACTTGATGTCTTCATGAGTAGGCAAGCTCATAGACACTTGATCGACTACATCCCCAAGTGTGCTCTGAACATTGTCTTCGTCTCTGCTGTCCTGCAATCCATTGTGCTTGTACTACTAAGAGGCAGATGAACACCTGCGATACTTGGAGACATGGAAACACTCATAGCAAGCAATTTGTCAGCCGAAAACCAAAATGAACATGAGAACTGATTTGCAACATACCTGGGTGAATGATCATGAAGGTTGCACAATTTCAGCCGAAGGTTGGGAGACCGACTGCCAAGACTATACAAGGCACAATATGGGCTGCTAGGAGACTGGCTGACTACTGGAACTGCGCAATGCATAGTCCAGTATGGCTACTGCCTGATCGGATTGTGCAATGCGCAATTCTAGTTGGGAAGGACTGCTGGCCTGGGGACAAATTTGCACAATTTCTTGGGCCAAGTAGCCATTGTCCTCCAAAAGTGCGCAAAAAATTCCTGGAGGCCAGTGTTGGGTAGGAATGCACAAATCTAGAGAGGAAGGTGAGCCTTCCCTCCCCAAATTGCACAATGCACCCTTGGTGAAGGTAGAGTTCAGGCCAAAGTTGGTCTGACTCGCCAACCAGCAACTAAAAGCAAGTCAGTGAATGCATGGCGACACTAAGTGATAGAAGAAGTGATTAATAATGCATGCAAAAAATGAATGAAAGATTAAGAAAATAGATCAACTTGCATGTGGGTGAGGCAGTTTGCCGGTTGGGCGAACGTCTGTGCAAAACAATTTCATGCATGTGACAGTAGTGAGATAGAAAGGAAAACTGAAACAGAGCTAGGAAAAGCTAATATATATGTAAATGACAACAAGCGTTCAAATAAATCAAGAAAATAGTACTCCCATAAGAGAAAACACGAAAAGCGACAGAAATGCGGAACAAGGCATGGGAAGCGGGTTTACCCCAAAATACCTGAGCTGAATGTGTCGACTGTTCCTATATGTGATGTGGGATGTCAGAGCTGTAAGGTTGTTGTGAGGAATGAGCTCTACAACATCTGGTTGATGAGTTTTGATAACATCGAGGTTGTGATGAACATGCCACGAATATAGGGGAAGCGGCACTTGGTGGGAGGTGTCAGAATTTCTCCTTGCATGTAACCTCCAACTGCTAAACATAAATCCCTGAAACAAGGGATGCCTTTCCATGTTATCTTGGGAGAAGTAGACCATGCATGCAAGTTGTTTTTGCTAAGTCCCGGAGGGAACCGGTCAACTCAGCTGCACATGAAAGAGATTGCTCGACCACTGGAGAAAAATGCGCATTTCTGGCTAGGAGCTAGGCTAGCTTCCTAGGAGATTGGCACAGTTTCTGGGCTGAGCAGATGACTGCTGCCCAGATTTTCACAAATTCTGGGCGAGCAGCCTTGCTGGGGAAATTTGCGCAAATCCTGCTGGGAGTATTGACAGGCAGGATTGCGCAATCCTGGAGCCCAACAAGCTTTCAGAGAGGATTGCGCAATTCCTGGAGGGAAGGCTGGTTTTCCCTCCAGAAATGCACAATTTTCAAGGGGAAGTTGCTCAGCCTTCTGCTGGATCAAGTCTGGGTGAGCAGCCTGTGAGGGGAATGGATCAACTGTGATCGACATGCCACCTTTGTGGGAAAAAAACACAGGAAGCTTGAGTACTTGATGAAGCAAGACAAAGTGTTGTGTAAGGTTGGTAGGGAGGCTCCAAAACAGGCTAAGGAAAAATTTTGGAGGGTGCAAGGCCTCCTTGTATCATCCAGAGCCCCCGTGGCTGGTGCAAGGCCTCCTTGGATAATCTGTCAGAAACCTGGTTGTGCTCCCTGTATATGTGATGACAAGAGATATAATCAAATTGTGTTTTCAGAAGCATAGTCTCATCCAAAATGTTCTGAATCTCATAATCAAATGATATTATTAAATTTAAATTTAAATTTAAATTTGCTTTTAAAAATAATTAAATTCGAACATTAGTATTATATCTATAATATCTTCATATGTTATTCTTTCTATGGTTTTTTCATCTTTCACCTTTCCTCATCACAATAGATTTAAATTTTCTTTTGAAAATAATTATATTCGAACATTGATATTATTAGTCCCCGCCAAGGCAAGGCTATAGCAATAGATTTGTCTGCTGACCACTAATAATTTACCATGACAATTTCTAATGTATAATTTTATAAATAAATAAAGTATTTGTTTTTAATGAAAACTAAAATAAATTTTGTTAGCTTGTAACTGGCTTAAAAGTTTGTGTGTCTTATTTCAACTTTCTTGAAATATGTTCGATGTCATCCGTGAAATTTGGTCGCCAGAATTAGCCAATTTTCAGGGGATGTGGTTGGCATTGTGTAATGAAAATAAAATTAAAACTAAACCTATATTTAAGTAAATTATAATAGATTTTATTCCATTTATTAACACAAAATCAAGAAAGAAAAACTCTTCAAAGTAATATATATGTAAGTATTTTATATCACATTGTCTCTAGACAAAATTATAATAATTTATAAAAGTTCAAATATAAACAAATGATTTAATATTTTCCTATATAATTTCTTCTTGTTATACACTGATATATTTTAATTCAATTACTATTAAATGATAACGCACACCCCCCAATATTTAAATAAATTATAATAGATTTTATTCCATTTATTAACACAAAATCAAGAAAGAAAAACTCTTCAAAGTAATATATATGTAAGTATTTTATATCACATTGTCTCTAGACAAAATTATAATAATTTATAAAATTTCAAATATAAACAAATGATTTAATATTTTCCTATACAATTTCTTCTTGTTATACACTGATATATTTTAATTCAATTACTATTTTAATATTTTAAATGATAAATCACCCCCCACCCCCAAGTATTTTAAATCAGATTGTCTCTAAACAAAATTATAATAATTTATAAAATTTCAAATATAAACAAATGATTTAATATTTTCCTATATAATTTCTTTTTGTTATACACTGATATATTTTAATTCAATTACTATTTAAATATTTTAAATGATAACGCACCCTCTCCCTCCACTCCAACCCCCCGCCCCCACATACACATATATATAATGTTTAAAAATATATAATTCAAATTTCAAATAAATTTAAATTAGTTTGTTTAATATATATATATATATATATATATATATATATATATATATATATATAATATTTTTTTTCCATTAATTCAATGTAACATTATTTCATATAAATGATTTAATTCATCTAAATCTAAATTTAAATTGGTTTGAATTTATAAATATTGTTTTTGACATAAATATGTTTAAATTAATTTAATTTTTAAGTATTTCTCTTCATTTTTATAAACCTCTCTTTAGGAAAGGGTGATAAAGTAAAATTACCTTAGAGAGTCGTTATGAGTACATTGAATCTTTAGAAAGACGAAGAGAAGAAAGAGAAAACCATTTTAAACTAGAATTAACTACAGTGCTTGACAATAACCACAAATCGTTAGAAAATAAAATATTAGAAAATAAAATATTATCACTCACACTGAACTCCAAGAAATGAAAGGTAAATTCAATAAATTGAACATAACAAGCAAGCAATGATTAAAGAAAACGACACTTTGAAAAATGAAATTAAAAATCTAAAAGAAAAACTACATGATAACTCAGCGCTAAATAACACAAATAATAAATTAGATATTAAACTCATAGAAGAAGAAATTAGTAAACTAATTGTACTCGACCATGAGCGCCACAAAAGAGCCTTAGACCTTATAATTGCTGGTATAGAAGAACAAAATAATGAAGGCACAATAGAATTAGTTAAAGAAGAACTAAAGATAAAATCTCAAATTCAAACAGCTTGTCTCAGCAAAGAAATAAGGGTAGGAAAGATACTTGAGCATAAACATATACTAATCCGTGTCAAGTTCAGTTGTAATGACCATAAATTAGATACAGGCTTAGAAAATCCCCAAACCTAAAAGGAACGAGAGTCCTTATAAATGAAGACCTCATTCCAAAAGACCAAGTTGAACTTAGGAAAGAAGTACAAACAGTCAAGGAGGCAAGAAAATAAGGGAAATGGGTAATCATTAGGAATCAAAAAGCTATTTTCAGAGACAAAGACCCAAACACGAATGATGAATAGGGATTAACATCACTCCGGATCCTCTTCTAGAACTGCTGTGGTTTTCCGTGGTGCAAAGGTCCTATGTTAAGTTGGATCCTTAGTGATATTGATCTTATTATTTTAGTTGAAACATGGGAGCATGACGAATCTAGGGTGCCTCACCTTGACGGGTTCAATCTTTGGTCTGCTTGGCATAAGAAATCCTCCAAGAGAGGTTTCGGTGGTATTCCCTGTTATATTAGGAACATTTTTTTCTCTCACATCCGACTTTATAACACTGTCCCATGCAATCAATACATCTGGATCGAGATTGATGAGGCTCATCAATAGATAAATTATATGGACCTTAATGTCACTCTCCAACTTATTAAAATAAACTTTTTCACATTTCTTTACATATTTTATTATATTTTGCTTAGTGAGAAGGGTAAATATGAGATGTTATGTCATGTGGCCTAATGTACATTAATTGCAGGATTTGGAGCAATTTTGGCTAATTTAAGTGAAATAACTCGAAGTAGACAAGAAAGAGGTATTTTAGGAAATTAGATCTCCCTTCTTAACTCCTCAATCACTCAAAGATTCCTCCACCAAATCTCATCAGTTTGGAGTTACAAGCAGCCAAGCCCACCGAGGTCATTGGTAGCACCAGTGATAACTAAAGACAAGTTAATCTCGAGTTTGGTAGCCAAGCCTCCCTAACTTTAAGGAATTTGTTGTAGCTTCAGTTGTATAAATAAGAAGGCTTAGGGCCTCATTAGGATTAGACTATTTTTGTTGTAGCCAAGAGGCATTTTCGAGCTAAGACATTGTGACTGATTACTCTTATGTATTTGTGATATTTTGATGAGAATGAGAAGCATTCCTTGATATAGCATTGAGTTGACTCAGAGGGCTGAAGCTCTTGGGTTAGGGCCCAACCCTAGCAGCAGAAGTTCCTCTTTTTGTATATGTATGCTTAGATTACATTCATAGTTAGCTCATGAAGAGATTTATGTTTTGTTTATTCTGCAAGTATTTGGATGATTGTTTAGTTTGCTTCCATTTGTGAACAAATAGGTCAATGGCACAATAATGAAAGTAAATACTTCATAGAATCTTGTGGTAATGACCTCTGCCTCATCTACTTTATGGGATCATGGTTTGAGGGTTCCATTCTCACGGCCCAAAAACAGATTTATTATTTGACCACTGCATAACTTATGTTTTCTTATTTCATAGATCACTGTTTCTCAATTCCTTAGAAGTACCTGCAACTGTCATTTTTTTTTCTTGAGTTTTCTACAGTTTAGAAGCACTTCCATTCATAGACTTAGCCATTAGCTATTAATAACTCTGTTTTTCCTAAATTCAACTCATCTTTTCCACATATAAATGGAGTTGGCATAAATGAGGAAAATAATGTATGTTGTTGCAGGAGTTTATGATTTGCATGGAGACCTCATCTCACTAGCCTCATCCATGTCTTCTCCACCTACGCTGCCAAAGTCCACCAAACCCTAAACTTAATTTTTGTTTTGTAGCAAAGTGGACATTTTCCTTCAGCAAGTCCAACCATCTTGAATACCTGGGTTGAGACTTGGGTAGTGTGCACCTCCTCTGTGGATTATTCCCCCATGAGACACCTTTCCCACACTTCATTCTACCTTTTCTACCTCCCTATAAGATTTCAGCCTGTTTCTTGTAGTAAAACATGGCATCCTGTAATAGAACTAGGACATCATGTAGTACTATATGAAACCCTGTAGCAACCTGTTTTAAGCCCGAATTGAGCAGAAATGGTCATCTGAGCTTAGGTTAGGCCTCCACTTGGCAAACACACCCTCAACACCATTCTAGGCATGTTTCCCCATATTTGTCTCCCCTGCCAAGGATCAAATTGGTTAAATTAGCATTTACATTCATAAAATTGAAAATCAGAAAGACTTTTCAACAATTTCTAGTTAGTACATGCATGCAACAGTCACAATAGTTTTAGGATAATTCCATGCCTATTTAGTCTAGATAACTAGATGTTAGATGTAAGGTTAAGTTAGGTCTCATTTGCAAGCAATATGTGTAGATACTTAGCTAGATGATTTCATGTCACTTTCTAGCATTTTCCAATTCAACGCTTTCATTACTTAGAGTATGCAACATTCCCTTTTTGCATTAAGAATAGTTTTCCCTTTGCTATTTGGTAGTTAGACTCCTTCTAGTCAATAGAAGGCTGCTTTGAAAAACCCTAGTGGTCTCTCGCCCCAGTTGAAAATGGACAAGAGTAGACCATTGCATCTACTGTGTATACAACACTGTCACCTCCAAGTTTGTATGAACCCCGAGTTGATGAAGTAAAGTTGGTAGCCCTAGGAGTTGCAACATCCTTGCTGCAATACTAGAGCTCATCAGAGATCTCTGATTCTACAACCAATAGGATCTTCCTTGCAATCTGCTATTTCGTCCCTCTCAACTCTACATCCCATAATAAAAATAACCTGGATAAAAATTGTCCTTTCCATACCTTAGAAAAAGACATCTACAACCTAAGGAATGAAGGAAATATCCTTTTGTTTGGGGACTTTAATGCTCAGACTACTTCTAATCAAGCTATTAGGTTAAGTAATAAATCTAACCCCGAACCCTCCTGGCTTGATGAGGATGGTCACTTAGCTAATAGATTCAAGACAAATCTAAAGACATAATCGAGAATTTATTCGGCACCGAGCTCCTCAAACTTTGTATTTCCCAGGACCTAATCATTTGCAATGGTATTAATAAATGGCCTCTCTCCGGTCAGATTACCTTTTTCCATGGGTTCGGTAGCAGCGTCGTGGATTATGCAATCTCTGACATCCATGTCCTCAACCATATTAGCAACTTTGAGCTTCTTAACGGGTACGAGCCTGATTCTGACCACAGACCTCTGTCTTTATCCCTTAATTTTCTATGATACCACCCACATACAGGAGACCAGTGAAAGCCAAAGTCACGTTCGCTTCGATAGAAGTAAGGATGACCCTTTCTTAAGGGATTTGGAAAGGAATTTAGGCTCCTTGGCTTATAATAAAAACATTGATAAAATCTATTACCATTTTACTACTACCCTTTCCACCACCATGAGCAAATTCTCTAATATGACTTTGTATAAGGAAAAAAATAATAGAACTTACAATCCTTGGTATGACAAAGACTGTGAAATTCCGAGGAAAGCAATCAGAGACACCCCTAATGAAAGCATTAAGCTCTAGAATATATGTATATACAAAGCTCTCATTAAGAGAAAGCAGAGGCCATATATTAATAAGAGACAAGAGCACCTTCTCCACCTTTCTAAAGCTGCGCCCATAAGGTTTTATATAGTGTAAGCTAGTATTCATGACAATAATTTACATATTTTAATATATTAATCATATAGTTTAAATTTTTATGTTTTTGTTTTATTATATTGATATTAAATTTTGATTGATTTTTTCATTTTTTTTAACACTATATAAATATATATTGAAATCACTATTGTAAATTTTCATAGTTAATCATATTATCACATATTTTTTGAATTTCACTCTGTAATATAGTTGATTTGTCAACCGTTTTGAATGGTGACTCCATCCATCCATTTTTAGTAAACTTGGAGACTTATTAATGCATGTTGACTTATTAATTAATCTTCAATTCTCTTATATAGGGATCCAATTCCTCTATATTTTATAATCTATGGTTGTTATTATTATTTTACCATTATTACAATTCTCTAATCATTCTTAATATAATAAGTTTATTTCTATCCTAATTATTTTTATTAATAAGATTTTATTATATTGTTTTAAAATTTAAAATAACAATTTCTCACCTAATTCTTAATCTCATAAAATCAACAATCGAATTCACACTTCATCAATTAAAAATTCTTATTATTGTATCTCATTATTTTTTATGGTTTCATTAACTTCTTAATTTTGAGGTAACATATCCCATTCTAATCATTTTGTGGTTGGTCAAATATTAATATATCAACAAAATATAGTTGGTCAAATATATTATTTATTCAATTTACAAGTGATCTTTATTTAATTTACAATTGACCCTTATACCAATTGACTCATAATTCAATATTTGTTCCTATAAAAGCCTCTCCAGCTTAAACAACTCTCTTTGGTCCTGATGATGGATGGAGTCACGATCTCAACATTGGATAGATCAACCATATTACATAGTGAAATTCCGAAAATATCGGACAATATATTGAAATTATAAATTATATAATTTACATAATTAATATTTTTTATTATATATATATATATATATATATATATATATATTTATTTATTTTTATTTTTTATTTTCTTTCAAATGTCCGAAAACCTATTGTTAATCAAGGAAATCCGAGTCTTGGGCACTTAACCTGTTTCCTTACATTTGAGGAAGATGAACTCAAAACCAAACAGAAACAGTTTTAGGGCACTTTTTCCTTTTTTTCGAAAAAGGCAAACTCTTAGCCTAACAAAAACAATAATAAAGCATACTAAAAACCTAAAATAATTTTAAATTTATTTATATATTTAAATCGTAAAGCGTTCCCATTTTAAATGAACTCCCTAACTGCCACTTTGATCCTTTAGCACCAATTGGATTACATGTTAGACGATTAGAAAGTTTTGATACATTGGATCTCACCACCTGAATTCTAACTACCTCCTTGATTTACACCACTTGACAGACATATGGGAGAAAGCCATTCAATGAATCGTACCACTACTTGATTTACGACCCTTAAAAGACAAATGGAAAGAAGTGGTTCAATGAATCGTAACTAAAATGACACCAACAACCAATTCATACAAACCCGTTTGGCATTTATATAGTTTCCAGCTTTTTGAAGAGAATTTTGGTACCAAAATGTAGTGATCTAAAGGTTTTCATGAAACCAGTCATGTAATTTTCTCCATGCTCAATGTTTCACCACCTTTTTGATTTAGTCATTTTAAGCTCCATCCGGGTGTATTCCTCGTTTTGAGCATAATTTCGAAGTAATCTGGAGGAGCCGCCTTCTTCATTGTTCGTTGTCCCTCTCTGTTGGAATTTTAATCATAACCTTAGCCTTCTGTCTTTTTAAAGCAAAATCGACTATATTAGTCCAAAAAAATCTTCGTTATTATCTCTTCTGTAAAGATTTGGTTCTTTAACATCTTTAAGCGCATAGAGACGACCTAGAATACAATTAAATATTGCAGACCTGGAATACAATTAGTGCTGCAACAGGCCGACTAGCTGACAGTGAAGAATAATACCAAAAATCAGTTTATTGTGTTGTTCTATTGGTTGAGGGGACTAGAATTTAAGCTTTTTCTGTTGAATGATATGGTGCAGAGTTACACATATTTTAGCAGTAACCTGGAGACGCCTTCTCAATTGTTCGCTAACCCTCTGTTGGAATTTTAAACATAACCTTAGCCTTTTTTTAAAGGCAGAAACGACTATATTCGTCCAAAAAAATCTTCGTTATTATTTTTTCTGTAAATATTTGATTCTTTAAAAGCTTTAAGAACACAGAGAAGAGGTGGAATACAGTAAAATATTGTGTGCCACAACAGGCTGACAGTGAAGAATAATACCATAAATCACTTTTTTCGGTTCTTTTATTGGTCATCTGGACTTAATTTAAGCATTTTCTGTTGAATGATAGCGTGCAGTTTGAGGATTTTCACTTTAAGAGGAGTTGAAAAATTGAAGTTCATACAGGAGAGGAATTTCCTGGTTTTTTTTTTAAGATTAGAAGTCTAAAAATCAATCAAAGTTAGAATGTGCATATAAGTTCTGAATTCAGAGGTAAGAAGTTTGTAATTTAACATTTCTTAGAGCAGAAGAAAGAACTATTGAAACTATTGAGGTTGATGAGATTATTTATTTATTTATTTATTTATTTTTATTTTTTTTTCGTGCCTAGTTTCAAGGTAGCTAAAGATTCTAATTATTTAATATAAGAATTTGGAGGGCTTTTTTAAATTCGGTATAAATATTTCTCTTTTAAGATTCAATTCAAAGATATTGGAGGGAGTTTTCTAAATACAAAGTTCAACCTTAAAACTCTGGAATTGAAATTCATATGGAAGCGAAAAAGTTATTTACTTAAAATTACTAGAATTTCAGTGTTAGAACTCCGTTTTTGAAATAATTAATAATGATTTTTCTTTTTAAATAAAAGATAGTGTACATATAATATGATGTGATATATCAACTTTATTCAATTTATTTTTAGATGTGTAAAATAAAATTGAACTATAGAATTAAAAAAAACTTAAAAATAGTGAATTTATTAATATTCCAAATGAATAAGCAATATGTGTCATATGTTATCTTTAGCCTCGTGGACATTAAAATAATTTATATATTTCTTCTTTCTTAAGGAAAGATACATTTATATCTTAGCATTTCAATTTATTTTATTTTTAAATATGTGTAAAATAAAATTGAAATAATTAATATAGAACAAAAAAATCTTAAAAATGGTGAATTTATTAACATATTCTAATATAAAAAATAATTTCTAGTTTTTAATATAACATGAGAAAAATACATTTACTTCTTAGCATAGCACAAATCTTATACTTAAAAAAACATTTAATTAAATTAAAAAATCAAATTACGATACACAAGTTAGAGGAATATTGAAAAAAAAACTTGCATCTTTGCATTGAAGCTTGAAAAAAGAATAGGGTAATTACAAAAGGAATACTAGTGGGACAGATAGACAATGGTCAGAAACACTTGAAAGCTAAATAGGGTAATTACAAAAGGAATATTAGTGCTTTTGAAAGACAATGGTTATCAAATTGTACAAACTTGTTATTTATGTATGAAAGTTAAGGATATATAGGGTATTTTATTGAGTTATTTTATTAATCCTTGTTTTATGAATCATTAGTTAAAACCAATTATATTTTCTCTCACTTACATTTAGTAATTTTCTTTAAATAATAATATTTTGTAATTTCCTTTAAATAATATATATTTTAGTAATATAAATAATAATAATAATAATAATATCACAAGTAACTATGATCATGGATTATTTGGAAACCAATCATTCATTATACATTTTTTTTACAAGCATTATTAGTTAGTATATATTTCAAAAATATAAATTATTATAAATTATTTTTTAACAAATATTGTGTGTTAATATATATTTCAAAAATATAAATTAATATGATAGGATCATAACATTTTCAAAATATATCCCAAATAATTATAATTATACAAACAATCATGAGAATAACATAAATAACTATGATCATGAATTTTTTATAAGCACCATAATTAAATATACTTAGAAATCACAAATTTTTATATTTGTTTTTAATTAATATTATTTTAATAATACAAATAATAATAACATCACATTTGACTATAATCAATGATTTTTTGAAGTACAGTTATTTAATATACATTTAAAAAATATATCAAAAATATTTTATGATAAATTATAAACAAGAAAAATATACAAATGATGATTAGTTACACATTAATGTTTTATGACAATAAAATTTAGAAATAAAGGTAATTTTTAAAATTTAGTTGTAAATTATAATATTAGTTTGTAAAATATAATATTATTTTGTAAATGTATATATTAGTAAAATTAATAATTATTTTTAAGGAATTGGGGTATGTTCCTAAATGTTCAAGATTCCTAAATGTTCAAGATACCTATATGTGTTTTATGGTTGTGGTTAGTTATGAGGTTGCATTATTATTATTATTATTATTTTATTCTTTTAAATTTTTATATATAATGTGTTATGGATTGTAGGAATAATTGTTAAATAATAATAATATATTTAAATAAATTGATATTAATTGTTAATATTATTCACAAACCAAACACTGAAATTTAGCTCCAAAGTAGTTATGTTTTTTTTGCTCTTTTAATTAAATTTATTAATTAAAGATAATGCCCTACAAAACAAGTCAATCATTTAAATAGAACTTTTATTTTCTATTTAATTGTTTAACATTTTTGTAAATGTTTAATAAGATTGATATATGAAATTAAGTGAATTTTTTATTATTGATTTTTAAGATAGAATTTGACATTTCTAATATTAAATAAACATGTCAGTCAATTTAACATATGAAATTTTTAGTCATAATTAAATATTATTATAATGACATGGATAAAATAAACATGGTATAAAAAATGAATGTAATCCTTTTGATGGTGCTGGACCCGCTAACATGTCAAGGGGATCTCCCCCGTAAGAAGTCCCAATTAGACCTCAGACCGTTTGGTGTAGGAGTCCCAGGAGTGGGTCGTGAGGTAATGCCTTGACCGCGATGTCGCACAGAGGCAAGTAAGATAACTCTATCAGTAGCAAGGGTGTGACTAATGCAGAGAGTCAAGGAATTTGTACGAGAAGTTCCAACACTTTGAAGGAAGAGGAAGATGAAGGTGAGCTCCAGGTTGAAAGGGATCAGTCCCAACTCGGTTAGGAACACACCACACAAAGGACATGCACAACTTCTGGCAGAGCAGTCCACTTGGATGTGACAGTCACAACATACAATGTAAGATAACACGAACAACACTCACAAATCAGTGTGAGATGAGTGTGACGGTTGATATAGCAAGGTTCATAAGAAAGGTCTGTCTGATGTCCAGGAGAGCAGTCGACACGGACGGTGACAACATTAATAACATATGCAACACATTAAAAACAAGATTCATATAATTGAATACAAATCAGTTCATACACAAGTATGTAAGTTAAACAATCATATATCATTAAGGCAACCATAACAATCCAACTACAATAACAACATATGCATGAAAATGTGTTGGCTCTTATTATATAAAGAAGTGTAAGTCACAATCATACAATACACCATGTAAACTTGCTAGCCCCAACAGTGGAACATTACATCCACATCTGCCTGCTCCTACAAAGAGATGTACTAGCTCCATGCAGTGGAAAAGCCAAGGCGCGTTACAATACTGTCCAAGCCTTCTTCAAAATAGTCTTAGTAGAAGCTTGGATGACCAAAAGCCTATACAATGAGTTATAAGGGACTATTTATAGCAAAGGGTGGGGTGACCCTTGACATTCCCCTTTGTGACAGTTCAACTACCCTCATGGCTCTTCACCTACTATATGATTGTTACATTCAACCACTGACACTTGACTTACACTTGACATGACTCAACATTACAATGCACATGTACTCATGTGAGACAACATGGCTTGAGCAAGCCTTGCAAGACATCACTGACACTTGGTCCGCCGTGATGAGACCAACCCTTTGAAATGCTTGTGATGGTGAAGGTGGTGAGCTGATGCCAAGCTTGGTCGTCTGTGATGGTGTGCATGCACCTCATGGTGACATCTCGCTGAAGCGAACTTTTGCCTCCATTGCAACTGGTGCATTAGTTTGGCCTCTTCATCCAACTCGTCTGCTAGCATGCGCATGGTCTTCTTGGGTACTGTTGAACCGGAAACACACTGATGCATAGTGTCCATGCTGATCTTTAAGTTTGTGCAGGTGGTCATGCACATCACTCATCAAAGTACATGTTCAACCCTTAGTTGGGACTTGCTTCTTGTCTTCGCCTTGGTGAGTGTGTTAAATGGGTTGGATTGTATGCGTGCACTCAACGACATGCATGATGCTAGATCCCTTGTATGTGATCACAACATTGCTCACCATGTTTTCTCTGTGTCAGTTGTTGGGATGGGTCTTTAACTTGTATTGACACAGTTTCCTCCATGAATGCATGTTGCGCCCACTGTTGTTCCTATTCCTGCTGCAAATCATTGGACTATCTGTGTAGCTTCATGTTCCTCCTAAGTTGATACTTCAGCACATGCAACTCCTTCTTTGTTCCATCTTCTTCCTTCATGCAATCTTCACGTCGCGCCGTCACTTTATAGCCTGAGTATCCAAAGTTTATTTCATTATCAATGGATTTTCTTGATCTTGCAACTTTGCTCTGCCTCTATGTTGTCAACAACCTTCCTCTTGCATTCATTGTGTTCGCTGCTATCGCTACATTCGGTATGATGCCTTCAGTTGTTATTCATGATGCTACTCGATGTGATGTTGATGCTTGATGTCCTTTTCCATGAATAACTTGATGTCTTCGTGAGTAGGCAAGCTCATAGACACTTGATCGACTGCAACCCCAAGCGTGCTATGAACATTGTCTTCGTCTCTGCTCTCATGTAAGCCATTGTACTTGTACTGCTGAGAGGCAGATGAACACCTGCGATACCTGGAGACATGGAAACACTCATAGCAAGCAATTTGTCAGTTGAAAACCAAAATGAACATGAGAACTGATTTGCAACATACCTGGGTGAATGATCATGAAGGTTGCACAATTTCGACCGAAGGTCAGGAGACCGACTGCCAACACTGTACAAGGAACAATATGGGCTACTGGTAGACTGGCCGACTACTATAACTGTGCAATGCATAGTCCAGTATGGCTGCTGCCTGCTCGGATTGTGCAATGCACAATTCTAGCCAGGAAGGACTGCTGGCCTGGGGACAAATTTGCACAATTTCTTGGGCCAAGCAGCCACTGTCCTCCAGAAATGCGCAAAGAATTCCTGGAGGCCAGTGTTGGGCAGGAATGCACAAATATAGAGAGGAAGGTGAGCCTTCCCTCCCCAGATTGCGTAATGCACCCTTGGTGAAGGTAGAGTTCGGGCCAAGCTTGGCCCGACTTGCCGACCAGCAACTGAAAGCAAGTAAGTCAGTGAATGCATGGCGACACTAAGTGATAGAAGAAGTGATTAACAATGCATGCAAAAAATGAATGAAATATTAAGCAAACAAATCAACATGCATGTGGGTGAGGCAGTTTGCCGGTTGGGCAAACGTCCGTGCAAAACAATTTCATGCATGCGGCAGTAGTGAGATAGAAAGGAAAACTGAAACAGAGCTAGGAAAAGCTAATATATATGTAAACGACAACAAGCGTTCAAATAAATCAAGAAAATAGTACTCCCATAAGAGAAAATACGGAAAGCGACAGAAATGCAGAACAAGGCATGGGAAGCGGGCTTACCCCAAAATAGCTGAGCTGAATGTGTTGACTATTCCTATATGTGATGTGGGATGTCAGAGCTGCAAGGTTGTTGTGAGGAATGAGCTCTGCAGCATCTGGTTGATGAGTTTTGATAACATCGAGGTTATGACGAACATGCCACAAATATAGGGGAGGCAACACTTGGTGGGAGGTGTCAGAATTGCTCCTTGCATGTAACCTCCAACTGCTAAACATAAATCCCTGAAACAAGGGATGCCTTTTCATGCTACCTTGGGAGAAGTAGCCCATGCATGCAAGTGGTTTTTGCTAAGTCTCGGAGGGAACCGGTCAACTTAGCTACACATGAAAGATACTGCTCCTGGAAGTTGCTCAGCCTGCAGCTGGACCAAGTCTGTGTGAGCAGCTTGTGAAGGGAATGGATCAACTGTGATCGACATGCCGTCTTTGTGGGAAAAAAACACATGAAGCTTGAGTACTTGACGAAGCAAGACAAACTGTTGTGTAAGGTTGGTAGGGAGGCTCCAAAACAGGTTAAGGAAAAATTTTGGAGGGTGGTTGTAGCCGCTACAACAAATTCTTACATATTAAATGGTATTGCAATATTCATCTATGTTAGCCTTTCTTCAAGTAATTATATTATCTTCCGATTAGTTGCACTTAAATAAACAATATGGATTGTTGTTAATCATTTAACCCTTGTTTTCTAGTTAATTACGCCATATGACGTTCCCTTTGAGAAAGAATCCATTGGTGCCACCTTGCACCACTCTGCACCTTCAGATTCAACCAACAGATTCGAGAGATAACATAAATGCACTTGCCTTTATGAAATGATGTTTACCTTCCCAGAATCTCCCAATCCAGGATTGGGGGGTTGGTGGGTTTCCACTAATGTTTTGGGGTTAGGTGCATCGGGGCGCTACTAAAATAAATTGTTACATGCGACTCTTTACAGATAGAGCAGAGGTCTCCCCCTTAACTTGAATCCACACTCTTTTGAGTTTCCTTTGAATTAATCGCACTTACTTTTTCCCCGCATGGGTGGTTCAATCCCCCTCGCTAACATTTCGTAGTGCTTGTCACCTCCTCTGAGAAGATTTCCATGTGGAGAATTAGCACCATCAATGTCTAGTACATGAGGTAGGGAAAAACTTTAATCTCATGGAAATCACATTGAACCCAGGAATCGAATGTGGGACTTATGTTAGGATTTTATTTGTTGATTTTCTTATTTTTGTAGAGTTTAACGCTAGGGTTTTATTTGTTTATTTTCTATTTTTTTTGCAGAGTTATATGTGCAAAGGAAGGGGGGATGAGGTTCTGATAAGTAATGTCCTCGGAGACGAAGTTGTTATAGGTGTGAAGGTTAAGGGTTCCAAGACGAAATGGCTATTGAAGTCCATAGAAACGTTGAAGCAACTGGAACAGATCGTAGTCCATGGTGCTAGGCTGCGACGTAGAGAACCACCATTACCTTTTTGTTTAACCATTTATTTAAATGCCACTTTGGGTTATGAGATTTCTTTCTTTTACGACTTTTCCTATTCTTGAAGTTGTATTGCTATTGTTTTGCAGGGAAACTTTGTTGGTAAGGAATTCTAGGAGGAATGAAAGCAATCAACTCCACTTCTTTGCTTCTTCATTTCTCGTATATACTCGACTAACTGCTAGAGCCAATATGGCTATTCCTTCCCCAAAATCTACATTTATTTCCACTACACATCTAGCAGGCCTTTGGTCCGTGTCCTTCATTAAACAAATAAAATTCTCACCGTTGATTCCTCATACACCACTTAATCTCGACTTCCCCTCTTCTTTTTCTAGCTTGCACCTTGACACTCCTCCTCCTTGCACAAGTTTAAAGTATAAGGCATAAGGTAGTTGTTGCATATAGGAGAATTTAGATCTAATAAGAAAAGTGTGATACTCTGTTCTAATTTTCTCTATAAATGTGATTGCAAGTGTGCTCTAAATGTTGGAAATTTCATGGTTAATGTAGTATAAGCTAAATGCAAATTTACAGTCTTTTGTACAAGATCAAAAAAGCTATGGCCAATAGCCAACACCATGGAGCAAGACATGTTCACCAATTCCATAGTTGCTACCAAATCTCTCTAAGTGTTGGAGTTGTTTTCTCAATAGACTTGTTTTTATTGCTCTTGATGTAATGAAAGCCACCACTATTGCGTATAGGAGCATTTAGATCTGATAAGAAAAATGTGGTACTCATTTATAGTTTTCTCTATACATGTGATGGCAAGTGTGCCCTGAATTTTCGCAATTTCATGGCTAATGTAGTATAAGCTAAAGGCAAATTTACTTTTTTCTATACAAGATTAAGAAAGTTATGCCCAGTAGCCAACACCATAGAGCAAGACATGTTCGCCAATTGCACAACTGCTACCAAATCTCTCTCAGTGCTAGATGTGTTTTCACTATCTACACAAATATCAAAAGAGACCAACATCATACCAACTGCTAAAATATAAATTAGCCCCTTTTAAGGCACTCAAAAATACAACGAAAAATTAGTATATTAAAAAATCTTTAATCAGTTGAGGACCCATAAAGGAAAAATCATACTTAGTGAGTATGAAATCAAATAAACATAAAATGGTTAATGACATCCATATAAAACCCTCTCAATATTGTAGAAATTTTGAATAATATAACACTTATTCACAGAGATTATCCTGATTATACACTATTTGCAGAATGCATGCATAATACATAACCTCCTCTACTATTGATAATCAATTTGCAGTATTCAGAAACAATTGCATGCGCACATTGAAGCATCAATCACACATATCAACACAGTATATCATGGGGAAAGCATACAACTGAAAACCCCCAACTATCTATATATTATATTGATTGAGAACATGTAACGATACATAGTACAATACTCCTCACAAGTACTCAGTACTATCTCCACATGCTACACAAAAACTAGCTCAGATCTGAATCAATCATAGGTCCAAATCTCCTCCGCTGCTTGGCTGCCTCCACTGTGCAATCCTGCATGAGAATATATGAGAATGGTTGATCCAAACTCGTATTTCCCTTGGATGAACCACGCAATCCTCATTGGCAATACTCAATCCATTGATTGTGCAAATCTCATGCAAAACTATAGTCACAACTGACAACTGTCTTGCCCTTTCACTCACCTCTAACACTTGTCTCCATTGAACTGTCCATGCACTGAGTTAACTGATGTATTCTTTAGTTGCTTTATGAGTTAATAATTAGTGAATTAATTAATAATTAATTCACACCACTCATCACTATTGTATTCTGCAGTTAGACTAAATACAACTAGTTCAACTAAGTCAAACTGAACACAACTCCATCAACTCCTCAATCAACTCCACCAAACTCAATCACTTGAGTTCTAACTGAAGTCCATCATGCAATAGCTCAACTGACCCATAAGAAAAGCATATTTCCTTCTGGCAGCTGCATGTGCCACATCCGTAGCTCGAATTGAAGTGCTCCAAGAGGATAAGATAATGTTTATATTCCAAATATTATTAAGAGCTAATAATATTCGACTGTTCTATTTTTAGCCTGGCAGTCTAAAAATAGACTCCGCCCATATGTCTAAAAATAGAAGTCCATATATTTTTACCAACATGACCAATCATCCACAAATAATATCCTGCAACTCATAGACCATGATCCATATGTCTAAAAATAGACATAGTCTAAAAATAGACTTTGCGCCAAAAATAGCCTGCGGGCCCACTTAGTGAAGGCGACTCCTTTCCACTAAGCTCCATCATCTTGTTGCATTTTCAATACTCCCTCTCAACAAGATATGGATTATCTGCAACCCCTATCCTGCAACTCTGGAATGTTCTGCATGCAACACATTTGCGCGGTCCACTTGCTCCAACAACACTTGGAACAAAAACACTCCCAACTGACCACTCTGTTGGGCTAGGAACATACTTTGATGCTAAAGCTCTACCTGCTGCTGAAAAGTGCTCCCTCTCTGACATCTACGCTACTGCAACATCTCCATGCATCTCGAACCATTGCACACTTCTCTATGCCACTTAGCACTGTGCAAAACACTTGTGCCTCTCGCATTGCTGCAGCCTACTAGCTATGCGCTGTCCTGGGATTCCATACACTTTCGCTCTCTCTGCCACTCCATCCGCATCTGTCTCTACCCAATCAGTCAGTTCCTGCTACTCCACATCGGGGCTCCCGTAGCAAGGTCTCATCCAAGAGGTTGGGTACCTCAAGGATCCTACCTCTCCTCCTTGGGACAATCAATCCACATCACCCCACCTCCTACCTGGAGGTATGGCTGCACGCGATCCCTCAACCCACCTGGCTCGAAGTTTCCCCCTACTGGAGGTCTCTGCATGAGTAGATGTCTCTACTCAATCTCCTCTCAGCTTCCCTTGTTGTGGCTGCTCCGCAACCTCCTGAAGCTGCTGCACCAATCATGGCTCCTCCACAATCATCTGAGACTTCTTCTAGCTCTGCATGTTGAGAGGTAATATATGCTCCCTCTCAACCACCAAGTCTCCATCAGTTGCCTCATTGCTCAAGGCTTTGCATGCATCTTGAACCTCAAGAGCATACAGGTTCTTGACTCGTGAACCAATCTGCTTCACCTGTCTAGTGATGATGTGTCTAAGGAAAACCTTTCCCTTACTGAAGACTACATCATAGCCTCCGTCTTCCAGCATCGCGATCGACACCAAGTTTCTCTTCAGTCCTGGTACATACTTGACATCGGTCAAGGTAAGGCGAGCTCCATGCTCCCTCTGAAAAATAACCATGCCTACACCTGAGACACTATACTTCTCATCATTACCCATTGCTATGAGTATCTGGAGATCTTTCTCCTCCAAAGTACTGAACAAACTCTTGTCACCGGTCATGTGGAAAGAAGCTCCACTGTCAAGAAACCAACCACTTCCCACCATGGATGAAACCATGCATGCGAAGAGTGTGAAATCCAACTCAAACTGTGAAGCAAGTGCCTCACCTTCAGATCCTTCCCCGGATCCCTTCTTGGGTTTCCTCCGTGGACAATTTACAGCATAATGGCCCACCTCATGACAACGAAAGCATCTCACTTTCGATTTGTCAACCTTCTTCCCATCATTGGAAGAACTGGATTCGGAAAGAGAACCCTTCTCCTTCCCCTTCTTTGCTTTGGCAGCCAAAGCACAATTTTCTTCATTAGATGCCTTTGATGAAGATCCGTCCCTGGTATTCCGCCTGATCTCCTCTTGCACAAGATCCGACCAAAGTCTCTCCCATCCTGGCAATTTCTCCCGACCATTGACAGAGTCCTGATAGGAATGCCAACTCTTCGGAAGACCAAGGAGAGCCAAGCTCACCAAGTCCTCATCATCAACAGTCACCCCCACACTTCCCAGCTCATCCCGGCATTGGGTGAACTTCGTGAGATACTTGGGCATACTGTCTCCATTCTCACACTTAATGTTTCTGAGTTTATCCTTGAGCGCCAACTTCCTCTGGTCGCTCTTGCTTTGGAATAAATCTGTCAACGCTTTCCACATAAAGTATGGAGAAGCCTTTCCATGCAGGCTGGATACAATGTGATCCTTCACGCCCTCCAACAGAATCCTTCGACACTTTGCTGTCTTCTTTTGCCAAACCTCAACGTGAGCAGCATCAGTAGGCTTTGGGACCTCAGCCTCTATGAACTCCTTCAGCCCATTGTCATCTAACACCGCCTCCATCCTGTCTTTCCATGCAATATAATTCGAGCTGCCTTCAAGGGCATACTCCAATTGCAATCCGTTGAAAGACATTTCAACTTTGACACCAAGAAAACACTGCTGCAAATTCGAATTCCACCAGCTCAAAACTCAACCGCTTCTGATCTAAAATTCGTGAGAACAAGGTATTTCTCGTATAGAGATTGACTGTATGGGCTTTTACCAGATATCTCACCTTCCAAAATAAGGATGAATCCAGAGGCTACCTGGCCCAATTACAGACTCTACCTGAAGAAATAAAATGTAATCACTTTCTGAATAATAGATCTGATGATCAACTCTGCTCTGATACCATGTAGAAAATTTGAATAATATAACACTTATTCACAGATATTATCCGGATTATACACTATTTGTGGAATGCATGCATAATACATAACCTCCTCTACTATTGATCATCAATTTGCAGTATTCAGAAACAATCGCATGCGCACATTGAAGCATCAATCACACATATCAACACAGTATATCACGGGGAAAGAATACCGCAGAAAACCCCCAACTATCTGTATATTATATTGATTGAGAACATGTAACAATACATAGTACAATACTCCTCACAAGTACTCAGTACTATCTCCACCTGCTACACACAAACTAGCTTAGATCTGAATCAATCACAGGTTCAAATCTCCTCCGCTGCTTGCCTGCCTCCACTGTGCAATCCTGCATGAAAATAGATGAGAATGGCTGATCCAAACTCGTATTTCCCTTGGTTGAACCATGCAATCCTCATTGGCAATACTCAATCCATTGATTGTGCAAATCTCATGCACAACTATAGTCACAACTGACAGCTGTCTTGCCCTTTCACTCACCTCTAACACTTGTCTCCACTGAACTGTCCATGCACTGAGTTAACTGATGTATTCTTTAGTTGCTTTATGAGTTAATAATTAGTGAATTAATTAATAATTAATTCACACCACTCATCACTAGTGTATTCTGCAGTTAGACTAAATACAACTAGTTCAACTAAGTCAAACTGAACACAACTCCATCAACTCCTCAATCAACTCCACCAAACTCAATCACTTGAGTTCTAACTGAAGTCCATCATGCAATAGCTCAACTGACCCATAAGAAAAGCGTATTTCCTTCTGGCAGCTGCATGTGCCACATCCGTAGCTCGAACTGAAGTGCTCCAAGAGGATAAGATAATGTTTATAGTCCAAATATTATTAAGAGCTAATAATATTCGACTGTTCTATTTTTAGCCTGGCAGTCTAAAAATAGACTCTGCCCATATGTCTAAAAATAGAAGTCCATCTATTTTTACCAACATGACCAATCATCCACAAATAACATCCTACAACTCATAGACCATGATCCATATGTCTAAAAATAGACTTTGCGCCAAAAATAGCTTGCGGGCCCACTTAGTGAAGGCGACTCCTTTCCACTAAGCTCCATCATCTTGTTGCATTTTCAACAAATATGGAAGTAGGATTTGTACAAAAGCTATGTTCATTATAGTGCAATCTTAAGATTCTTCGGGTTGGTAAGAAGAGTACCTAAAGAAAAGATAGCATAGAAAAACATATTCTGACATAGCAAAGGAAACAAGGAGATAAAAAGATATAAAATAAATAAAATTCTACGCTTCATTTCCAGGCAAGGAGAAGTTGATGGCGCAGTGAATGTGATGTTGTGATGCATTGTATATCAGGAAGGAGAAAAATTAATAAAGGATGAAGATTTTAATGGTTTATATAGCGCATTGAGTTTGGCCTCTAAACAAGTAGTTATATGAATGTTGTTTTACAACTTTAAAAGACAAGGATTGACAGTAAACAAGGAAAAAAATAATAAACCCTGAAGATCTAAATTGTTTAAAGTTTACATAGCTTGTTGGATGAGTAATTTTTATTAAATTTTCTATGTTGTAAGTAGTATCAGATAAAAAGAAATTACAATTTCCCTATTTTGTAAATTAAGTTAATATAACAACAAATGAAAATAAAATCATGCATCTATTTACCGTCCATTATCTTGGCCAAAAACTATAAACTCTGTTTTGGAGAGGAAACATGAACAAACTAAACTTTTCTTCCTTAAAGAATGTGATTTTCTTCATTATGGAAGTCTAGATGTGGTTGGTTTTTTCCAACATGAAAATGTTTGTGATGAAGGGTCATTGAAATCTATCCAGGGGATTAAACCATATTGGATTTTTTTATGATAGTTAAGTTCAAAATGGATTATCTCCAACGACTATGTCAGTACTCAGATTTTGTGATCATAATAACAGATGGTACATGCCGAGTGTTCGCTTGCCAATTGTTTGAAGAAATACCTTTCTAACCATGTTTAAGTCACTCATTGAGAAAAACTCACCCATGCGTAAATTTTGTTGAATATCTGGAAGAATAAAAGCAAAATTTGGATCTCCCACAAAGCATCCATGTAGATCAACAACAACTAATATACGAGGGCAAAGAACTTGAGAACCAATTTTCTTTTTTAAGACAACATAATCAATGATTGGAGTCATTTTTTTTGGTCATGTGTTTGAGTGGAGGAGTAGCAACCCATGGGATGTCTTCAAGCAAAACGAAACCCTGTACATAGTGTTGGATCTCACAGGTATTTTAGAGCACATAGAACACCATCCTAAAAAAATTATACTCTTGATAAATTAAGAATAACCTAAGATGTTTAGAGTGGATGTTGAGGTCGGCAGTACAAGAATTGAGGATGTTTTTGAAAGGGTAAGAGAATTTAGATACTCTGTTTCGTATAGCTCAGAATGCTGCTATTACTAGGTGTTAATTAATATTAAAGCAGGAAGACAAGTGAAATAATGTTATAGAACCAAGAACCCAAAAGATGCAGTTCATTTAGATCTGTTAAGGCTGAGCATACTGAACATGGTTCTCAACGTAGTCCATCGATTCCAAGTTACATGATTGCTACCAAGTCGAAAAAAGCAAAGCTTCGTGATCATTCTCCAAGGTCATGTCCAAATGTTCAGGAGAAGGGAACTCCTATAATAAGGAGACATTGTCTTCCAAGAGCTCCTAACGGGAAACCAAATTATATATCACAAAGGACTTAGAGATTGTTTGGTGGCGATCTCGAGGAGGGACACGTAGCTGTGACCGTTTAATTCTTTCGGTTCCGAATTAAGTTTGGTGGTAGGGTTTTGGTGTATGACTTTAATGTGGTTTATTGTTTGTTGTCCGCCCTCTGTATTGACCTCGAGCTTGTGACTATGGGTTATCACTTTCACCTAGGGTGTTTGGAAGTCATTTATTCTTTGCGATGGTTTGGCTCTGTGGGTGCTCAGTGCTTTCACCTAGTATTTGCGATGGTTGGTAGGTTTCGTGCCTTGCTTGTCCCGTATGGTGGTTTACTGTGCTTTGCCGGTTCTCTATGGTCTGTTGGTGTTGTGCCTCTGCTTGTTCTCTATAGTATGTTGATGCTGTGCCTCTGCTCGTTCTCTGTAGCGATTCACTACTCTAGTTTTTGGAGGGTTTCAGGTTATTTTTCACCCGCAAGTTTATTTGTCTCTGATGTTTGCTTCATGTTTCATCTATGCTCTGTTTGTGGTGATTTGTATGTTGATGTTGGGTTTGGTGATGGTTCGGCTCTGTAAATCTCATGTTCCTGCTTAGCTGCTGCACGGGACGACTCGGCGAACTCGCTCTGAGGTAATCTTCTCTTTCCAATTTCAATTTCGCTCCTTGTTTTTGAAGGTTCTAACGCTCTGGCTCCTTGGTGAGTAGGCAGAACGCATCCATGGCTTTTTTGCTGGTGGAAACCATCTGTTACGGGTCTCGGCTCTCGTCCTCCGTCACAGAATCATTCCTCCTCCAGGTAAAAACCCTCGTTCCTCTTCCAGTTGGTTATTCACTGTTGTTTTGGTTTCGTGGCTCCAACTAATCGTTGCCCTGCTCTGTGGTGGTGTGCAGGCCCTTCCAAGGGAACGCTGCTCCACAGCTTCGACCTGGGGACTATTCGCGGGCTCAAGGAAAACCCGGGTAGGGTCTTTCCATGGATGTAACGATTTCTTGCTTGCTTTGTTGCTTGTTCTATCGATACTTGCTATGTCGCTTGCTCTTGTCTGTATTCAGTTATGCCCTTGGGGTTTTGGTTCCTTTGGGTTCGTATGTGGTCTTCGAGGTGTTCATGCCCTCGCTGTTTGATTTGGGCCTAGCCTATGGATTGTAATTTTGATGGGTTTGCATGGGTTTAGAACCCTCCACGATTTCCAGGATTATAGAATTTGTATAGTGAATTTTGTTGAATGAAAAATGAAAATGCAATGTACATGAAATGCTTTTAAATGCTGAATATAATAGTACCTGGGTTTTTTTGTTGAGGAAAAAGGAAATATATATGCTGGTGTACCTCTGTTTGGTTCTCGGTTTTGAAATGCTTCTTGTTACAGAATGCTTGTCGATGCTTGTTCGGATCTTTTGAACAAATAGTTTCACTGTCTTGCTTTCATTTTGATGCCTGAAACATCTATGCACATGAAATATAATAAAAAAATTAATCTACTTCCTTAATGACAGATTTTGAATTGTCTGATACTATAGAGATTCAAATAATTATAAAGTACAACTTCTAGGCTCTCTCTTCTCTCTGGATGGAAACCTTTCCATCCTCCCTGATTTTTCCTTTTCAATGCATTATTAGCAGTTTCTTTACAGTTGAGGAACTGTTCCTCAGTTAATTTTCAGTTGTTTAACAGTTTCTTCAAACAAGTTCCTAACTAACCCTATCTTGATCTGCTTGCCTAATTTAAAAAACTAACAATGACTAAGTTAGCCTTAATTTTAAATGAAACAAAATAAAACAAGATGAAACATAAACTCAAAGTGTTTTCCTCTCTGTCCTGCAAAATAAATTAAAATAAAAACATTTCCCAGTTGTCGCCTCTTCACTCGAATGCTCCTGCATCAGGCTCCCAGGGTAAATTAGACTCATGGCTCCTGTCCATGAGCTCTTCAATAGAGTACCCGATGCTTTGAATTTGGCCAGCAGCTAACCAAGTACTATCTCCAATAGGATGACCCTTCCACTTGACTAGGTACTGCAAATATTCTTTCCTTCAAGTTCGTCTGGCCACCTGGGTATCTAGGATCTATTCGATCTCTAGAGGCTTCGTTGCGGACATTTGTTTAATCCACGAATCATTCTCATTCTGGGTGTCTTGTGTTCGTCTTTCCGAACTGTCTTCTTCATCCGTCGCAATGTAGGGGTACAGATCTGCCACATTGAAAATGGGTGAAATTCCAATACCTGGGGGTAACTGCAATTCATAACCATTCGCAGAAAACTTCTGAAGAATCCTGCAAGGCCCAATTTTTTTTCATTTCAACTTGTTGTATTCGCCTTTAGGAAACCTCTCCTTGTGTAGGTGTGCTAATACCAAGTCTCCTACATTGAATTGTACCTCCCGCCTTTTCAAATTTGCTTTCTACTTGTATATTTGGCTACTGTCTTGTAATTTTAATTTCACCTGTTCATGAAGGTCGCTGATTGCCTTTGCGAAATCTTCACCATTAGCACTCCTGCGCTCAAACTGACCCAAATCCCGTAACTCATGTACTCCACGTGGGTGCATTCCATATAGGATTTGGGAAGGACTATTGCCCATGCTTCGGTTGCATGAATCGTTATAAGCAAATTCTGCTTGTGCAAGCACACGACCCCATTGTCGAGAATTTTCTCCAACCAAACTCCTCAATAAATTTCCTAGACTTTGGTTCACCACTTCGGTTTGACCATCGGTCTGCGGATGATAAGCTGAGTTGAAGTTTAGTTTGGTGTCTAATTTTTTCCATAAGGTTCGCCAAAAATGTCCTGTAAACTTAACGTCTCGGTCCGAAACAATAGACTTCGGCAAGCCATGTAATCTGACTATCTCGGTGAAGAACAAATGTGCTACATGTGTGGTGTCACTGGTTTTCCTGCATGGAATGAAATGTGCCATTTTGGTGAAACGATCCACCACCACCATGATGGAATTGAATCCCCGTTGTGTCTTCGGCAGACCTAAGACAAAGTCTAAACTGACTGAGTCCCATGGTCTGTTCGGAATAGGTAAGGGCATATACAACCCTGTGTTCTGGCTGTGTCCCTTTGCAAGCTGACACACTTTGCATCTAGTCACAAACCTTTGTACATCTCTGCGCATCTTTGGACAATAGTAAAAGTGGCTCAACTGATCCAAGGTCTTGTCTATGCCAAAATGCCTGGCTAAACCTCCATTATGCTTTTCCTGGATTAAGTTCTCTCTCATAGAACATTCCAGAATACACAACTGCCCTCCTTTGAACAACAACCCTTCCTGCATATTATAGTCTAGCCATGAATTGTTATCTCTCAACAATGGATTTTGGCAAGCTTCATAAGCTTCCTTAAAATATGCATCTGCAACATACAAGTCCTTAAGATGTTCGAATCCTAATACTTGTATCGTACTTTCCTATAGGATCAAATTCTTACTGCTTAACGCATCTGCCACTTTGTTGGCTTGACCACTGAAGTGTTTCAACACAAACGTAAAACTCTGCAAGTACTCCACCCACTTCGCATGTTTATGGTTCAGATTATGCTACTATATAATATACTGGAATGTAGAATTGTTTAAAAATAAGACAAATTCATTGGCCAACAGATAATGTCTCCAATGCTTTAGCGCTTGAACCACTGCATAAAATTCCTTGTCATAAGACGTGTCCTTCTACCTACTTTCATTTAGTTTCTCACTGAAATAGGCTACTGACTTGTCCTCTTGGCTGAGTACTGCACCAATGGCTGTCCCACTGACATCACATTGAACTTGAAAAAGTTTGTTAAAGTCTGGTAATCTCAAAATTAGTTTTTCAGTAATTTTCCTTTTGAGTAGCTGAAAACTCTTCTCTGCCATTTCTGTCCAATGGAAAGGCTGATTTGCCTTCTTAATGGTGTCCACCATGGGTGCACAAATCCCACTGAAATTTTTAATAAATTTCTGATAAAAACTCGCCAATCCATGAAAACTCCGTACCTCAAACAAACTTTTGGGAGACGGCTAGCTAACTATGGCTGCAACCTTTTCCAGATCCATTTTTAGTTCATTCTTGGAAATCACAAATCCCAAATAAATTAGCTCTTTCTTGAAAAAAGAACTTTTTCCTCAAATTTATCAGTAATTTATTCTGCTGCAATTTTTCCAATACATACCTCACGAGTCGAAATGCTCTTCCTTTGTCTTGCTGAATATAAGTATATCATCCAGATATACAATCACAAATTTTCCAATGAATTCCTTCAGCATCTCGTTCATCAACCGCATGAACGTGCTGGGGGCATTCCTCAATCCAAATGGCATAACTAGCCATTCGTACAAGCCTTTATTAGTCTTGAAAGATGTCTTCCACTCGTCACCTTCTCGAATTCTGGTTTGGTGGTAGCCACTTTTCAGGTCTATCTTTGAAAAGTACGTCGCTCCACTCAAACAATCCATCATATCATCCATCCGAGGTAAAGGGAACCCGTACCTGATAGTAATCTTGTTAATGGCCCAGGAATCCGTGCACATTTGACACTAACCTCCTTTCTTGGGAGCTAGAACAGTTGAAACTGCACAAGGGCTTAAACTCTCCCGAATCAGTGCTTTATCCAACAACTCCTGCTCATGCTTCCGGATTTCTTCATTATCCTTCGGACTCATCTGGTAGGTAGCCTTGTTTGGCAAATTGGCTCTTGGAATAAAATCAATATGGTGACTAATGCTCCGCTTCTGTTGTAATTTGTCCGGTAGATCATCTACCACAATATCACTAAATTCTTGGAGCATGTTCTATATCTCTTTTGGTAATTCAGTGACTCCAGTATGGATCAGTACCAGTTTTGGTCTTCGCACAACTGCATACTTCACCTCATCATCCTCCATTTATCGCAGAAACTCTTTTCCGCCTAACAGTAGTGTTTTTGTCCCACTAGTTTCTGTAGCATCCTCTTCCTTCATGGGAACTAGCGTATGCTTTATCCCATCTTTAACAAACTTGTAACCATTTGTTGCCCCGTCATGGATGACCTTCCTATGAAACTGCCATGGTCTGCCCAACAGAATATTGCACACGTCCATAGGCATGATATCGCAAGTCACCTTGTCCTTGTACTTGCCAATATGAAACTCTACTTCACACTACTCATCGACCAACAGTTAGTGACCTTTCTGCAACCAAGACACCCTATATGGAGTTGGGTACTTCAACTTCTTCAAACCCAATTTTCCCACCATTTCAATAGCTACCAGATTATCGGTACTTCAACTGTCTATAATTAATTTGCAGCATTTCCCATGCGACTTGCACACAGTCCAGAACAATGCTTTCCTTTGTGTCTGATCAACTACTTCCTTAGCTGGTTTTAATAATACCTTGTTTAACACCAAGGCTTCCCCGGTTTCTGGAATATTTTCCACCTCCTGTGGTGGTGCCTCCGCTTCATTGGGCTGAGCGACATATGCTCCCCTCTGCCCAGTTTGTTCATTTTCAGGACATTCAAAGGACCTGTGTCCCCACTTGTAACACTGATAGGCATTTCCTTTGCCTCTGCCATTACCTCTTCCTTACTGGTATGACCTTCCTCCTCTGGTGTTACCTTCCTTCTCACTCTGTCCCGAAGTCTTCGAACTAGTGCCCTCTTCATTGCTGTTGGCAGTCCTACCTCTGCCAAAGGTCTGTCCCTGACCTCTACCAGAACCACGTCCTCTTCTGGCATTTTGTTTCCTAGCAATCTTTTCCTCTGCCTTCAAAGCACTCTGATAAGCTTCCTCTATGGTCTTAGGGGAAAGAATACTAATTTTGTCTAGGATTTCCATTCGTAGACCATTTATAAACCTCGTTGTTTTCTCAGGGGTATCTTCAACATAACCAACTCTCAGGTTAACTTTATAAAATTCTTCAGTATATTCCTTCACGGTCATCATTCTCTGCCTCAGGTTCTGTACTTGTTTATAAATGGCAATTTGATAATCTTTAGGCAGAAACTTGCTCTTCATTCTAGCAACCATCTTGTCCCATTTTTAAATCAATGGTTTGTTTAATCTCCTCTTTTTTGCTTGTACACTGTCCCACCATAGTGCTGGATGTCCCTTCAATTTGGTGACAACAAACATGATCCTCTTGTCTTCGTTGATTTCTTCATACTCAAAATATTTATCTAGTTCACTTATCTAGTCTAACAATGCCTCTGTGGACAAACTACCATCATAATTAGAGAGCTCCGGTCTTGGCTTGCTGCTAGCCAACAAAACTGACCTCAATAGCTTAATTTCTAGTCCTTCGTCATCTGACCCATCCGTCATGGCTGTGTTTTCCTCCTCACTGCCATCCCCACCTTCCGAATCTCTACGCCTTCCTGCTTCCACTGCTGCCAAACGTGCAGTTAAATTCCTAATTTCTTCTCGTAACCCTTCATCTGCTACTCTTCTGATGGCTCTTCCTTGAACCCTTCTTCTTACCTCCATCTTTACTGAGAGAAAGGAACAAACTGCTCTGATACCAAAAAATTGGTGGCGATCCCGAGGAGGGACTTGTAGCTGTGACCGTTTAATTCTTTCGGTTCAGAATTAAGTTTGGTGGCAAGGTTTTGGTGTATGACTTTAATGTGGTTTATTGTTTGTTGTCCGCCCTCTGTACTGACCTCGGGCTTGTGACTATGGGTTATCACTTTCGCCGAGGGTGTTTGGAAGTCATTTCTTCTTTGCGATGGTTTGGCTCTGGGGTGCTCAATGCTTTCACCTAGTATTTACGATGGTTGGTAGGTTTCGTGCCTTGCTTGTCCCGTATGGTGGTTCACTGTGCTTTGCTGGATCTCTATGGTCTGTTGGTGTTGTGCCTTTGCTTGTTCTATGTAGTCTGTTGATGCTGTGCCTCTGCTCGTTCTCTATAGCGATTCACTGCTTTGGTTTTTGGAGGGTTTCAGGTTATTTTTCACCCGCAAGTTTATTTGTCTCTGTCGTTTGCTTCAAGCTTCGTATCTGCTCTGTTTGTGGTGATTTGTATGCTGATGTTGGGTTTGGTGACGGTTCGACTTTGCAAATCTCAGGTTCCTGCCTTGCTGCTGCACGGGACGACTCGACAAACTCGCTCTGAGGTAATCTTCTCCTTCCAATTTCAATTTCACTCCTTGTTTTTGAAGGTTCTAATGCTCTGGCTCCTTGGTGAGCAGGAAAAATGCGTCCATGGCTCTTCTGCTAGTGGAAACCCTCTGTTACGGGTCTCGGCTCTCGTCCTCTGTCACGGAATCATTCCTCCTCCAGGTAAAAACCCTCGTTCCTCTTCCAATTGGCTATTCACTGTTGTTTTGGTTTTGTGGCTCCAACTAACCGCTACCCTGCTCTGTGGTGGTGTGCAAGCCCTTCCAGGGGAATGCTGCTCCACAGCTTCAACCTGGGGACTGTTCGCGGGCTTAGGGAAAACCCGGGTAGGGTCTTTCCGTGGCTTTAGCGATTTCTTGCTTGCTTTGTTGCTTGTTCTGTCGATACTTGCTCTATCGCTTGCTCTTGTCTGTATTCAGTTATGCCCTTGGGGTTTTGGTTCCTTTGTGTTTGTATCTGGTCTCCGAGGTGTTCATGCCCTCGCTGTTTGATTTGGGCCTAGCTTGTGGACTGTAATTTTGTTGGTTTGCATGGGTTTGGAACCCTCCATGATTTCCAGGTTATAGAATTTGTACAGTGAATTTTGTTGAATGAAAAATGAAAATGCAATGTACAGGAAATGCTTTTAAATGATGAATATAATAGTACCTGGGTTTTTTGTTGAGGAAAAAAGGAAATATATATGCTGGTGTATCTCTGTTTGGTTCTTGGTTTTGAAATGCTTCCTATTACAAAATGCTTGCCAATGCTTGTTCGAATCTTTTGAATAAATGGTTTTACTGTGTTGCTTTCATTTTGAAGCCCGAAACATCTATGCACAAGAAATATAATAAAAAAATTAATCTACTTCCTCAATGACAGATTTTGAATTGTCTTCTACTATAGAGATTCAAATAATTGTAAAGTACAACTTCTGGGCTCTCTCTCCTCTCTGGATGTCAACCTTTCCATCCTCCTTGATTTTTCCTTTTCAATCCATTATTAGCAGTTTCTTTACAGTTGAGGAACTATTCCTCAGTTACTTTTTAGTTGTTTAATAATTTCTTCAAACAAGTTCCTAACTAACCCTATCCTGATTTGCTTGCCTAATTTAAAAACTAACAATGGCTGAGTCAGCCTTAATTTTAAATGAAACAAAATAAAACAAATTGAAACAAAAACTCAAAGTGTTTTCCTCTCTGTCCAGAAAAATAAATTAAAATAAAAACATTTCCCAGCTATCGCCTCTTCTCTCGGATGCTCCTGCATCATTGTTTCCACAATTTCAATCAACGAGGGGGCACATAAAAAGTGATTGATCTCTTAGCATTGGTAGGAAGTCAATTCTCAATAGATTTGGAGATTTATCTTTATTCATCTTTTTTTTGGAGAAATTTCTTTAAATGATGACATTTTCTCTTTTTTATTTCAGAAAAGGTAATCTGTGTTCAGGTTAATTGGCGAAGGTGATCGGTATTTGCACTTCTCTTGATATTTTGTGAATTTGGAGTATCTTCTCAATTAGTAATGAATGTGAATCTCTAGAAATACCTTTTATATATTATGAGTTTATATTAAGTGTGTTGGACTTGATATTCACTCTAAATGCAGTGTGGGCCCTAAAATGCATCAAATTATTCTATATATACAAAGAATATACCACGTTTCATATTCATGATGTGACTGCAAGCGTACATTTTTATGGGTTCAAATGACATAATGGATTCATTGACTATAAAGTGTTAGGTTGCATATTTTTTTTAGCTTCAAAATGTTTTGAGAAGGGTTTGGATATTACGCATGCTTTGATCTAATATTATTTTTACTTTGTGATGTATGATAATATGGGTTTGACTTCAAAAGCATTGAAACTAGCTTTTAGTATCTTGTGAAGCATGTACTGATGATATTATTTGGTAAAATTTGAGAACTTTGTGATGCAGGAGCATCCAGCTCCGAGGAGACAAATGACAGTTGACTGACTCACGGAAGAAGAACAGAAACAAGACAAAGACTACGAGCTTGGGTGGACAGGTCATTAAGTTGGTTGTTGTCTTTTTCTTTTAATTATTGTTTGTTTCATTTTATTTCAGAGCATTTTTAATTACAAGTTGTTTTAGCTTAGGAGATGAATAGTGTTTAGTTAAATCTTTGTTAAAGAAACTAGGTGGCAGTTATAGAATTCAGGTTGAACAGTTCAACTGAAATAGGGGAAGCAGTTATACTCTCCATGTAATTTAAAAACAGAAAAGAATAGAACAAAGGGGGAGACCCTTCAGCACGAAAGTAACGGACAGCAAGACAAAAACCCCTGTAACAGAGTTATACTATTTACAAATGAAATAATCTACTGCTGATATTTTCCATACGTTTGTGTACAATCCTTCCTGTGTATTTCCAGAATGAGTTTGGAACAAATAGACACTAACTGCAACAGGAAATGAAATAACGGAAGGATGTTACAGACACCCAGTTGAATCCAGTCTACAACCGACATTATACAGACACCCATTATATCGAAACAAGAAAGAAGCGCTGCGGACATACATCTCCAGCAAACACGATTACAGAACTTTACAAAGGCAAACAGGTACCCACAAATACAATCACTGTTTCATTTTCTTTCATAAAAATAACATAGATATTGTATACAGAAAGGAAGGCTAACTGAACAAAATCCGCCACATGATTGTGGACTATTACCGAGTCATACAAGTCATAAAACCCTTAATACTATCAAAGTACCAAACGCCTTTCCAAGGCCGAGACCACAAATTTGTTGCATAAGGAACAGAGATACAGAAGTTACAAAACGCCGGAAGAGGCACGGCCGAATCCACACAATCGACGCAGGCTAACACTTAAACTATTCAAACCCTCCATAATCTACAACTATACTAAAGAAGGAGCAAACCCTACCAGTTTGCGAGTAGAGTCAGGTTTGAATGGAGCCGGAGGTTGAAAGTGCCCAAAACCCTCGATAGCTAGCCACCAGGTCAACCTGCATACAGAACAAAGCGAGGTTAGACAGAGCTTAGCAAGTCAGGGGTATATTGAAACCAGAGAGCCAAGAAAAAGAGATGTGCAGCGAAAGAAAGTCATAATACTTACAGACAAGTCGACAAGGAGACCGCCGAGACAGAACCCGATAACCCTAACTGAACAAGGCACAAGAGCTGTGAGAAGTTGTAGCAGAAACAGGAGCAGAGTGAATCAGAGAATGATAAATTACCTTCGAAGGCGAAGAAGAACTCAGCAAAGCGGGAGCGCCGAAGTTGCAGACAATCTGCACAGTAACCACAACTAAATAACGAAAGCCGAAGGAACCAGGTGACAGAGAGCTCAGACAAAAATCAAAAACTTACCATTACACACAGGCGAGGACCAGCAGAATTACGCGCGCCCAAACAACTCATTAACCCAGCAAAGAAGACCCGGAGGCGCAGCAAATCACCAGAAATCGCAACAGGGTAAGACCCAGGACATGGACAGAGAGTAAGGTCCATAGAAAAACCGAGGAGCAGACCAGGTTCGAATCCGGAGAGCCGTCGCCAAAAACCCCAGAGCAGAACTCAACTGAGCCGACAGAGTGTAAAATGACCCGAAACGCAACGATTAGGGTTTAACAAGGGCGGGAATCAGATAGACCGGGTGAACCGGCAGGTGGCCATACCCAACCGGAAGAAAGGGTGTAATAAATAGTTGCAGATTGTACCGAGGGCCTGTAGAGTGATCACGTGGTTACGTTATCCACGTCACCCGTAGGGCTGGGCTATCACTTTGTTTTCACTGTTCATCACCATGATTTATGATGAATATATTTGATGCAGACATGTAGACTAGCGTAGAAAATAGTTTTAAGATATTGTTACTAGTATTCACTGGGAAGAGTTTATGTGGAATCTTAACCACCTCTTTTATGCTACAGCGAGAGGGAGGCAACAAATGAAGCAAATCATTTTTTTTGGATTCCAAAAAAAAAAAAAAAGACAACAACAACAACAACTATTTAACAACGCGCATCATTGTAACATAAAATATATTCAAGCTATTGCTATCTAAAAAAAAGTATGATAGTAAGTTAAAAATGAATACAAAATAGAAAATGGTTAGATCTTAATCTTTCTTAAAGTTTTGATAGATTTTGGGGCCATTGTTTTAAAAACAAGGTGAGGTGTGGTCTTTTGATGTAAAAAAATAGTATTTTCATTGCAGTTCTTATGGACCACACTTGCTTGATTTTCAAGATAAAATGGTTTAAATGATATTGAATGATCTCTACATTATTTTCAACTCTATGACACGTGTTAGATTTTCTAAGGCAGAATTTGTTGGATTAAAATAAGAACATGGCAAACACCATGGAGATTAGTGGAAAGGAGAAATGTGATCTTTTGAATAGTTTCAAGGATAATGAAGGAAATAATACATAGGTGAGTCAATAGTCAAAAGAGAAACATAGAAAATTTTCTCTAGAAGAATTGTAGTTGATGTTATTCTTGGGTTCAATTTCCATATTGAAGATATGTGCAGTTTTATTTAAGAGTAGATCTTAATTCCCATAGAAATTAAAAATATATTTAAAAGATTGTTATAGTCCTTTGTAGACACATGTTTCAAACTATAAAAAAATAGCTTTGTACTGATTAAGTTTTTCTATAGAAAGAGGAAGTGATCAAGAAGAAATATGGAGGTATTATACCAAAACAACCTTTGATTTCAAAGGTAGCAAATCACTATCTATTTCATTATTTGTGAGGCATTCATATTGGCATAATCAGACAAGGTCTTTAACTTCAACATAGGCCTCATGATTTGTAAAGCTCAAAGATACACTATAATTAAATTTCATTGTACCATGATCATTTCGTTTTATTAATATTTTTCTGTCTTTAAATAGTTGTCAAGAAATCTGTTAATGAATATTATAGGCTATTGCATTACAACATTTCCTTTGTAACATCTGCAATAGCTAGTTAAAAATATGCCTATTTTAAATATTATTTTTTAATAAATAAATTATATTTATTTATTCTCTTATGTTGGTATTCGTCGGCGCTGTAATCATCATACTCTTACTACTTAGTTACCCCCTACATCAATTACTTTGCAGCGTCCTCTTATTAGCGTTGGAGCATTCATATACAATATCGCCATGGATCTGAATTTAAGCTCTCTAGCCAACGAAAGTGTCATAAATGACCTGATAAGTCATTAATTGCCCGATCTCAATCACTAACGTTACGGGATTTGGGGTTGGTGTGATTTCACATGGAAGGATGGACCCAAAAAAATTATACAAATCTTTTGGAATTCCAAGAATTTGACGGTTGAAGTGTTTGAGTTTTTTCCTTTCAGCATTATATCAAAAACCCTAGCACTATGTCTTGAGAGACCCAAAATCCTATCAACTTTCCAAAAATTTCAACGAAATTTTATCAATTTCCATTATTTGAATTTCTGATCGGAGAACCCACAGTAATGGAGTTTTTACACCAACGTTTCGAATCCCAAATGGGATCCATCATCAGGGAAAAGAGAAAGATGAAGAGAAAGATGATAAAAAGAAGAGCCAGAGGGAGGAAATAAATACTCATGAGGGCAGAATAATAGAGGCAAAGCACAGGTCGGCTGGAAATAAATAATGAAACCTAATTTTAATTTTAATTTTATTTATTGATTTTGATTTTAATAAATTAATCTTATTTATTTAATAACTTTTTAAGATAATCTTGAAAAAATATATAATTACCTAGATACTAATATATATAATGATAATAATATCAATTTTTTTTTTTTTTTTTTAAAGAAAAAACTTGAAACCCTAAAGTAATAATATCTAAAAACTAGAATATAAATTTTAATATTTTAATATTTAAATCATAAACCTAATACTATTAATATTTATATAACCTAAAGACAAAACTAAAAACTTTTCATCTAAATATTTAACTAACCTAAGGACTCTACACACATTCATATATATATATTAGAATTAATAATAATCAAGCCTACAACTTCATAAATATATATTAGAGTTAATAACAATCAAGCCTAAAGCCTATATCAATTTCTAAAGACTAAAGTAAATATTTTAATCTCTTAAAACTATATATACAATTATTATCTAAAACTAATGTAAATATATTAATATTAATAAATATGATTCTATAAGTTAATGACTCTATATGACAAAATAATATAAGTTAATGACACTATGTGACAAAATAATATTAATATATAAGACAAATAACTTAATAATAATAATATGGTTATAAAACTTTAATATTAATATAAATATGACTATATAACCTAAGAAATTTTTTAAACCTGATCACTATATGACTTAAAATATTTTTAATTATATGACCTAAAGTCTAAATAGCTTAATATATGAAATATTAATAAAAACCTAGCCACTATCTAAATAAATTCAAATTAATACAAATTAATAAAACCTAAATTCTATATTAATTCAATATTAAAGACTAGACTATACTTAGAACATGCATTAATGCCTAAATATTTTATTAAAATCAAACATTGAGGATATATTAATAATTAGGGTTATAATATAAATAACCTAAAGACAATATTACTATGAAAGTCAAAACACTTGTTAATGTCTATAATATTATTTATATCTACTATGAAAACTTATATTAATATCTAACTTGATAACTATCTTACCTCCTAGACACCTTTACCTGTTAGACAACTTACCTGGGGCCGGGCTGACGTTTCTTGATTTCACTGATCAGGGGAAGCCAGCTTCCGCTAATCTCCAATCCGCTGTCTCTGTTCAAATTACAAGGATGCTTCAAGATTTCGAGGGCTTCTCTGATTTTCCGTTTCTGATGCTGCTCTTCTCTTGCGATGATTGAGGCGTTTTCTAAGCAGATGTGGTGTTTAGTCTTCGAGGAGTGTTCTGCCAAGGCTGAGGTACGAGATCTTCCATTCCTGATATCAGCGCCATGTTCTTTCAGTCTTGTCTGGAGGGAGCGACCAGTTTCACCTATGTAGCTTTTCCCACACGAACAGTCTATTTTATAGACTCCTTTGAGCTGCAGTTTATCAATATCATCCTTAACCGATTTTAAACTTTGTCTGATGGTACCGGGAGCTGAGAATTGCGTTAGAATGTTTCTCTTTCTTAGGATCTTTGCCATTTTATCTGTGACCCCATGGATATAAGGTAGAAAAACCCTACCATCATGAGGTTGATCCTCCTCTTTAGGTTTGGGAGAGGACAACCTTTTTTCGGCTTTCTTTATGGCTTTTTTAATCTCATGATCCTTGTAGCCTATATTTTTGAAGGTTGAGATTAAATGCCTCTTCTCTTCATTTATATGTTCTGTGTCAGAAATTCGGAGGGCTCTAATGGCAAGAGTGTTCAGAACGCCAAGTTTTTGGGCTGGGTGATGGTGGGAATCCGCATGAAGGTAGCTTTCCGTGTGAGTTGATTTCCTGAAAACCTTATGGCCCAACGAGCCATCCTCTTTTCTGATGATAAGAATGTCCAAGAAAGGGATGCTCATATTTTCTTCAAGCTCCATAGTGAATTTTATATCAGGGGAAATGGAGTTAAGGTGATTGAAAAACTTGTTGAGTTCTATTTTACCATGGGTCCATTTTATATTGGTGTCATCGACAAAACGCTTCCACCAAGCTGGTTTTAAAGGATAGGATTCCAAGGCCTTCTTCTCAAAATATTCCATGTACAAGTTGGCCACAATTGGCGAGAGGGGTGATCCCATTGCTACACCAGATGTCTGTTCATAAAATGTTCCTTGGAATGTGAATACAGTTGACCTTAAGCAGACTTCAGCCAGCTTTGCGGTTTCTGGATCGGTGACACTTCTTATGACCTGAATGGCTTCATCAAGAGGAATCTTCGTGAATAAGGAAACCACGTCAAAGCTTACAAGGATGTCATCCTTTTCCATCCTTTCATTTTTAATAAGATTCACAAAGTCATGTGAGTCTTTAATGAAGGAGTCAGTATTTCCAACCAGGGGTTTCAGAATCTTGGCTACATATTTAGCAAGCTCATAGGTTGGGGAGCCAATGGTATTAACTATCGGTCTCAGGGGAACACCCTCCTTATGGATCTTGGGTAATCCATAGATTCTAGGAATGGTTTCACAAGAGGGGGTTAATTTCTTCTTCAATTTTTCGTCAAGGTTGGAATCTGATATAATCTTTTTTACATCCTTCATAATCTTGGCCATGGGATTACTGCTAAGCTTCTTATAACTGCCACAATTTAGGTGATCATTCATTTTCTTAACGTAGTCTTCTTTATCAAGGATAACTGCTGCTCCTCCTTTGTCTGCTTTAAGAACAACTATTTTGTCATTATTTCGTAAGGAAGTGAAAGCCTTTTGCTCTTCCTTACTCAAGTTACTTTTGGGAGCCTTGGCTTTCCTCATGATGAGAGAAAACTCTTGTCTTAATGCCTCCTTGTCTTCAAGAGGGAGGTTGCTAATCCCATCTTCAATGCAACATATCATCTTTTCAATAGGGAGGCTTTTAGGGGCTAATGCAAATCCCATCCCTTTGCTGAGAACATTGACTGCTAACTGGTCGAGAATCTCGGAAGACAGGTTAACTACTTTTCTTTTTGATGTTGATGCTGATCCATAAGAGTTTTCGCCAGTCTCCTTGCCACCCTTGCTCAGTTCATTGCAGTTTACCACATCTTTTTGGAAACTGGCATTATTAGAGTTTGATTCTAGCCTTTTTACACCCTCATAGAATTTTCTGTCATGCGCATCATTTCTGGAGATATGCATCCTTTCGAAACTATCCACCTTGTTTTTATTCTCGGCCTTGCCCAGGGAATAATTATTATCTATGATAATCCTATTTGATGCTTCTGGATTAGGTTCACCATAAAACACCTCTGCGTTTATAATTTCATACTCATTATTCTTAATGGAGTTACCAATTAAATTATTATTAGAATATCCATCTGTCTCACATGCGCTGTCACTATTAATACCTGCAATGCTGGTCGATTTAAACGTTCTGCTCTCAATATTTCTCTCCAACATTTCAATGCTACCGGTTTGTTTCGTATTAATTTCTTTGCCACCGCCATTTTTACCACAAAACAACTCTGCGCTTTCTCCTGAAGTGCTGGTTGAATTAAACGTGCTGATTTCGATGTTTTTTAACAACATTTCCATGCTATCGGTTTGTTTATTATTAATGTCACTGCTTCCGCCATTTTCAACACAAAACACCTCTGCGCTGATAGTGTCCATTACTGTGGGTTCTCCGATCAGAAATTCAAATAACACAAACCACAGATCTCTGAAATCCAATTTCCATTAATTTCTGGGCTAAGTTGTGGCCATAGATGAAAAACATAATCATCAATGCAGGTGCAACTGGCTTTAAAGTTACAAATTTTCTTTACGAAAGATTTCAAATATGTGTCTAGTCTTAATAAATTCTGTCTCGTCCGCCGCCGTTGTGCAGTTTTTAACAAGCACGCGGAGGCGCTGCACCAAACTGCTAATGTGACCACGAACAACTTAAAAAACCTCTTACTACCTGGTTTTCAGAAGTTGTTTTGTGGCCCATTGTTTTGTAAAGTGGTTTACCTATTTCAAAATTTGTTCGTCTGAGCTTTGATGCTCCTATATATATATACCCCTGACTGCTTCTGGAATTAACGTTCTGGCAACGGCAAAATGGTGATGGTAGGCGAAGAGAGTAAAGCTATGGCTGTGGAACGTGGAATGATAAAGGTATTGTCACTCTCTACACATTCTGACAACGGCAAAATGGTGATGGTAGGCGAACAGAGCAAAGCTATGGCTGTGGAACGTGGAATGATAAAGGTATTGTCACTCTCTCCGGCATCTATGTGGGATATATAAATTCAGTTTGCACTGTTTTTTTTGTTTCTATTTTTTCTACTCTAACACAGGTTTGTTTTACTGAGAAAATACAACATGGTTTAACATTCCTTGTAATTTGTTGCATGTGATTGTCAGTTTGTAGATTTCGAAGGGCTGACCAGGCGAGTTCTCGTTCGCAAGAACTCTGATACCACAATGACTTTTGAGAGCTTTACGGAGCATATCAGGCGCGCGTTTGGCATACGCCAACGGATACGTCTGAAATATTGTAGGGACGGGGGAGTTGTAGTTGTAGATGATGAGGTGGGTTGGCAAGAAACCTCCATGAGTTTAATTGCTAACCAAACCCTCCCCGTCGTTATTGACCGCTTAGTTTTACCTGAAAAGCCTTGGGAGTCTGAGGGAATCTGGACACAGACGAGTCGGAATTCCATTGGAAATCCTGCGTTGTTTGTATGAATTTCTCACAGCATAAATGAAACCCAACTTTTTCTGTTTATATTCACAACACTAGAGTAGGCTTTACTTCTTCCATATTTTTGGAACGCAAATGTTAGGTTTCTGCGTGGTTAGCCTATGCGAACTCTGTAAACTCGCAGCCCTTTTTGTAATGTTATTTTCTAATCTTTGATACTACCGCCTATATTGCATTGCGTATTTAGCAATATCTATCATTGAATTTTCTTCGCGTGGTTAAGGTCGGAGAATAATTCATAGATATTTTGAGCGCAGTTTAAGAAATTGGTGAATCTCTAACTTGGAGAAGTACATGTCTAACTGTTCTTTACAAGACTCTGTTACAATTTTCGAACATGTACAATGTTTCGCAGCACAAACTAAACTATCTCTGTGAAATGAAACATTTATTAATTTTTCGTTGGATTATCTTACATAAATATTATAACTTGTTATATTATTATTAATTTGAATAATATAACATCTTGAACTCATACAAAAGACAATTTTTGTAGTTGTTAAAAAACCGAAATATATTAAGCAGATGAATAACCAATTTATTTTATAGGCTATTGCCTCGTAGACATTAAAATATTTTTTTTGTTTCTTTCTTTCAACTTCTGAGCTCATAAAAGCAAACATTTGAATTCTCTTAAACTGACACAAAAACAACTTTTTCTAGTTGTCAATGTGATTTTTTTTGAACTCACACAATAGTAACGGCAAGCATAAGCATTGTAGTTATGCTATAAACTCACCTAAATACTTATTTTCCAGGTTAATAAAATTAAAATTTAACTTGCACAAATATGATATCTTAAATTATCATATCGAATTACTTAATTTATAATTAATATATCTTAAATTCCAGGTTAATAAAATTAAAATTTAACTTACACAAATATGATATCTTAAATTATCATATCGAATTACTTAATTTATAATTAATATATCTTAAATTATCATATCAAATTACTTAATTTATAATTAGTATATCTTAAATTATCGTATCAGATAAGTTAATTTATAATTAGTATATCTTAAATTATCATATCGAATTACTTGATTTATAATTAATATATCTTAAATTATCATATCATTAACTTAATTTAAGATATATCTTAAATTATCATATGGAATTATTTAATTTATAATTAATACATCTTAAATAGTAATTAATTTAAAATATTAATATATTTTTTTTAATTTATTAACTATGATATTAATTTATATAATTTTTATAAACAACAATTTAGTATTTCGTTGTAAATATTCCAATTCCATACAACATTTTACACCGTTGCTTTTATTAAACATTTTATTTTTTGATTTTATATAATAACATTTTACACCGTTGCTTTTATTAAACATTTTTAATTTTTTGATTTTATATAATATTTTTTTTTGTACGTAATGCCCGGATAAGATTAAAGCAAATCAAATTGGGAAATGGAATGTTAGGTAAGTTTCATAGAGGTGAGCTGCTTGTCCCGATGAGGCTGAATTGATTTTATAGACCAATTTTTATTTTTTTATTTTTAATTCAATACTATAATTCTAAACATATGTTTGTTACTTCAGATTTTTTTCACTCTTTGTTTTTATGAATTTTGTCAATGTTTAATTTCTCTATATATATAAGAGTGTAACATATAAGAGTGTAACATTGTGTTTGGGGTTCCGTTGGTTTTTTGTGTTACCTGTGTGCAATAGATGTTGGTCGCAGGCAACATATGTTGGTTTCAAATTTGATGTACAGATGATGTATATATTGTATATGTTGCTTTTTCACCGGAAAAAAAAAAATATAAGTTTAATATGTATATATATATATATGTTTTTTATTAAAAGATTTAATGGAATTAACATTTATTATTATTCTTTATTTTTTATTACTTTATTACTTCTTTATTTTTAAATACTTTTTCCTGGTCTATAGTTATATTTTTTTAACATCAATAATATTTTTATATATATATGTGGCTTTTTTTAATGCCCAAAAAATATGAGTTTAATATATATATATATATATATTTATTTGTTTTTTTATTAAAAAATTTAATGGAATTAACCTTTATTATTATTCTTTATTTTTTTATAACGTAGTTTAAACATATTTTTAAATATATGTTTAAATATTTTTTTGGTCTATAGTTAATTTTTTTTAACATCAATAATATTTTTATATATATGTGGCTTTTATTAGAAAAATTTAATGAAATTGATATTCATTATTATTCTTTATTTTTCATTATATAAATATTAATATATTTTGTTAGATGACTATAATTATTAAGTGAATTTTATATTGTTACATGATAATAATCATTATGTGATTTTTTTTTAATGTAATAGTACTTGAAAATAATTATCAAATCATTATAAGGTGAGTGAAAACTTTTTATTTATTTTTTTATTTTTTTCAGAGAGAAAAAGCTTCATGATTTATATTAAGAGGATATAAAAGTAGAGATACAAGAGTAGACATAAAGCCTTAGGAGTAGATATACAGAAATCTGATACTGTCATGGGATCAGAACCGCATGGATCTGTAAGAAAGATCGAATACATTGAGCGCATAGCGCCACAAAATCTCCAGGGGAGGAATCCAGCAAAGGCAAGATATATAAAAAAATCTGGGTTCAACAAAAATGCCACGAGGGAAAGAAACATAAGATGCCAAGTAAGATATTAATCCACAGGAGACATATATCCCAAGATTTTGATCAAGATGGATTCAAGAGGCAAACAGGAATTGTGGAAAGTGTGTTCATTCCTCCACTTCCAAAAGAACCAGCAAGCAATAATGAAAAGAGAATGACAGGCAGAGCATTGCGCGCTCCACCACAAGAAACCATCCACTTTAAATTTTTTATTTTTCAAACTATCCATAAATATAAGCATTAGAAGTTGAAATAGTTTTCAGCAAATCAATACCACACGGAAATAGATCAGACAAACAAACATGAAAATAGGGCTCCTCGTTAAGGGTAACAAAATTCCTGTTACCAGATGAAGTAAAATAGATGAATATTACTAATCGCAAAAGTTGCATTACTAGAGTTCAAAGCGACGTGGAAGGGAAAGCCCGATGTAATAATATCACGAAAGGAGCTAATTCGGAAATAAAGCACTCTGATTTTTATCTTGAATTATTGTACTTTAGGTTTGGGTTTTTATTTTTTTTTGTTTTCACTTAATTGAGCAGTTTTAAGTATTTTTTATAAATGTTTTTACTTTCCTGAGATTTTAGGTTTATTTTAATGGTATTTTATTTCTTTTAATTTAAACTAGTTTAAGTAATTTTACTTGAAATAAATATAGTTCGAATAATTTATATGATTCATTTTATTTTTAATATATTTTCTTCCGTTGAGTTTACTGAATTTTATTTTATCTTACTTGAATCTTATTTTATTTGAACCTTATCTTATTTTAGTTTAATTAATATGTTTTATTATGTGTAGTTTTTAGTTTTACATTATTTAATATAATTTTGTTTAGTTATTAAATTTTATTATCTTATTAATTGGAGTTTAAAACAATTTTAATGAAATTATCTGATCTCATCATTAAATAAAATTTAAATTTAAACTGTATAGTGTTATTATACATTTGAAACTAATATCCACAACATATATTTAACCATATATCACAACATATATTTAACCCCATATATATATATATATATATATATATACTCAGATGGTGAATTGAGAATTTTAGAATGTTGTTTTAGAGAATATCAAATCATGATTTTTAACCTATTTAATTTTTTGTTACACAATTTATTATTGTTTTTTTAAAATAAAACCCAAATTAACACTATGATTAAACCGGGTAATTATCACTGAAATTATTAGTTCTTTAATATATTAAAATATTTTTAATAATTAAAAATATTTATTTTTTGCGATATTCTAAATATATTTAATTAGAGTATGAACAACTAACATTGTGAGATGATCAATTAAAACTTTCATAAAAAAATAGAAATGAAAGTGAACATGTTGTAGTAGTACTAAAATGTTGTGTTTTTGGTGAGCTCACTATTTCATTGGTTGTAATGAAGTTTTAAAACTTTTATCTTTTTTTTGGCAGTTTGGTTCAAATTAATATGGAGAAACTTAGTTTCAACAATAATGAGATGTCAATTCCAATGAACTTGTTTTGCACAACCAATTGTCTCCTACAAAGATCATGGGAATTGAATATGATTGATATTTGTGTTTGTGAATTGTTATTTCTCAAATGATGACTCTTTCATTTGAAGAGCAAAATGAGTTGCCATGATGTGATTAGAATAAAATTGAGTTGGGATGATTTGATTTAGTATTAAATTAATTCTTAATAGAAACAAATTAATTAATGTTTATAAATAATTCATAATAACAATTGATTTACTATTAATTTAACAACTAAATTATAACTAACACATTTATATAAATTAAATGTCTCATCTCTTTAATCTACAAAATAAAATAAAAATAAAAAAATATTATCCAGCATAATTACATTGCATATGTTTTACAAATATACCTAGGATATACGTTTAATTGAAGCACTTTGGGACATTAATGCAATACAAATCTTTCTGAACGAGAGTTTATTTTTAAAGCATATTACAGTCATTTTACATGAATGACACAAGGCTTTGTCCTTTTGAGTTTGGCGGGAGCAGTCCTCGGAATCCTATCCGTATCCTTGCGAGATGTTCTCCCTTCCTCGGCTGTAGTGCGTCATCGACGATCGTCTTCCTCTGCCCACATCCAACGACGATTGAACGATCCCTTAACTCTGCCTAATCCCCAGTAAGGGTCTCATAGTTACTGTCATTTGGGTTTTGAAGTTTGGTTCTCTAGTAATGGCAGTGTTTCGTTGCTATGTTTCAGGTGGTCTGGTTTTGAGTTTCTTCGGCCAGAGGTCTTCTGTCACGCTCTAACATATAGTAAAAAAAAAAAATTCTTTACATACAACAAAACATACTAATCCACTTATGTTATAACAAATCTCGTGTACACATATTCATACATTATTTGACCTAAGTGATTGTGCAATAATACTATAGCACGTATGATGGGTTTTCACTTTGACATACATGTTTTACACTGCGCCACATGCACGTTATAATCATCATGGAAATAATTCATTGACTTACTATGTGTATCCGCTTTGGTCTACATGCCATATATATAATGTACACAACTCTCTTATTGGATTATTCAACGGTGCTCTTTTGTATTAGTGTTAAGGTGCGGAGTCAAGGTTTTGCTGCCACGGTGCACTCCGGGTACCCTGAGCTGGCACCTCCTTAACTGCGGAATTAAAGGTTTATGCATTGGAGTTTGACTTAAACTGTTCTGATCTGAAGTGAGGACAGTGAGGCACTGTCGCTTACAGTCCTTGATTAATGTAGTTCATCCATTTAGCGTGATCAACGGTCCTCCTCTGTCTTGCCATGTGCGGTGGCGTGCTGTTGAGTTGCATGACTTACGAGGCTAGCTCCTCGGTCTTGACACTTCGCGCTAAAAAGATCATTCCAAATCCTTCGCTCTGATCAAACGGTGGATGTAACCCTGTTCAGATCAAGGGTGTAGCTTGTGCCACGAATCGGGGTTATGGATTGAATATTTAAGGTTTGATTTATGGCGACTTGGTTATTGTTTTCACTTTGCAGCAAGAGCCTGGCTGTCGAAGCTCTCGGCTCTGCCGCATTCGACCGTCGACTGTTTAGATCTTCACTGCTCCAGGGTTCCATGATAATCCATGCCATAAGGAAACCAATACAACTCGGTCTCTGAATAGGTTAAGTTAAGTTCTGAAAAGCATTCTTATGGTATTTTCGTTTTAATTTACTAGCTCACAGCTGCTCGGCAAGGTTCTCAGTCATTACTTGTTCTCATGTTTTGTTTTCAGGGCAGGCTTGCAGTCATTCGAAGGGCATTTGGGGAGGAAATCCAACCCTCAAACCCTCGGCCCTTTCCATCACAGGTATGAGAGTTCTTTCGCTTCCCGTAGAGTTTATTCGGCTTTCCCACAGCGCCGTGGCTAACCTCTGTTCTACTGAACAGGGAAAGCCATGGTACCCTGCTCCCATGAGCATTCTGCCGCCATGCCACCAGGGTTTCGATACTATGAATCTATATAACTTAGGCTTAGTTCTATTTGAGTTTGTATTTGGACTGTTGTTACATATTAAGTTCCGGCGACCTCTGTTTTAGTCCGGACCCTCGTTTAAATGTAACTAAGCACAGCTAAGTTCTGGTGTTGGTTCGGCTCATGGTATGACCGATAGTAAGATACAGTTCTGTCTTTGTATATTTAACTGTTGCTATAATTTAATCCCGAGCTCGTCTTTGTTTTACAAGCTATTGTATATTTATTTTGAATTTAATTAAGCGTTATACTGTTCTCGGCACGTTTGTGAACTCGGCATGTATTATATGGTTATCTTTTCAGCCTTAAGCAATTTATGCATTGCAACTATTTTGAGTAAGGATTTAAGTTCTGTATCTCCTTTCTGGTATATGTTGCAATATCCGTTTATGTTTGCTAGCTTTCAGCTATGGTGTTCTCCGCCTTTCTCGATTGAACCCTAGCTCAACTAAGGTCACTCGTTCTGAGCGAGGGTTTATGTAAATATTAGCTGAGAATGGTTGTAACCAGAGTTACCGCGCATTCCTCGGCATATTTATTCAAATGATTTAGTTAATAGTTTTCATATACATATGACTGTGGTTTGAATATGCACATACGAATTTCAGAGGTTCTGTTCCAAGTATGTTACAGATCTTATGGCCCTCCTGGCCGAGGTTTTATACCTGAGTATTCTTTACTCGTTTCGAAATATTAATTCGGGTTCCGATAACATGCATTCTTTTCCTAAGACGTATTAGCATCTTTATATAGCTAAATGTCTTGTCTTTACATTATTTTACGTTCTTGACAGGGTGTCTGTATAATCTTTCGGATCTTGCTGTTCATGAAACTATGATTCCTTTCTTTGGCATGCATGTGTATCTAAGGGTCTGCACAGTTCTATCATTGAACATATTTTTGCTATCTCGGCAGTAGCAGTAACCTGCTTACTCCGTTACTACTGTTACTTCAGAGTAAAATATGCAAGGGTTTTACTTTCGTTATTTTTCTTTAAAATGCAAATGTAGTCCAATCCGTCTATATTACAGTAGCTATCATTTCTTGCTTATTTTCTGTTAAGAAAGATAATCAGATAGTTCTGCTGTATCTAACTTTTAGCACACAGCATACAGTCATATAAGAGACATTTCAGTAATTAATTTAATCATAGTAGGCCATACCTGTTTCTTGTATGCAACCTACTTGTAATGCTTGTCAAACCACCCGTCCGTAGGAAGCTCTTCACTCTCTTCCACCCCCAAGCACTTGCAGGTCCTACTCGACCGCAATTACACTGGTCTCGCCAGTAAAACGCTATCTGATCCTAACCAGACATAGCGTGCACAGGAAAAAGCTTTTCCCTTATGCCATCTGATCCTAACCAGACATAGCATACATCTTCCTTTTCCTTTCTTGTCTCTGCCATCTGATCCTAACCAGACTTGGCATTTTTCCCCTTTTTCCTCTGGGGTCTCAACTACCTCCAGGTAGTTAGGGTTTCCAGGTAACTAATTCCTCAGTTACTAACCATGATTAATCATAACTCAGTTCAAATAATATCAACACAATTGTTTATCATTTCATAAAATTAATAATAGGGTTATATATATATTTTCAAATAAAGTCTTTGTTCAATAGTTACTTTTACTATTACCAACATTAACTTTTCACAAGGGGTGTTACATCTTCACTGCTCCTATAGCCTATACCAATTGCGCGGCCTGGCAGGTAAAAGCTCTGCCTGCCCCTACGATTTTATGGTTTTTATCTGCGAACTTTGTTTGTGATTTAAGGTAGCGCTTCTGGTTTTTTTTTTTGACTCTGTTTCAGGTGTTCTCCGGAGGTTACGGCTACCCAACTAACATCACATGGCATACTATCCGGAACTTTGCCAAGGCAGGCGTTCTAGAGCCAACAACCTTCTGGGTATGTGAATGATTTAATTCTTTAGCGATTCCTGAACATTGGAATAGTGATGGAAACCTATTCGAGGGGTTTTCTGGTTTAATTTAGGCTCTGGTTAAGCTACCTCTACCGATGTTTTAGCTTCATGGGCTCAAAGATAAATGCTATTTTGCACTGTTAATTTGTTAATGTAAAAAGGAAGGCCAACCCTCATGGTGTTTAATCATTTATGCCTGAATATATACAGTCGAGGGTTTTCTTTTTCTATATCTCTTATAGCTGTTTTCGTTTTCTTTGGGAAACTTTCATGGGTTTTTGAGTTGGGTTCTAAAACCCTCTCGGTTCTGGTTGTTTTGTTCCATAATGTATTGTTTAAACGCTTGCTATGGAATATAAGTATTATGCTTGTTAGCTCTATTTGTGCTTGTTATGGCGTGGGCTCTTTAAATGGATTTCGGTCAGCCGTGGAGGCATGGTGATCACTTGGCACCACCGGCACTGGTTAAGAGTGTTATAACGTGACTCTTTTGACCCGAGGATTAAATTGTTACATCTTGGGAGATTTTTATATTTGTCTTGTATACTATTAAAGGAATTCTGGCAATTTATCAGTGGTATTTATTATTTTTAACGCATGCACAGATGTTTTTGAGAATGTCTGTCCCAAATCTTGTCAATCGACAGTTACTGTCTATGCTTGGAACAATTTGTTACTTATGCATATAATTGCATTAATTAAGTTGGGTCTGGGCACCGTCCTGAGGGCCTCAAACCCTCACCCAGCAGTGAAGAAAATCTGGTTTTTTTTTTTAATTCAATTATTTCCATTGAGATAGTCATTTAAGTTCTGGAGTTTTTTTTTTTAAGTATTTCTTTCAAGCTTTCGTAGTGTTAAATTCTTGGTACCAGCCACTATTGACTATTCTATAATCCATTGTTTCCCCTGTTTTTCCAGAACAATGTTTAGGCTACATGATTTCTTTTATTTTGTATCGCTCTGTTTTCCTTTATTTTGTATCGCACTGTTTTCCTAGAGAATGTTGACTAGTTTCAGTGATTTCTTGAATGTGGAATCTAATCAAAATATTTCTTTTATTTGGTAAAGATTTTCTGATTCCTTTGCTTACAGTCTTATACTGCTTACTGTAAATATCTATGTTGTAGTTTACTGTTTTTTTCCTACTTTGTTAAGGATACACTGGACTTATCATTATGATGTAGTTTACTTAAGGATATACTGGACTTATCATTATAGTGTACAGTGTCTGTCTTAGAATTTAATTTATAATCATTTGCAATTTTCTTGAAAAGTTTCCAAGTCTTCTTATTATTTATCAGATACTTAGTTACTTGAATTACTAGATTACAAATTTTTACTTCTGTTACCATTATTTACTAAATCTGGACCATAAATTCTCTGGGTATTTAAACTACTTACCTGTATCTGTTTAAGACTATCAGCGTGTTGCAGTCATAACTATGCTTTCTTGTTTTAACCTCCCAACCATGAGACTTGCTTTCAGGTCCAAGCCTCCCCCCAATCTTTTGTTCTAAGCAAAGATGCTTTCTTCTTGCAACTTAATTTACAAATGTTTTTTTGCAACTTAATTTTTCACAGCATCTACAACTATATGGACTTAACTAGACTTAGCGTTTTATCCCTTTGATCTTTCAACATGGTACACTTCCCCTTTTTTCCTCTCGGTTCTCTTAAGTACTCTGTGTACCCTCTTGATCACCTCTTGGGAATTCATAGACATGGAAGTGGTTAGGGTTAGGTAACTACCTTTCCCTCACTTTTTGATATGAAAATAGTTACAAAATTTGTAAACATTCAACATTTGTTTTCCATTCATAATTAACAAAATTCTAATACATAATTCAAATGTTTATAATAATAATAAAAATGCAGTTTTTGGTAAATAAGAGTAACTATAAATGGATATTAAAACACTTTGTTTCTAATCAAAATATTTGGTTAGTATCATAAAAAAAATCATTAAAATATTTCAAATATTCAAATAAATAAAATATATCATTTGCCACTTTAAATTTTCTAAATATTATATGTTTGTCTATGATTTGTGATTTAGTGTTAAATTCATTGAATTTGACATAGTCACCTTTAATAAAATTAGGAATAAAGTTGTAATAGATTAAACAATTTTAACAAAATTCACACATTAACTTTTTGCATGGTAACAAGACTAATCTTTTGCTTTTGTTAGAGGAAAGAAGATAAAACAATTTTAACCTCTCAATAAATGCCTAGCAATCTCTAGCTACTTGAAACACAATACAAAACTTGAAAGTGAGATCTTCTCCAACTACTTGAAACATAATACAAAACTTCAAAGTGGGATGTTGATGTAGAATCTCAAATCCTTTCACTTGCGAGAACAACATACATTAATCATAGCCACAAGGAAAAAAAATACATTACATTAATCACAGCTACACGAACTAAAAAAAAACTTTTTGAATTCAGGAAGATTAATTTATTGAATTCTATTTCTTGTTATAAGATCAATTTCTTAAATTTTTTATATATTTGAATCCGAAAATCACTTCGGAAAAAAGGTAAAAATTAAGTTAGGGAAAAAATGCACTAAATTTTAAAAATTAGTAATTATACATCAATAAAACTTTCTTAATAAAATTAGGAAAGAAAAACTAATAATTAATTATCATAATAGTTATTAATTATAAAAGTTGTGTGTAAACAATTTAAACTATTATGATTAATATGATTGGAATTGAAAATAGAGAAAAAAAAAAACCAAAAAATACAAGTCAAATTAAAAAGTAATGAAACATGAGAAAAAATAATTTGGAAAATGTGCTTTAATTATTTTTTCCTCTTTAAACTTTGTCATTTTAAAAAACCACAAAAAGACAAAAAAATTACAAGTCAAATTAAAAAGTAATAAAATTACAAAAATAATTTGAAATTTATCTATTTATTCCTCTTTAAAATTTGTCATTTTAAATTGAAAATATGGAGGAAAAACTAGAATTAATGAAAATAGAAATAATAAAAAAATAAAATCAAAAAGTTTAATAAAAAGGAAATAACACAAAAAACAAAAAAAAAATAGTTAACTAATAGAAATGGAGGTTACTAAAGAGCATATGTTAAAATCTCAACCAATCACTTTAAAAATAAATAAATTTAACTAATAATTAAAAAACAAAAAATGAATTCTCAATGTTAAACTGTTAAATTTTTTGTCAAAGACAAACTAATAGGCAGTCAAAGACAGTAATACCATGCCCGCGACATGTATAATAAATGTGCTCACACACGTTAATTTACAAAGCTCATTCACATAGGATAATGATGAAAAAGGGTTGACCATGTTCTGTTATTTTATTTTAATGGAAGTTTTATACTTTTTAAGATTTAAAAACATCGTTATTAATTTTTAATATGTTGTTGATGCATTTTAGTTTTGTAACACTTAAAGGCATAGTCTAATTTATAGAAGAAATAACTTTTTGTCATATTAATTTTAACAAAATGTTGATTTGTCTATTTATGCATTAAAAAACATATTTTAAACAAGAAAATCACCTTGTTTGAAATTGTATGTGTTAGGATATTCCGACACATAGGAAATAGTTAAGTACAACTTGGTCTAGTGTAGAGTTAGGTAAAGTGTGTTTTTTTACCGTTGTACACTTTGTAACTTACAATCCGACGGTCACGATATGTAGTGATCCGACGGTTCATTCTCTCTTCGGTATTACCGACACTTGATCCGTAGCTTGACACCCGATTGGTCCATGAATTCTATCTAAAGCGCATGGAGGGTCATTTGTAGGGTAATCCGTGCATGAGAAAAGCTTATGTAAATTTTCATTCTTTGATTAATAAATTGCCTGAAGTGGCCGCGTTGGCTCAGACCGTGGACTGTTTCCCTCTTTGAGGGTTTTAACCACGTCAAAAATACTGGTGTATTGATCTGTGATCTGGTTGTGAGCGGTGTCCTTTTGGTGTTCTTTCTGAGGAACTTACCCTGTAAATTCCTACATGGTATCAAAGCAATTTGAGGGCCGCGTCCGTTGGTGATCCAAATCTGAAGCCGGTAGAACTGCATCCGACTGTCGTTTCCTAGATCTGTTGTTTATCACTGCTTTCGGGCCGAGTCGACTGCTCTGTTGTGTTCAGAGCATCTGTTCCAGTGAGGAACCCCTTTCGTTTCACGCGAAAAGGTTTTCGGTAGCCCTAGCTGCGTCATTTTTAAGATCTGGAGGTATACAGTGTTTATTTGTTATTTTCTCTCTGCTTATTTCGGTTTCGATTTATTTAGCTTTTCTTTAACCGGATCTATACCTTTCATTTCTGCGTATGCTCTTTGCCTTGCGACTCTGTGCGATCTGGGCAAATCAGAAACAGAAAGGAAGGATTTTTCTCATGCGTATGCTCTTTTCCCTGCACCTTAGTGTGATCTCGGAAAATCAGAAACATTGAGAAAAATATTTAGTTTTTCGGCTAAAGCTAACTTTGAGCCGCAAGGTTCAATTTTTGAAAATATTTAGTTTTTTGGGTAAAGCTAACTTCGAGTCGCAAGGTTCGTTTTCTTTGCATGTCCGTGTTGGGTTTTGTGTTTTTCGTTTTGTAAGGAAAAAGAGCTTTCTCAAAGCAAGCACGCAACCCAAAGCCCCCCCCCCTCTCTCTCTCTTAATTTTTTTGTATAGATCAATTGGTTCAAAGCTATTTTAAGAGAGTAGAGGTTTTGGGTTCAAGTCTCCATTTTGTGGGGGCGGACTTTTTCATTTCTGCACATTCCCGCACTTCGTCGGCAACTTCAACAACTTTTTTTTCAAAAAGCCATAACTTCTTCATCCGGAAGCCTTTTTCAGAGCCGTTTTTTTTAAACCAGCCTAATTTTTCGAGATCTATCCATTGGAACACTTACTTTCAGCATCTTCAGCTTTAGTTTCTGTTGAAATGGAAAGTCAATACCAAGTTACCCTTGACATCACCAACTACTTCCAATGGTTGTCCTACATGGAGGATTTACTTAGAAGTAAAGGTCTCTACCGAATAGCCACAGGCCAAGAAAAGAAACCGAAAGATGAAGACAAGGCTGCTAAATGGGAAAATAGACAAGATCAAGCACGTGGTTTGATAGGGATGTCTATTTCTCCAGATCTTAGATTCCATATTGCAGAACTTGAAACTCCTCATGAAGCAATGGAACAAATCAATAAAGTTTTTGGGATTAAAAATGAAATTAGAGCCCATCAACTTGAAAATGAGTTGCTTACATTGGACCCTAATAATTTTTCTTGCATTGAAGATTTCTTGTCTAGGTTCAAGACCCTTAGATATCTTTTGGAAGGTGTTAAGGTTAAGAAAGAAGATAGTAACCTTATTTATTCCATCCTTACTAAGTTGGGACCAGCCTACTTTGTATTTGTTTCCACCTTCCATTCTACAAGAGAAGCCTTCATTTCTCAAGGAAAAGACTACAAACCCCCTTCCTTTGACTCTTTTTGTGATTCTTTAATAAGAGAACAAGAAAAACTCTTACACCTTGGTCTTCTTAATCTTGGAAACTCTTTCAAGAAAGCGTTAGCCGCCCAGCAGCAACCAAATTCAAAGAATCCTAAAAAGTCATACCCTAAAAGGAATGGTCCTAAACCAAACAAGGGTCCTAAGCAAACTCAGCCTCAAAATGAAAGATCATTTCAACAAAATGATAAGACCAATAAAAACAAATGGAAGAAGACTGACAGACATTGCAATTTTTGTAATCGAGATGGGCACTTAGAATCAAAATGCTTTAAGAAGATGGAAGCCTTGGAAGCAGCAATGAAGAAGCATAACATCCATTTGGGGCAATCTTCAACTTCAACTTCATCTTCAGGGATGGCACTTTCTGCATGTGGTTGTCAATCATCTCGGTCTGGTTATGCATTAAATGTATCTTCTTCTTCTCATTCTCATGAGTGGCTCATTGATTCTGGAGCTTCTTATCACATGGCCAAAAACAAAGCCATGTTTTCTTCTTTAAATGATTGTAACACCAAAAATATCTATGTTGGTGATGATAGATCTTTCAATGTTGTAGGGACCGGAACTGTTCATCTAGACAATGGTCAGTTTAATGATGTATTATGTGTTCCAACCTTATCCTGCAACCTTCTATCTGTCTATCAGATAACTCATTCAGGTGAAGGTAAAATCGTTGAATTTTCACCTCATGATGTTGTAATCAAGGACTTAAAAGATCCTAAACAGATTTTGGCTACTGGCATTGCTGATGACTCTACAAGGTTGTATAAGTTTCACAACTTTGGGTCATCAAATCTTCTCTCAGTATTTGTTGCTCATAACGATGAAGTGAGCAAACTTTGGCATGAGCGATTTGGTCACTTAAACTATCGCTCCCTTCAGCATCTATGTAAAGAAAATATGGTGACAGGTCTTCCTATGGTATCTTGCAGAGATGGTGTTTGTTCCGGATGTGTACTAGGAAAACATCATCGGGATAGTTTTGAAAAATGTGCCTCTTGGCACGCCTCAACCCCTTTACAGCTTGTGCATAGTGATTTATGTGGTCCACTTCCAGTTGTGTCATTCTCTGGTTGCAAGTATTTCTTAACTTTCATTGATGATTTCTCCAGACGCACTTGGGTCTACTTCTTAAAACTCAAGAGTGAAGTATTTAACACTTTTTTGGCCTTCAAGGCCTTTGTTGAAAAACAATCTGGACATCAAATTCTTAAGTTAAGATATGATAATGGCGGAGAATATGTTAAAAACACATTCATCAACTATTGCACTGAGAATGGAATTCAAATGCAACATACTGTTCCATATACTCCACAACAAAATGGTGTAGCTGAAAGGAAGAATCGCACCTTAAAGGAAATGGCTAATTGTATGCTATAATCTAAAGGACTTGGTCTTAGTTTTTGGGCAGAAGCAATTAACTGTGCAAATTACATAATAAATCGCACTCCTACTAAGGCTTTAAAGAATATCACTCCAGAAGAAGCATGGAGCTCAATCAAACCAGATGTAAGTCACTTTCGTGTTTTTGGAAGTGAAGCGTGGGCCCATATTCAAGATGAAAAGCATAAAGCTTTAGAACCTAAGAGTGAAAAATGTACTTTTGTTGGATATTGTGAAGAAGTCAAAGGCTATAGACTTATTGCATTTAAGTCCAAAAATGTTATCATTAGAAGAGATGTAAAATTTGATGCAAATATATCGGCCTGCGAGCCTAGTCCGGCGGATGTGCCACCTCTCCCTATCTCTTCTACCTTTGAAAATATTTCTTCTTCAGATGATGAAAGTGAGGATGACAATCCTCCCCCACCTTCTCAGGATCCTCTTTCAGCTCCTGAGCTTCCAAAATGGGTTCGTGCTACTCGAGATGCAGCAGGTGAACTTGCCGGTGATCCTACAGATCAGCGACACACACGTTCTCAGTTCGAGAGAGCCTCTTCTTTACTGGCTCAAACTCCAGTAAATTATGATCCTGACACCTTTGCAGAAGCTTCAGGCCATCCAGATTGGGAAGCAACTATGAATGAAGAATATCATTCATTATTGGCAAATGATACATGGGATCTTGTTCCTTTACCAAAGGGACGAAAACTTGTTAGATGCAAATGGGTTTACAGAACCAAGTATGGACCAGATGGGAAAGTTGATAAACATAAAGCTCGTCTTGTTGCTAAGGGCTTTTCACAGGTTGAAGGCATTGACTACACTGAAACCTTCTCCCCTGTTGCCAAAATGAACTCTATCCGCCTTGTTCTTTCCCTTGCTGCCTCTTTCAAATGGGAAGTCCATCAGATGGATGTTAAATCTGCCTTCTTGCATGGGGACTTGCATGAAGAAATCTATATGGAACAACCCATTGGCTTCATACAAACAGACTCCAGCCTTGTTTGTCGACTTAAGAAATCCCTTTATGGTCTCAAGCAAGCTCCTCGGGCTTAGTATGCCAAAATGGATAGGTTTTTTTTAGAATCTGGCTTTTCTAGGTGTCATTCTGACAATACTGTCTACACCAAGAAAGTGGGCAACTCTCTTATCATCCTTTTTCTTTATGTTGATGATCTTATACTTACTGGTAGTGATCCCAACCTTATAAACCATGTGAAGTCTAGCCTCAAAAGGAAATTTGAAATGACAGACTTAGGACACTTACACTATTTTCTCGGTCTTCAAGTCTTGCAATCCAAGGAGGGTATTTCCCTTTCCCAGTCCAAATATTCTTGTGATATTCTACGTCATTTTCACATGGAAGACTGTAAGCCAGCCCCTTCTCCCTTTCAGTCTGGAGTCAAACTCTCAGTCACTTGTACTTCTCCTGAAGTTGATGCTACCTTATACCGTCAACTTGTAGGAAAACTTTTGTATCTAACCCATACTCGTCCTGACCTTTCCTTTGCTGTTGGCCTTGTTGCTCGGTTCATGCAAAACCCCCGTGAAAGTCATTGGAAAGCAGCTAAAAGAATACTTCGTTATGTTCGAGGTACAGTTCAGTTTGGGATTCATTACAGTGCCAAAGCATCTCCTCTATTGGTTGGTTTCACTGATTCCGATTGGGCTGGTGACCTTGATGATCGGAAGTCTACTGCCGGTTATGTGTTCACTCTTGGTTCAGGACCTATTACATGGGCTTGTAAGAAACAAGTTGCCATTTCTCTTTCATCAACAGAAGCAGAGTATCATGGTGTCGTAGAAGCTAGTAAGGAAGCCTTGTGGCTTCGTCAGATCCTGTCAGAGTTTGGCTTTCAGCAGCAGCATCCGACTACACTTTGGTGTGATAATCAAAGTGCCATTCAGCTATGCAAAGATCTAGTCCAACATCAGCGCAGCAAACACATTGAACTGCATATGCACTTCATCAGAAAGCTCATTCACGACCATGTTCTTGAAGTGCAATATTGTTCAACAGATGATCATGTTGCAGACATCTTCACAAAGGCTCTCACAGAGGCGAAGTTCACTAAAATTCGATTTATGGTTGGAGTTCAAGAAGTTGTCACTAAGGGGGGATAGGCTCTAGTGCCTCCTTCCTTCTCCTATTGTGTCATATTTGTAAATCCTTCAATCCTATCCCAAGTTGTTCTTAAGGGGGGATGTTAGGATATTCCGACACATAGGAAATAGTTAAGTACAACTTGGTCTAGTGTAGAGTTAGGTAAAGTGTGTTTCTTTACCGTTGTACATTTTGTAACTTACAATCCGACGGTCCCGATATGTAGTGATTCGACGGTTCATTCTCTCCTCGGTATTACCGACACTTGATCCGTGGCTTGACACCCGATTGGTCCATGAATTCTATTTAAAGCGCATGGAGGGTCATTTGTAGGGTAATCCGTGCATGAGAGAAGCTTATGTAAATTTTCATTCTTTGATTAATAAATTGTCTGAAGTGGCCGCGTTGGCTCAGGCCGTGGACTGTTTCCCTCTTTGAGGGTTTTAACCATGTCAAAAATACTGGTGTATTGATCTGTGATCTGGTTGTGAGCGGTGTCCTTTTGGTGTTCTTTCTGAGAACTTACCCTGTAAATTCCTACAGTATGGTGGGCTCCAGTGAAAAAGATTATTTTGTTTGAAAGTTAAACTACACTCTCTTATCTATTTTGAGTTTATAGATTTATTACACTTTTAGATGATGTAAAAGTTGTGTATTAATGTGAGTTTTAGGAAACTATTTTTAAGAAATTATGAGGTTTCTAAAATTTTAATTTAGTTAAACAATAATAATTAAATGGATGGTACGGATTAATTTCTATAGAATATTCATGAAAATATACACGAATTAAAGGTTGAAATTTATTTCCAAAGTAATTATGTACTTTTTTCTTTTTTAATTAAATTGATTAATTAAATAAAATGTCATATAACAAGTGTTTTATGAAGTAAGTGATGGTTTTTGAGCATGTGGTATTATAACATAACCTATTTACAAGTAAGAATTTGGACCATGATAAAGAGGAGATAAATCTCTATAGTTAAAAACCTTGTTCCATATATATTATAATTTAGTTGATTTTAATCATTTTATTTTAATTCTAATACCTTGAGATGCATTATGAAATAAAAGTTTTGATACTAATTATTGATAGAAGCCCAACAACTTGTGTATGGGCTATATATATATATATATATATATATATATATATATATATATATATAGATATAGAGAGAGAGAGAGAGAGAGAGAGAGAGAGAGAGACGGTAAATTTTATTAATGAAAATAAAAATTACATTTTGTAGATGTAGGGTGTGCATATGCAATCTTGAGCCATGAAATAATTGATACATATATCAAATACAGGGTACGTAGGCCCACTGAAAAACCCCATTAAAATGTACCACATGAAACCTTGAAGGTAGCCATTACATACAAAAAATCTATCAAACATTTGAGCAAAAAATGTTCGAAATCCTAGCAAAAACCAAGCTAGCAAAAATTCTAACCATAAAGACTCAATACAGGCCCGCCCAAATAACCCCAAAAACCCTACATAAATTGCGTCAAAACCCAAGCATATGACAATGACACTAGGCAAGAAACCCATGTCCCAATAAGAAGAAAAAATAAAGGCATAAAACCTTGCACCAAGAGAAGAAAAACCAAAAAAGAAAGCAAGGTACATGCTACCCTAAAAATCTCCAAAATGTGGCCTAGATCCAGGTTGCATGAAAGAAAAAATGGGTTGCAAAAAACCTCGTGGAACCTTGCAGAGCGTTGTGAAGATGCCCTCAGGAGACAGAAAGGATGACGGCGAGTAGAAGTTGAAAGTGACTCAAAATATAGTTATGATGATGGTCGCACCGATAAGAAGCCACAACAAATATGTTGAATACCTCTCACAACAGAAAAAACCCCTTTGCATGAAAGCCCATTCCATAAGGTAGCGACTAACCCAACAGGAAAAAGCATGAGAAAGAGCTTTCAAACTCCACCCCCCAAACTCGACCCAAACTAGATCCGGCAACGACAACCATGAGCTAGCAACAAAACCTACAAAGGCAGAGAGCCATGACAGAAAAGAAAGAGAGGCACAAACCAGGGTCGGAGTAGCTAGGGTTAGTTGCTCCGACCCTTCTCATATATATATATATATATATATATATATATATGGGTATAAGCATGTTAATGTGTCTCATTATATGACAAAAGCAAAAAAGTACTCAAATGAAAAAAAGATAAAAAAAAATAATATAAAAATATCGATTAAATGAGTTGAGTTTCATACTTGTTAATTATAAAAAATAAATGCTAAATTTGTAACAAAGGTAACTCACAATAAATTTTGGTAAAAGCTATAGTGAACCTATTTATTGGGTTTAGAAAATATAAATAATGTTATAAAAAGTAAATACTAAATTTGTAAATAAGTCAACTCATAGTAAATATTGGTAAAAGCTATGGTTAATCACTCACAAAATATAAATAACTTTATGCAAAGTTAAATGAAATGCTAAAACTCTTTAAAAATATATATAAAAATAGAAGTAGAATTTAAAACAAATAATTTTTTATATTATATTTTGAATAATATAAAATACGTTATTATAATCATAATTAAAATTTTTATTATAAAATATATAAAATATATTTAAAAATTTTTCAAAAAATAATTTTAACATTTTGTTATATGTTATTTTCAAATTTCTATTAAAAAATTTGAATTTATAAACTTGAAAGGGTAGTTTTTTGGGTCGCGGTTTTATATATACGAAAATATGATCATTTTTACTAGTATTTTAATAATAATTAAAAAATATGCTTATTTTTTATTTTTAAATTTGTTTAGCAATCTTTAGAATGTTTACAACACATCTCTTAAAGAAATTAGAATTAAAAAACATAAATCAATAGAGAAATGGGGGGTCGCGGTTTTGTCACTACTTAAAAAATTATGTAAAATATTAATGATACCTTTTAAAGAAAATGAATAAATTAGATAAAAATTATATATTAAATTTTAGAAAAAATATGACATGAAATTGTATTTAAATTGACATGTTTTGTCTTCTTTTACCACCACCTAGTTTTTGATGATTTTGTAATTTTAAGAGTAAACATTCCAACTCCATTTATTTTTATAAAACTTCTTTGCCACAAAAAGGGAAAAAGTGATACACATTAACATGCTTTTACCCATATATATATATATATATATTTCCCCAAGGAAAAATTGCAATTTTCATTAAGAATTGAAAATTAAATGTTGTAGATGCTTAAAAGAATATGTTGTATGGGTGGATTCCCACTATTAGTATGAAAATCAACGATATACAATCCCAGGTTGGGACACTGATAAGTTTTTCATATGGTATGTCTATTAAAAAATAAATGTCAGAAAAAATATATACATGAAAAACTGTTAATATATATAATCGTAGTCATATCTCAAAAAACCATATAATCAGGGCGTCACTACCCCGTGTTGCTGGTCATTATCGGGTCCATGAAAATATTTGTAGTGTTCCTGATGAGTCTGCTCCTGTATCATCCAGAGCCCGCGTGGTTGGTGCGAGGTCTCCTTGGATAATCTGTCAGAAGCCTAGTTATGCTCTTTGTATATGTGATGACAAGAGATATAATCAAATTGTGTTTTCATAAGCATAGTCTCATGCAAAATGTTTTGAATCTCATAATTAAATAATATTATTAAATTTAAATTTGCTTTTAAATTTAACTAAATTCAAATATTAATATTATATCTATAATATTTTCATATGTTATTCTTTCTATGGTTTTTTCATCTTTCACCTTTTTTCATCACAATAGATTTAAATTTTCTTTTGAAAAATAATTAGATTCGAACATTGATATTATTAGTCCCTGCCAAGGGAGGACTATAGAAATAGGTTTGTTCGCTGACCACTAATAATTTACCATGACAATTTCTAATGTTTAATTTTATAGTTAATTAAAGTATTTTTTTAATGAAAAATAAAATAAAATTTGTTAGCTTGTAATTGGCTTAAAAGTTTGTGTGTCTTATTTCAACCTTCTTGAAATATGTTCCATGTCATCGGTGAAATTTGGTCACCCTGAGAATTAGCCAATTTTTAGGGGATCACGGTTGGTATCGTGTAATGAAAATAAAATTAAAACTAAACCTATATTTAAGTAAATTATAATAAATTTTCATACTTTGTCACCTTCATATTTTTCCATATTCATATATCACATTCTAAAACCCACATACTTTCAAAATATATTCACTATTACATTAGCATATAAATGGATTTGTAAAAAAGTACTTAAAAGCTAATTGGATGCAACATTGAAAATGCAACAAGATGATGGAGCTTAGTGGAAAGGAGTCGCCTTCACTAAGTGGGCCCACATGCTATTTTTTGTGCAAAGTCTATTTTTAGACATATGGATCATGGTCTATGAGTTGCAGGATAATATTTGTGGATGATTGGTCATGTTGGTAAAAATAGATGGACTTCTATTTTTAGACATATGGGCGGAGTCTATTTTTAGACTGCCAAGCTAAAAGTAGAACAGTCGAATATTATTAACTCTTAATAATATTTGGACTATAAACATTATCTTATCCTCTTGGAGCACTTCAGTTCGAGCTACGGATGTGGCACATGAACTGCCAGAAGGAAATACGCTTTTCTTATGGGTCAGTTGAGCTATTGCATGATGGACTTCAGTTAGAACTCAAGTGATTGAGTTTGGTGGAGTTGATTGAGGAGTTGATGGAGTTGTGTTCAGTTTGACTTAGTTGAACTAGTTGTATTTAGTCTCACTGCAAAATACACTAGTGATGAGTGATGTGAATTAATTGTTAATTAATTCACTAATTATTAACTAGGGGTGATTTTAGGGGCGAATGTTCACCCTTGGAGAAATTAAGAGGTTTTAAATTTTTAGTAGGCGAATATTTTCTATCATAGTACATTTTTACAAATCACCTCAAATAGCCCACCTTATTTTAAGGGAGAGGGTAAAAAAGGTAAATTTAGCCCTTGAAATTAGGAGTTACAACCTTCCATTCGCCCATTTTCAAGAATAGATTTTATTTAAGTGAATCCATTCGTCCATTTTTAAGAATAGGTTTTATTTAAGTGAATCCTATGGGCCAAAGGCCCAAATACCATATTTATAAAAGAGGTATGGTAAATTAATAAAAGTATAAATAAATGAGAGGTATGGTAAATAAATAAAGCATTTTTCATATTTACTCCGTAAGTCACTTTATATACATGCAAGGGTGTAAACAAATAAAAATATAAGTAGAGTGGAGGTATGGTAAATAAATAAAACGTCTTTTTATACTTACTCAAAAGGTATGGTAAATAAATAAAAATATAAATAAACTAGAAGCATGGTAAATAAATAAAACCTCTTTTTATATTTAGTCCATAACCTTCGTTCTATTTATGAAGGCTCAAGAAAGAGGTTTTATTTAAGTGAATCCTATGGGCCAAATATCATATTTGTAAAAGAGGTATGGTAAATTAATAAAAATATAAATAAGCGAGAGGTATGGTAAACAAATAAAACATTTTTTTATATTTACTCCATAACTCACCTTGTATTTATGAATGGTATGGTAAATTAATAAAAATATAAATAAACGAGAGGTATGGTAGACAAATAAAACATTTTTTTATATTTACTCCATAACTCACCTTATATTTATACTATGGGACAAATATCATGGACTAGATTGTTATTAATACCATGCAAAAAAACATTATTAACCCTAATATTAGTATTAATAAAAATAAAAATGGCACATGGTATTGACCCATGGTATTCACCAAAATGGTACATGGTATTGACCCATGGTATTCACTTGGAATGTAGCCTATTTAAATGGGGGAATTAAACCAGCATAGATCCATCTTTACTCTGGATCTACTAACCCTCGAGAGGTATCAAATATCGTGATATGCAAACTAGCATAGAGTGAAAAAATATTTGATCCGATCAAGAGTAAAAATGGATGTTGTAATTTAATGTATGTTAAACATTTTAGCTTGGTTAAAATAAAAATAAAATAAAAATCAACTATTAATTTTATTAATTTTTATAAATTACTAATAGTAATTTTTAAGCTCTAGGTTTATGATAACCCATGGTATTCATGTGAGCATAGACTATTTAAAGGGGAAATTCTATCTTAGATCCATCTTAATTCTGGGTCTACCAAGTGCTCAGAGGGATAAATAGATTTCATCCCCCTAAGAGTGGTATATGGGGAGTTAAGATGAATATAGGCTGGTTTTTATGATAATGAAGATATTAAATAGACTTAGGAAATTATATTGTAAAAACATCTTAAAGTGAATGGTTAAAGCATAGACATTGGACAAATATATTTGTATACTTCTGTTTCAAACTGAAACAAATCCAGTGCTAAAAGGAATGGATTGATTGCACTAGTCATCCTTGTATAACTTTCCAACATATGTTGGAGTAAATAGATTGTAATTTGGGTAATTTTTCTAATTGCAAACGGGAACATACTTGTGTATTGGCAGGGTGGTTACGAGGTCCCTAAAAGTGGAGTAAACAAATTGTAATTTGGGTAATTTTTCTAATTGCAAACAGGAACATACTTGTGTATTGGTAGGGTGGTTACGAGGTCCCTAGAAGTGATGTATTTGAATTTTTCTTGGTTTTATATTTAGTATTAGGTTTTTTCTCATTCTTTCTGTGAATGGAACAGGGGAATGTTATCATACACCCACTAGGTTATCGATACGTAATTTCGGTAATTTTGATTTCAAAAGATATTTTAAAGAAATGCAATGATTTCATTTGTGTATTCAATAAACACAAGATTTTATAATTGAGTAAAATATTCGCCATGCCTGGTGAGAGATTCGCCAAAAAATTATATATACATATCATATTATTGATAAAATCGCCTTCCATTTTTATTATATACCATGGAGATTCGCCCATTTATCATACATGTAAATTTAGTGGGAGTTCTTAAAATTTTCCCTGTTATTAACTCATAAAGAAACTAAAGAAAACATCAGTTAACTCAGTGCATGGACAGTTCAATGGAGACAAGTGTTAGAAGTGGGTGAAAGAGTGAGACTGCTATCAATTGTGACTATAGCTGTGCATGAGATTTTCACAATCAATGATGGAGATTTCCAATGAGGATTGCATGGTAAAAGTCAAGGGAAAACGAGTTTGGATCATTCCTAATTCTCACTTTGGATTGAGCAGTAGAGGCAGACAGACAGCGGAGGAGATTTGAACCTGTGACTTGATTCAGATCTGAGCTAGTTTGTGTGTAACAGGTGGAGATAGTACTGAGTACTTGTGAGGAGTATTGTATTATGTATTCTTACATGTTCTCTATCATTATAATATACAGATAGTTGGGGGTTTTCCGCTGTATGATTTCCCCGGTTACATACTGTGTTAATGTGCGCATGAGATTGAGGTTTCATTGTTTTTAATTCCGCAAAATTGATGATCAACGTAGAGGAGATTATGTATTATGCATGCATTCCACAAATAGTGTATAATCAGGATAATCTCTGTGAATAAGTGTTATATTATTCAAAATTTCTACATGGTATCAGAGCAGAGTTGATCATCAGATCTATTATTCAAAAAGTGATTAAATTTTATTTCTTCAGGTAGAGTCTATAATTGAGCCAGGTAGCCTCTGGATTCATCCTTCTTTTGGAAGGTGAGATATCCGGTAAAAGCCCATACAGTCAATCTCTGTACGAGAAATACTTTGTTCTCACGAATTTTAGATCAGAAGCGGTTGAGTTTTGAGCTGGTGGAATTCGAATTTGCAGTTATGTTTTCTTGGTGTCAAAGTTGAAATGTCTTTCAACGGATTGCGGTTGGAGTATGCCCTTGAAGGCAGCTCGAATTATATTGCATGGAAAGACATGATGGAGGCGGTGTTAGATGACAATGGGTTGAAGGAGTTCATAGATGCTGAGGTCCCAAAGCCTACTGATGCTGCTCACGTTGAGGTTTGGCAAAAGAAGACAACAAAGTGTCGAAGGATTCTGTTGGAGGGCGTGAAGGATCACATTGTATCTAGCCTGCATGGAAAGGCTTCTCCATACTTGATGTGGAAAGCGTTGACAGATTTATTCCAAAGCAAGAGCGACCAGAGGAAGTTGGCGCTCAAGGATAAACTCAGAAACATTAAGTGTGAGAATGGAGACAGTATGCCCAAGTATCTCACGAAGTTCACCCAATGCCGGGATGAGCTGGGAAGTGTGGGGGTGACTGTTGATGATAAGGACTTGGGGAGCTTGGCTCTCCTTGGTCTTCCGAAGAGTTGGCATTCCTATTAGGACTCTGTCAATGGTCGGGAGAAATTGCTAGGATGGGAGAGACTTTGGTCAGATTTTGTGGAAGAGGAGATCAGGCGGAATACCAGGGACGGATCTTCATCAAAGGCATCTGATGAAGAAAATTGCGCTTTGGCTGCGAAAGCAAAGAAGGGAAAGAAGAAGGGTTCTCTTTCAGAATCCAGTTCTTCCAATGATGGGAAGAAGGTTGACAGATCGAAAGTGCGATGCTTTCGTCGTCATGAGGTGGGCCATTATGCTGCAAATTGTCCATGAAGGAAATCCAAGAAGGGATCCGGGAAAGGATCTGAAGGTGAGGCACTTGCTTCACAGTTTGAGTTGGATTTCACACTCTTCGCATGCATGGTTTCACCCATGGTGGGAAGTGGTTGGTTTCTTGACAGTGGAGCTTCTTTCCACATGACCGGTGACAAGAGTTTGTTTAGTACTTTGGAGGAGAAATATCTCCAGATACTCATAGCGATGGGTAATGATGAGAAGTATAGTGTCTCAGGTGTAGGCAAGGTTATTTTTCAGAGGGAGCATGGAGCTCGCCTTACCTTGACCAATGTCAAGTATGTACCAGGACTTGAGAGAAACTTGGTGTCGATCGCGATGCTGGAAGACAAAGGCTATGATGTAGTCTTCAGTAAGGGAAAGGTTTTCCTTAGACACATCATCACTAGACAGGTGAAGTAAATTGGTTCACGGGTCAAGAACCTGTATGCGCTTGAGGTTCAAGATGCATGCAAAGCCTTGAGCAGTGAGGCAACTGATGGAGACTTGGTGGTTGAGAGGGAGCGTATATTACCTCTCAACATGCAGAGCCAAAAGAAGTCTCAGACGATTGTGGAGGAGCCACGATTGGTGCAGCAACTTCAGGAGGTTGTGGAGCAGCCACAACAAGGGAAGCTGAGAGGAGATCGAGTAGAGACATCTACTCATGCAGAGACCTCCAGTAGGGGGAAACTTCGAGCCAAGTGGGCTAAGGGATCACATGCAGCCATACCTCCAGGTAGGAGGTGGGGCGATATAGAGTGATCGTCCCAAGGAGGAGGGGCAGGATCCTTGAGGTACCCAACCTCTTGGATGAGACCTTGCTACAGGAGCCCCGATGTGGAGTAGCAGGAACTGACTGATTGGGTAGAGACAGATGCAGATGGAGCAGCAAAGAGAGCGACAGTGTAGGGAATCCCAGGACAGCGCATAGCTAGCAGGCTGCAACAATGCGAGAGGCACAAGTGTTTTGCACAGTGCTAGGTGGCACAGAGAAGTGTGCAATGGTGAGAGATGCATGGAGATGTTGCAGTAGCGTAGATGTCAGAGAGGGAGCACTTGTCAGAAGCAGGTAGAGCTTCAGCATCAGAGTATGTTCGTAGACCAATAGAGTGGTCAATTGGGAGTGTTTTTGTTCAAGTATTGTTGGAGCAAGTGGCCCGGGCAAATCTGTTGCATGCAGAACATTCTAGAGTTGCAGGATAGGGGTTGCAGATAATCCATATCTTGATGAGAGGGAGTGTTGAAAATGAAACAAGATGATGGAGCTTAGTGGAAAGGAGTCGCCTTCACTAAGTGGGCCCGCAGGCTTTTTTTGGCGCAAAGTCTATTTTTAGACTATGTCTATTTTTAGACATATGGATTATGGTCTATGAGTTGCAGGATGCTATTTGTGGATGATTGGTCATACTGGTAAAAATAGATGGACTTCTATTTTTAGACATATGGGCGGAGTCTATTTTTAGACTGCCAAGCTAAAAATAGAACAATCGAATATTATTAGCTCTTAATAATATTTGGACTATAAACATTATCTTATCCTCTTGGAGCACTTCAGTTCGAGCTACGGATGTGGCACATGCAACTGCCAGAAGGAAATACGCTTTTCTTATGGGTTGTTGAGCTATTGCATGATGGACTTCAGTTAGAACTCAAGTGATTGAGTTTGGTGGAGTTGATTGAGGAGTTGATGGAGTTGTGTTCAGTTTGACTTAGTTGAACTAGTTGTATTTAGTCTAACTGCAGAATACACTAGTGATGAGTGATGTGAATTAATTGTTAATTAATTCACTAATTATTAACTCATAAAGCAACTAAATAATACATCAGTTAACTCAGTGCATGGATAGTTCAGTGGAGACAAGTGTTAGAGGTGGGTGAAAGAGTGAGATTGCTATCAGTTGTGACTATAGTTGTGCATGAGATTTGCACAATAAATGATGGAGATTTCCAATGAGGATTGCGTTGTACAAGTCAAGGGAAAACGAGTTTGGATCATTCCTAATTCTCACTTTGGATTGCGCAGTAGAGGTAGGCAGACAACGGAGGAGATTTGAACCTGTGACTTGATTCAGATCTGAGCTAGTTTATGTGTAACAGGTGGAGATAGTACTGAGTACTTGTGAGGAGTATTGTACTATGTATTGTTACATGTTCTCTATCATTATAATATACAGATAGTTGAGGGTTTTCAGCTGTATGATTTCCCCGGTTACATACTGTGTTAATGTGCGCATGCGATTCATGTTTCATTGTTTTTAATTCCGCAAAATTGATGATCAACGTAGAGGAAGTTATGTATTATGCATGCATTCCGCAAATAGTGTATAATCAGGATAATCTCCGTGAATAAGTGTTATATTATTCAAAATTTCTACATGCAACACAATCATGGTTGTTACACAAGAACCAACCATGATGCATTCCAACAAAATACTTCGCAATAAAAATCAAATTATCATTATGCAAAGTTCATACATTAAAATTGAATGCAACAAACAAAATATGGTTGAAACACAAGAACCAACCAAGTTGTAATTCATCAAAAACAGTTTACAAAAGTTAAGTAAATGATATCATGCAAAGTTTAAGCCAAAGCTCAAGTATAAACAAGTAATGTAATAGATTGCATGAGGACATGCAATACCTTCAGTTTGGGGGTATGTTTTGCCTAAGAATTATCCTTAAAATACATCCACTTTCACTACATTCACACATTCTCTCACCTCTATTCCACCACCATGTCACCACATCAGCTTCACTTTCATCATTAAATGGGTTACCATTGTGTTTTCCAAAACATTATTAATTCTTAGTATTTTTAAGTGAATTTGTGGTTAAACTTTAGAAAATAATATCCATATACTTATACCTAACAATTAGAATGAGTTTGTTGACATGTGTAAGTACAAAGGAAGTATCTAAGGAATCCTTATGTGGCACTCTATGTTCAAATTCGAATTTGAGGAGATCATGGTCCTCATGGATAAGATCATGGATCTCATGGAGAAGATCATGGAGGATAGGGTTACGTGTCACCATTGGTTGAGAGATATGTGGATTTGAAGAGGGAATAGTGGATCCACATTTATGAGTTTGTTATCATAACTTTTGTATAAATAAGAGTGTTATCTCCTTCATTTGTAACTTTGGAATTTAGAATTTAGAATCGAAAAGTTAGAATTTAGTACCTTAGGATCTTATAAGTCTGTAAGGAGAAGTTAGAATTTGGAATCATTGTAATGGAGATTTTAGAACCTCTTGGAATGTAGAACTTGTAATTGAAATTTTCAATTGAAGATAAATAAAATGGAGCTTCTTTGATCTTCTAAATTTGACTTCTCTTTTGATGTGCTTGTGAATCCTTGGAAGGGCCCCCATTGTCTAGCAAGTACACCTTTTGTTTTGGTGAGATTCCATTTTATGTTTGTTTGTAAATTTCATTAGGCTCGTATGTTTGAAATATTAACGAATGACCTTTCGTAAGAAAGTATTAATGTTCCTTTCAATGAATCTAATTTGTTATTTAATGTTTAATTTCATTAGTTTAAATAGTTTGTTGATTAAGATGATTAGAAATATTAATGAGCAGTCTCTTGTAAGGGAGCTTTAATATTTTTTACACTTGTCACAATGTGTTTAGATTTCATTTTGTTAAATGACTAAATAGGTGTTGGAGATCCCAATGAAAGACCTCCTGTAAGGGAGCTTTGGCATTTATTCACCTAGCTTAGTTTAGTTTGTCTCTAAGTCCATATATATTGGATGTTCCTCGAAGTTTTACTTTCCCGGGTTGATAGTAAATGGAACTCTAATTTGCATCCGCATTTTAGAACCAACACATAGTCTTCTACACTAAGACTACCTCTTGTCCTTCCGGTCAAGTGGACCCTCTCTCTCGCCAGGGAAAGACCTGTAATGAAATAGATATCCTCTATTTCAATCCTTAGGGGCATCTAGTCAATCACAAAAGCATCTTCTTCTGCACTCTAATAGTGGATTAATAACTCAAGAAATATGGTATTTGCCTTCATATTTGACATTTTGAAGAATTTTAACAATTCACATCCACATAAGGCATCCACTGCATTTTGATCCCCCATTACCTGATTATCAATTGCACTATGCTCTCTTTCACGCCAGGTAATTGACATCTTGCAAAAAGTGATGTTTTGAATCATTAAAACCATGTTTTTAATTTTGAATTTGTGCACACGCAAGTTTCTTATTTACATAGTCGCATATAGGGCCTTCCTATACATGGGTCACATGTATCCAACCCACGTGTATGTAGAGATTTTGTTTTTAAACTGATTCCTTACGGTCAAATTTATGATAAAACATCTAAAAATCATGAAAACTTATCAAGAGTTCAATTAGAAGGTTACCTGGAAGATTTGAATAAGTTTGAATGGTTGAATTTGATTGAGGAAGCTCGCTTGTTTTTTCTCCACAGCTCCTTCACCCAATTGCTCAAAATACAAATGAGAAATTGTGAGTTCAGAAGTCCTTATATAGGTTGAAAAATGAAAATGATTTTTTCTAAAGTTGATTTTTGTTTTGTGGACTTTTTGACCTTTTGGCTTGGAGTGTTGGGATGGGTTGTTTTTACAAGACACTTTGGAGATTTTTTGAGAAATTGATTCGATTCCATGACTGCATACCCGTCATGGCAGGTATCGTTTTCCTACTGGCATATAGGTTAGGGAATATCACTTTTTGCTGCATTTTGCATACTAGCCTCCAAACTGCGATGTTTTTGCCATAGGTTCGACCCCATCATGTCTTGATTCACAAACCATTTCCACTCGCCGACTTATAAAATCATGATATGATGGTAGAGCCAACCTTTACATGGGCATCTTAGTTAGATCCTTGCTAGCATATGTTTCCCATGTTGCTATATTGAGTAGGCTCAGGAGTCCTCTTTAGTCCCTCCATGACATATGCGTTGGAGACTCATTCTCTTTCTTCTTTGCTATTTTTTGGCTTTATACCCTAGAGGCTCCTTTGTGTTGAGTTGTACTGATGTATTGCATGTTGACCATTTGTACCTTTTGGCCTTGAGCCGGCTTCACTTGGACTCATGTGTAAGCCACCTTTTGACCAAGTCTTCCGAAAAATCAACCTTGCAATCACTTAACCTCTGCAACTTGACATACCTTTTTATCCATGGAAAGAACATTCCTTTGAGTGTCATTGACTAGTTTCGTCACCTTGCATTGAGCATAGGAATGTTCCCCTCCCAAGAACTAGAGCATCTGTATTTGGACACTCGTTCTTTCCACTTTAATATAGCATTCTTTTAATCTTTTTCAAGCTTCATGAATATGAAAAAAACAAAAAAATTATATATCCCAAAAAAGAGTGGGAACGGGACATTATTTCCATAATTGATGGCATCTAGAATCAATCGTGTCGCCCTTGAACAAAGCACTCAAAAAATATGTCTTTCCTCCATTGGGGTGGGCTTTAGATTGACTTAGGAGAGCCTTAACCTTGTTATTGAGTCAATACTCCTCTGATTGGTTATCTCTTCCAATCATATGGAGAATTTGCTTATGCCTCCTGCATGACAAAATTATACAAAGTTATCATATGCTGCCATGTAGTCACATTTTGAGTCGTGCTTTTGTTCAAGGGAAGTAAACCTGAGTCGGAATTTATGTGGTGTCTCTTGACCTATTTTTCAGTCGGCCATCCCTAGTTGTCAGATTCATGTTCGTTATCACATCAACTATTTGGTCCTTTGCTCGTGCTGGTTTGAGAAGGTCTCCATTGACTTCTTGTTGGTGGGTCTTGCTCTTATCGACTACAACAAATTGCTCTGAGAGCAGATCTAGAGCCGCACCATGGCCCTATTTTCATTATTGATAGGTCACCTTGTGCTCAGCATCGATTAGTATCATGGGTCTTTGACTGAGTGGTTTCCCTTGTGTTCGACGTCAGCTTTCATTATCACACATTGGGATCCGTGTAGTACCTTCGTTTCCATTTGACCCTATTGGTGGATTCCTCGCCTATGTGTCAGCTATGTCAGCTTCCATTATTGGTTGGTTCACAGGGTTTCTATCGTGCGCTAGCTACATCTTGTGTATGTTGGAAACATGCTTTGGTTCGGTTACTACATCTTTACTCATTCGGTTCCTTCCACATTATTGGCCTACGAGTTACACTTGTGCTAGATTGATAAAGGATGCCTTAATTCCTTCTTTCTAGCAAATCTTTTCACATCGAATTCAACTCATTGCTCTAGGAACAAGATCTAGAGTCCATTTGGCAATACCTTAGGGTTTGCAATCATCAGTGGCAGAATCCTTTGCTATCGATAGTGGGAAATCATCATTGTCTCCTGATTGATAGATTCTTCCAAGCGTTCGACTACAACTCATTTATTCGCACTTGTTATATTGTACAGGGTACCTTGACTCTCATCATCATTATCAGTAGTCTCACATTTGTTAACAATATACATCAATGATCGATAATCAAATGATTTATCAATTAGTCGACTTCAGATCATTTACTCCCGTTGTGTAGAAATGGCTATGCATCAACATTTCTTGGTTCACTTGTCAGTTGGTCCTATTTATGCTAGTTGACACCATCCACTTTATATGTTGCAGTTCTTTACATTAACATCCTATATGTTGGCACCCGAGTTGCATTGTAGTACCATTTGTTCCACCATTTGACCTGGTAATTTTTTGGATCATCTTTATGATTTCAGTGATCAGCTTCCTATTTCAGTGCCATTGATGAGTTATTTATATGTGATATTGAGACATGTACTTATCTGGATATGATCGAATGATCCAATATGTATTTTAAGTTCCTTTATAGTTGTATGCATATTGGATCTGCTTTTGTACTTGACATGCAGACATGATTTATGATCTTTGAGCATGGGTATGCCCACCTCAGACAATAGTTTCTTTCTAATCTCTTTCACTGGCTTGGCAGTCTAAATTCTGGTGAACTTCTCTCTGGTCTTGACATGATTCCTTCTATACACTTAATACATTTTCGGCCATCATGTACCCCTTCTGACCTCATATATTAGGGGGCATCTGTTATAGCACCATTTACCACTCTTGGTAGATTTGATGCTCTGGTTATGGCCTAGGGAAACCCTTCCTTTCCAGACTTGGTCCAAATTCTAAAAAACAGTGTTTTATTTCCCATACGCTACTTTTCTCTGTGTTAAAAGCATGTACACGCGGGTCAGTATATATCCAGCCTGCATATATGTGTTGAAACACTAAAACATAATAAATTTCCTTAAATTCGGGTGGAGTTTACGGGTTTTACCTGTTACTCACCTACTATAGTCGTGACCCAACTGTTTCCCAACTAAAAAAACTAATTTGGAGAAGTATAAATAAACCTCCATGAGAAGGCCTAAAGGGAGAAGAGATGAGATATTAATATTATAGTTGATTGATCCCTAATTGAGTCTAAAGAATCCCTGTGCCTCTTGCACTCCCCAAGCTATAGGAAACCTTTGTTTCCTCTTTTGAGATGTTCTTCATCCCTCTTATGACATCCTTGTGTGTGTTGATGGAGGAAGATTGCTGAGGTCGGGACAGGATGGATCCGGAGGACGGTTCTGCTTGGATCTGGAGGAAGACTCAGGTTGTAGTTTTCACCTTTCATTTAGCTTATATCAATAAAGAAATGATGTTCTGTTCCTAATATTTATCATGTTTATGCATTGATCCATGTTGTGATTTGCTTATAAATCTTATATTAATGCGTAATTTCTCATTTGCTTATATGATCTAACACATATACCATGAACATGCTTTCTATTGTTGTTGTTGTATATGCTTTTCTTGAATAAGTTACAGGTTTTAAAGGTTTCAGAAGAAGTAGAGGGTTTGAACCTTACAGGATCGACATAGGACCCTCGGGTAATACCATTGTGTCCCAGTTTAGTAGTTTAAGCATTTAGATTGTTTTTATGCACATTTCTTGTTGTTGTACGCCCTCTGCTCTATTGGGGTTTTCAACCCAAGGCCCTAGGGTGTTCCCACCTGCAACAGTTGAGCTTAAGCTTCAATGTTTCTCATGGGTCCAGTATGAAAATTTGATGAGAAGCGGCCTTCATATTGTGTTGTTGAGTACTAGGAGTATCTAGTCTAAAAATTTATGAAATGTGGTTCTTGGAGAAAGAGATAAGGTCGTAGACTTCTGTAGGATAGCGCCTACGTACTAATAAACATATCGGCTAGTACAAGAGCTAGGGGGTTGTAGCTCCCTTCCAGTAGAAGCTGGAGAACGAGAGAAGGTTGTAGCCTTCTATAGGTGGATGCCTGCATACTGGTATGAGTCCGCACCAGTACAAGATTGTAAATAGATTTTCTTTATAGTAAAAAGAAGATAGAGATGACAATAACAGGTGGTTTTTCTCCCGCATTGGGTTTCCACCTTAAATATTGGTGTTCATGTGTGTTGCTTATGTGTGATGGTTTATTCTGTTATTACTGCACATAGTTATTGTTTAATAAAATACTGGTGCACTGATTAAAGATCAACACATGATGAATTAACTGAATCATTAGTTCTCTAGGTATACACTGGTTTTCTTAATAAAAGTTGCATGCACACGCGAGTTCACTTCACTGAAGTAGGGTATATAAATCTGGTTTTGAAATGAAAAGTTATTGAATTGTAAACACTGATTCACCCCCCCTCTCAGTATTATTTCCAACAGCCTCCCAGGAAGTCTGCACTGCGCAATCCTAGAGTCAACTCGACTGACTGTCACCTAGAACAACGCAGAAGTTTCTCAGTAAGCCATCTCAATCTACGTTACCTGCAAGAAAATCTATTAAGCCTCCAGCTGTTCAATCGAAGAGTTTGACCAGGCAGTGACCCCACGACTCACTCCTCCAAAAAATTGCATAGAAGCTGCCAAGTATGATCGCCTCTGCAGACTGAAGAAATTGCACAGACATGCCAAACAGACACCTATTTCCTATCACTGCACTATCCTCGAAATTTCCACAATTCTATCAGTCAGTCACCCTGTTAGCCGACCTGCTTCTCCTCTTGAAAATTGCATGGTTTTCATGGGCATTCTCCCAGTTTCCCAGCATCTCGCTCAGCCCAGAAACTACGCAAGGATGTCCTACAGGCCAGCCTCCCAGCTCTGCACAGTTTTGGCCAGCAAGCTCCCGTAGCCCGCTGCCAGCCTCCCTAGAGAAGCCGTGCAGTTTTCACTGCCACTGTCCCCCTGCTTCCTAACAGTCTCCCTGGAAAAATTATGTAGATCTACCCTCTAGCCGAGCTAGATCCCGCAAACAATTATTGTTGATCCGGACTGCCCATCTCAGCCTCTCAGTGACCTTTGCGCAAATTTCATTGACAGTGCATGGAGCCCGCATCCTGGCCTGAAATGTTCTCTACGCAGTTTTAGAGCCTTGTCCTCTCTCTCAAGCACCTGCATCCAAGAACTAAAGAAAATGCATCATGGTAGACTAGGCGATTTCTGGATTTGGTGTTGTCTCATCATGAGTGATTGCAAATACAATTACATAGATGAGACATGGTGCGACGACAAACATGATGAATAAGGAGCGCATGCTAGGAGACTTGTTTGGGAACAGACAAACACATGGAGCATGCCAAGTAGAAGTGAAGGAGAGGCATGCATGTGCAACATCAAGCGAACACCAAGACCATCGAAGACTTTGCACACCTTGCCATGTAGAGGTGAAGCTCTAATACACCAAGAGCACATTCATCATTCAGCAGCATTGCAACTCAACATGGACACCACCAGCATCATGAACATACTAGCTCTGTCGTGTCGAGTCCAGTCATGTATCATCTCGACCACATCACTACTATGGGCCATACTATTGTAATCAATGTAATGTAACGTGGAAGTCCAAGAGATCAACATGTAAATTTGAAGAGTCATATAAGTCAAACAGTCATGAGGGAAGTCGAACAGTTACAAGGGCTAGTTTCACCCTCGGCTATATATACGCCTCATTTGTACATGCAAAAGACATTTCACCTTGGCTCCTCCCACATAGCCTTAAGAGTCTGTAATATTTTCTTTGAAGAGCGAGCAGTGGCTCCAACGCCCCGCTATTGGGGTTAGTGATATAATGGTGTACGGATGTGTCTTGGAACTTTCACTTAATTCAGAAACCTGCCAACAGGCCAGCACGTTTTCACACATGCATTGTATTCATTTGTAAGACTATTCTTTGGATGCTTGTAATGCATGTTGTTTTAACCTGTATTAAGACAATTGAACTATTTTGGTTGTTTTAGTACATATGCTATTGGAAATTTTTGTATTAGTTGTTAACATTATCTCGCCCATGTGGGCTATCCCGCCAGACACTCGACATATCCATTATCATAAACTTGTTATAACAACTGTCGCACTCGTGTGGACTATTTCGCTGGGTGTCATACATGCCATCTGTTCACTGTGTGTTTGTGGCTGCCACATCCGTGTGGACTACTCCCCCGAAAGTTGTGCATGCCTTGCTGCGTTTTGTGTCACAGATAGAGTTGGAACTATTCCCTTTCGACTTGAGACTCATTTCCACTCTCTCCCTCTGTGGTGAAAGAAGCTTAACGCAAGTAACACTAATCACTCACCAGGCACGCGAACCTCGCTGTTTGAAGACAAAGTAAATGACTCTCATGTGCTGACAAGCAAGAGCTAAGGCAAATCTTTAAGATAATAGAAACCAGACCATCATACTAGATGGGACTCCTACACCAAACAATATGAGATCTAGTTGGGCCTTCATACCGGGGAGATTCCTTGAATGTTGGTAAGTCCAACATCTTCAACAGGTTCAAAGATGGTAAGGATGAGGGATGTCCACTTATTTAGGTGTATAGATGTAGGAGAGTGCAATCATGGATATGTGAGTTAGTTGACCATGGGTTGGGACATGCATGGGTTCCTTAATGATGTGGGGGCACTCATGGGGCCATAGGAATCATGGTGATGGCCATGATGAAGGGGTAGAGCTCATGTTTGGCTTTTTCCCATGCGCTATTTTGATGTCCCAATAATCTTTTGCATTTTATAGTATTATTTTTTTTTGTTTCTTACTTGTTGCCATGATATGCTTTTAAAATTTTTTTAGTTGTGTCAACCTTTGGGGCAACATTTCCAGGCCCAACGAAAACATGTGTACAAGGGGAGGGGGTGTACCAGTGCCTTGTGGAATGAGTGATCATGTGGACCTAGAGAGGGAAAATGACGAAATAAGGCTTGTAATGCGTGGAGGGGAGTGAAAAATGTGAAACAAGGAAACAAGACCACGCTACCAAAATCATGGTTTCCTAAGTAGTGCCTTTCCTTAAGCTATAAGCTAATAGGGGAGATCCCATGAGACTAGGATTGAGGATTAACCCCCGCTCCCCCCCCCCCCCCCCCCCCCGCCCCAAATTTAAGGCGAGGGAACAAAATTACAGTGAAAACCCTTCCTTCTTCCAAGTCACCCAATAATCCATTCCCAAATTTCCCAAGGAAAAACAAGCATAAGCATATGATTGCATAATGAAAAGCATACCTTTAGGATTGGATTGCCCACCTTCAAACATATGCTTTCAACAGGTGGGCGAGGGGGCATATGATTGGATTAGGGAGCGAAGATGAAATGGCACAATATATCGACTACACTGGTGGCTATCATGTGTTGCTGGCTGCTGGCTGACAACAAATATAGGAGAGACTTTCTCTTATGGGGTAACCCAGTTTTGGTGGGTAACAAGGCTATCATCAATTCCAATGGATTTAGAGAATACATATCCTCCAAAAGCATATGCAATTATTATAAAGGTTACTTTGGAATATTCACAAGTCAAGGCCCATGTTGTAGACAAAGAATATTCATCTACAAAAAGGAGAAAGAGGAGAAAGGTGACAAAACCCCCTCCTCTCTTTTCTTTGCAGAAGCTTTAAAGAAAAATTGTGCTCCCCCTCCTTTGACAAGAGGTAGGAAAGGTCGTAAAGAAAGAAATTATAGTTCCCAACAAACTCTAGAATCCTTTGGTTTTCTTGAGTGGTCCATGTATATCAAACCTTGATTATGCTTTGTTTTTGTATTAATTTGTGCAAGCAACTTGTAAGAATGTGCCCCTATACTTAGCAAGCAGACAAATTAAGTTTTGGAAGGTTCAGAGTCACATCTCTCCCTTTTTCCATTTTGATGGGGGGGTGGATTGTTTTTTGTTTTGTTCTCTGTTGATTGGCTTTATAGATTTTTGCAATATTGTTGTAGTGTTGTGACTCCAATTGGATATTTCAAATATGATATAAATTCCTTGTTACAGTGAAATAGCGAAAAAAAACCCATTAAACTCAGTTAAATTCCCAAATAGGACTAAAGATGAACTAACAAGGGAGGGAATAGAAAATTGGTTACTAAATATTACAAAGTAGGGAGGAATTGTATAATCAATCAAGGGATATCAAGGCATAGAATAGTTTGAACAAATGGAGTGGAATTATCCACATTATCCTCCATGTAGTGTTCTGTTAGTGCCACCTATCATCGTAGGTGGCAACCCCTGCTAAATATAGAGAATGTACCAAATAATAGGAAATATCTAGTAGTGAATGAAAAGTGGTCATATGTGCCCCTAACAATGTATGGAAGAAGGTCCAATGGTCGCTAGAGCGTAGGTCCTGATGAACTACTTAGTGTAATGAACCGTCATACCCCTCCTAAAACCCAACAAAAAATATGTTAGTGAATAAGTCTGTTTAGTTAGTAAATGAGTTTGAACAATTCTGAGTCATGTTAAATACTCATGCACAGTAACTATGTAAAACATTTAATGAGTTCCAAAAATATGCAGGTGTTAGGTACTCATGAAACAATTTATGCAAAACAAAATATATGAGTGTGAAGTAAAGATATAAAACCCAATAGAAAGAAAACCCCCTTAAAATATAATGCATATTGTGTCAACTATGCATTTGCTATGAAAAATAATGTTGTTGATCAACCACATGACTAATATGCCCTATACCATCATATGAGTATCTGTGCAATTCTTTAAGACCCCAAAGAAGCTGGTATGTGGTATCGGGGTTAGCAAAATACCATTCAAAATTGTCCACAACAAACTTCCACTCAAAATTGTGCACGACCACATGTTAATGTTTAATAGGTAATAGATATATAACCCAAAAAAACTTCCCAATAAAAAAATAAAATAAAACTTTTCGTGTAAATATATAAAATATAAAATTCGCACGATAAAAATCTATAATATAAATATGAATAGTTTTATAATAATGAATATATATTAATATAGTTTTTGGCATGTCCATTGGGCTTTGGATTGACGGTTAATGGGTACCTTGTTAAGACACTCCTTGCGATAGGTCACTGATTCCCTCATGGGTAATTAGGTTAGTTTAAACTAAAAAAATAAAATAAAATATAGTTTTCCACATAAATTTTTATATTTATATTTAATATATTTTTATATTAAACAAAACAATTATATACTACAAAATATCATAACACTACACATATCAAATCTTTTCAAAAATTTCATTAATTAAAACAATTTTTTTTTTTTTTTAATTCTCAGCTCGCCATACTTTCAGCAGGTTCTGGAAAAAAAATTACTCCTTACCTAGCTTTATATTGTGGAGATGCGTGGTATCAACCCTCAGAACTCTCACACATGGGAGTAACAAACCTGCAACAACTCTCCAAGATTCAAAAAAATAAAAAACCTGCACTTAAGAAGGCGTAATTTGTTTTGTTTATCTTCTAGGTTATATTGGTGGTCAATTAATTACTTTTGCAGTTATAATATATTGGTAAGAGATCTTGGAGTTGTAATTCGTTTTTTATTCTTTTATTATATTTTTAAAAATATTTAAACAAAAGTTTTAAAAATATCTAAAACAAAGGTGTTATATTTTTATCAAATTTTCATCTTGTTTATTATTATTTGCTTATTTAATTTTTTAAATTAATATAAAAATTATTAATATTATTATCTTATACACCTTTTAATTAACTAAAAATATTTATTAATTAAAAAAAAAAAACAAAAACAAAAAGGAGAAGAACAAATTTGAAACACTTGACTTTGCTATTATTATAGTTTGTAAGGTTCTTCTTTTCTCTTAATGATTTTCATCATTTCTCACGCATGTATTGACAAAGTGAGAGAGACCACCATTATCAAATTTCACCCACGTCAATTAAATGATTACATCATGTGATGTGGTGGTGTAGTTTTAAAACTTAATTCTGGATGTTATTAAAAAATAAAACATAATACCTTAAACTAGTATTCATGAAAATAATTTATCTATTTTAATATATTAATTATATAGTTTTATTTATTTTTGTATTATATTGATATTAAATTTTGATTGATTTTATTTTAAAATATTTATTTAAAATTTTGTTTAACATTATATAAATATATATTAAAATTATAAATAGTATAATTAATATTTTTTAATATTTAAATTTTTGGTTTTTTTGTAGTTGGGAAAATTTATCATAATTTAGTTGTCAAAGACAATAATTTTCGGTTGCTAACAGGGAATGCATTCTGACTCATCATCTTTAATAAGAAAACCCACTAAAGGAGACTTTCACTCTTACCAAATATTTTGGTATTTCTGAGTCTTGGGCTGTTATCTTATTTCCTTACATCAAAAAAGACTAACTATTAATTAAACGTAAAGAGTATTAAAATACTGTTTTTTTCAGTCCCACTCACACCGAGCTCTTGACTAAACAGAAATTAAAACATACTCTAAACCCAATATAATTTTAAATTTATTTATATGATTAAAAATATATTTATTTTGCATATTACATTTCTTTGTATTTATTTATTCTCTTATCTTGGTACGCTGTAATCATCATACTCTTGCAACTTCCTCTGATTAGCGTCGGTGCATTCATATACAATATCACGATGGATCTGAAGTTAAATTCTCGAGCGAACGAAAGTGTCATAAATGACCTGATAAGTCGTTAATTGCCCTACTCAATCACTAATGGTATGGGATCTGGGGTTGGTGTGATTTCAGATGCAAGGATGGACCCACAATTATACCAATCTTTTGAAATTCCAAGAATTTGACAGTTGAAGTGTTTGAGTTTTTGAAATTTCAAAAATTTGATGGTTGAAGTGTTTGAGTTTTTTTTTTCAGAGTAATATTATTATAGTATTATGAAATGAAATGATATTTTAAAGTTTGCCAGATTAAAAATAGTTTATGAGATTATTAGTTCTTTGTTTTTTGCAATTTAATTTTTTTCAGATTCAAATTGATGATGAGCTGGTCTAACCTTCCAACAATCCACTCCCTGAAAAGACAATGCCAAAAAACTTATGCTAGCATGTTCTCATACTTTTTATGATGTCTTTGAATGCTTCACATTCCAAAATGAAATGTTTTTTGGATTCCACAGTCCCAGACTTGCAAAATGTACACCCCTGGTCTTCCGAAGCTTCTTTAAGCCTTTTCTATTTCACACAGAAATTGATGTGAGTTGGTCCTTAATTAAGCAATAAGAACTTTTGCCCTCCACAAAATGCTAACGCCAATAAACTTTTTATTGTAGATCACAAATAAAGTGAATTTTTCAATGTAATATTTCTTTTTTCTACCCAACCATTTTACAAAACTTCTCCATGTCATTAAAAAACACTCAAAATAGTATAACCTTCCAAAAATTTCAACGAAATTTTATCAATTTCCATTAATTTATGGGCTAAGTTGGGGCCATATACTCTATTTAAATGAAAAACGATAATCATCAATGCAGGTGCAACTGGCTTTAAACTTAAAAATTTTCTTTACGAAAGATTTTAAATGTGTGTCTAGTCCTAATAAATTCTGTCTCGTCCGCCGCCGTTGTGCAGTTTTTAACACGCACGCGGAGGCGCTCGTACCAAACTGCTAATGTGAGCACGAACAACTTAAAAAACCTCTTTCTACCTGGTTTTGAGAAGTTGTTTTGTGGCCCATTGTTTTCTAAAGTGGTTTACCTATTTCAAAATTTGTTGGTCTGAGCCTATATATATTCTCCTGACTTCTTCTTGAATTAACATTCTGGCAACGGCAAAATGGTAACGCGAGACGAACAGAGTAAAGGTATGGCTGTGGATCGTGGAATGATAAAGGTTTGTTGTTATTCTTCCCGGCATCTATGTGGGATATATAAATTCAGTTTGCACTGTTTTCTCTGTTTTACTGAGAAAATACAACCTGGTTTAACATTCCTTCTTTGTTGCATGTGATTGTCAGTTTGTAGATTTCGAAGGGCTGACGAGGCGAGTTCTCGTTCGCAAGAACTGTGATACCACAATGACTTTTGGGAGCTTTACGGAGCATATCAGGCGCGCGTTTGGCATACGCGAACGGATACGTCTGAAATATTGTAAGGACGGGGGAGTTGTAGTTGTAGATGATGAGGTGGGTTGGCAAGAAACCTCCATGAGTTTAATTGCTAACCAAACCCTCCCCGTCGTTATTGACAGGTTGGTCTTACCAGAGAAACATTGGGAGTGTGAGGGAATCTGGACACAGACGAGTCGGAATTCCATTGGAAATCCCACGATGTTTGTATGAATTTCTCACCGTATAAATGAAACCCAACTTTTTCTGTTTATATCCACAACACTAAAGTAGGCTTTACGATGTTTACTTGTATATTTTCGGAACGCAAAGATGCTAATATTGTACAAATATTAGGCTTCTATATTAGGCTGCTAATAACTCTGTAACTTTGCAGCCCTTTTTGTTATGTTATTTTCTATATCTTTAATACTACCGCCTATATGGCATTGCATGTTTAGCAATATCTGTCATTGAATTTTCTTTGCGTGGTTAAGGTCGGAGAATAATTCATAGTTATTTTGAGCGCAGGTTAAGAAATTGGTGAATCTCTAACTTGGAGAAGTACTGTGTAAGATTAAATTACAATGTTTCGCTGCACAAACTAAAATCTCTCCTTGGAATGAAAAATAAAATGGCAGTAGAGGAAACATTTATTAATTTTTAGTTGGATTGTCTCACATAAATACTATAACTTGTCATATTAATTTGAATCATCTTGAAGTCACACACAAATAATTTTTTTGAACTCATAAAAGCAAGCATTTGAATTCTCTTGAACTGACACAAAAGCAACTTTTTTTTAGTTATCAATTTGATTTTTTTTTTTTTTTTTTAACTCACACAATAGTAACAGCAAACATTTTAGTTATAACTCACCTAAATACTTATTTTTCAGGTTGATAAAATGTAAATTTAACTTGCATAAATATTATATATAAATTATCATATTGAATTACTTAATTTATCTTAATTTATCATATTTAGTTACTTAATTTATAATTAATATATGTTAAATTATCATATTCAATTACTTAATTTATAATTAATATATCTTAAATTATCATATCCAATTACTTAATTTATAATTAATATATCTTAAATACTAATTAATTTGAAATCTTAATTTTTTTTGAAATATAAATTTTTATTTTTTGTTATGTTGTCTTTTATTTAATTTTAACTAAGATATTAATTCATATAAATTTTGCAAACGACAATTTAGTATTGATTGTAAATATTCCAATTGCATGCAACATTTTACACGGTTGCTTTTATTAAACATTTTTATTTTTTGATGTTATATAATTTTTTCCCTATGTAATGCCCCGTTAGGATTAAAGCAAATCAAATTGGGAAATGGGGTGTTAGGTAAGTTATGAGGCTGAATTGATTTTATAGACCAAAAAAAATCTTAAATTTAATAATTTTTAAAGAATAAACATATGTTTGTTCCTTGAGATTTTTTTGCACTCTAAATGAGATCTAACATTGTTTTTTTATTTTTATTAATTTCGTAAAATGTTTAATTTCTATATAAGTTTTTAATTAAAAAATTTAATGGAATTAAACGTGCATTATTATTTTTTATTTTTTATTACTCAGTTTAAACCTATTTTGAGATTATTTTTTTTGGTTTATAATTTTTTTTTTAATACCAATAATTAATATTTAAAAAATTTAATGAAATTAGTATTCATTATTATTCTTTATTTTTCATTATTTAGAAAATAATATATTTTGTTAGATGACTATAATTATTAAGTGAATATTATATTGTTAGATGACACGTAAATAGGATATATGAAATTGTTTTAATGTAATATTACCGAATGTTATATTGTTAAATGACAAGTAAATAGAATATATGAAATTGTTTTAATGTAGTATTACCTGAAAAAAATTATCAAAATAATTAGGGGGTGAATGAGAAAAATTTTAACCTAATTTATTTTTCAAAATATCCATAAATGTAGGCATTAGAAGTTTAAATAGTTTTCTGCAATTCAATACCACACGCAAATATATCAGATAAACAAACATGAAAATAGGGCTCCTCGTTAAGAGTAACAAAATTCCTGTTGCCAGATGAAGTAAAATAGATGAATATGACTAATTGCAAAAGAGGCATTACCAGAGTTCAAAGCGACGTGGAAGGGAAAGCCGATGTAGTAAGATCACGAAAAAGCCACTCTGATTTTATATTGAATTATCATTCTTTAGTTGTGGGTTTTTAATTATTTTTAGTTTTCACTTAATTAAGCAGTTTTAAGTATTTTTTTATAAATATTTTTAATTTTGTTAATTTAGTGGCGTTGCCTTTGTTGAGGTTTTAGGTTTAATTCAAAACTATTTTAATGGTAATTTATTTATTTTAATTTAAACTAGTTTGAATAATTTTACTTTATTTATATTATTCATTTTATTTTTAATATATTTTCTTTAGTTGAGTTTACTTTAATTTTATTTATTTTAGTTTAATTGGTATGTTTTATATCTAGTTTTTAGTTTTATATTATTTAATATAGTTTTGTTTAGTTATTAAATTTTATTATCTTATTAGTTGTAGTTTAAAAAAATTTAAATTAAATTATCAAATATCATCATTAAATAAAATTTTAATTTAAATTATATAATGACATTTTACATTTGAAACTGATATCTATAACACACACACACACACATATATATATAAATAACACACACACATATATATATATGTATATTAAATTTTATTATCTTATTAGTTGTAGTTTAAAAAAATTTAAATTAAATTATCTGATCTCATCATTAAATAAAATTTTAATTTAAAAACAAATCATGATTTGTAACCAATTTAATTTTTTTGTTACACAATTTACCAATTTTTTAAAATAAAACCCAAATTAACACTCTAATTGAATCAGGGAATTATCACTGAACTTATGTGTTCTTTAATATACTTAAAAAAAACATTTTTAATAATTAATTTTTTTTTTTTCCATACTTTAAATATATCTAATTAGAGTGTGAATAGTGAACATTGTGAAATGATCAATTAAAGCTTTAATAAAACAAAAAAAATAGAAATGAAAGTGAACATGTTGTAGTACTAAAATGTTGTTTTTTGGTGAGCTCACTATTTCATTGGTTGTAATGAAGTTTTAAGACTTCTATCTTTTTTTGGCAAGGTTTGGGTCAAATTGATATGGAGAAACTTAATTTCAACAATAATGAGATGTCAATTCCAATGAACTTGTTTTGTACAACCAATTGTCTCCTACAAAGTTCACGGGAATTGAACATGATTGATATTTGTGTTTGTGAGTGTAAGGTGTAATAAAATGAAACAAAACTTTTCTTGTTATTTCTCAAATGATGACTCTTTCTTTTGAAGAACAAAATTGAGTTGTGATGATTTGATTTAGTATTAAATTAATTTTTAAATTAAATTGTAGAGGCAAGTTAATTAATATTTATTAATAATTCATAATAACAATTGGTTTACTATTAATTTACAACTAAATTATAGCTATCACATTTATATAAATTAAATCATATAGTAACTATAAATGGATACCAAAACACTTAGTTTCTAATCAAAATATTTGGTTAGTATAGTAAAAAAAAACATTAAAAAAATTCAAAAATTCAAATAAATAAAATATATCATTTTCCACTTTAAATTTCTAAATATTATATGTTTGTCTATGATTCGTGATTTAGTATTAAATTGGCTGAATTTGACATAGTAACCTTGAATAAAACTAGAAATAAAGTTGCAATAGATTAAACAATTTTAACAAAATTCACACATTAACTTTTTGCATGGTAAGAAGACTAATCTTTTACGTTTGGTTCGAGAAAAGAAGATAAAACAACTTTAACAAACCAATTGAAAAGAAATTGAAGACCAACCTCTCAATAAATGCCGAGCTATTTCTAGCTACTTGAAACACAATACAAAAGCCACACGAACTAAAAAAGAACTTTTGAATTCACGAAGGTTAATTTATTGAATTCTTGAATTCTATTTCTTGTTATAAGATTAATTTCTTGAATTTTTGATATATTTGGAGTCCAAAAATAAGTTAGGGAAAAAATAAAAAAAATAAGTTAGGGGAAAAATGCACTAAATCTTAAAAATTAATAATTCTATATCAATAAAAATTTGTTAGTAAAATTAGGAAAGAAAAAACTAATATCTAATTATCATAATAGTTATTAATTATAAAAATTATGTGTAAACAATTAAAACTATTATGATTAATATAATTGGAATTGAAAATAGAGAAAAATAAAATTGAAAAAAACCAAAAAATATAAGTCAAATTAAAAAGTAATGAAACTTAAAAAACAATTATTGGGAAAAATATGTTTTAATTATTTTTTCCTCATTAAATTTTGCCGTCTTAAAAAACCACAAAAAATTACAAGTCAAATTAAAAAGTAATAAACTAAAAAAATAATTTGAAATTTATTTATTTATTCCTCTTTAAAATTTTTCATTTTAAATTGAAAATATGGAGGAAAAACTAGAAGTCATGAAAATGGAAATAATAAAAATAAAAAATAAAAAAATTTAATAAAAAGGAAATAACACAATAAAAATAAAAATAAATAAATAAATTAGTTAACTAATAGAAATGGAGGTTATTAAACAGTGTATATTAAAATCTCAACCAATCACCTTAAAAATAAATAAATTTAACTAATAATAAAAAATAACAAAAAATGAATTCCCAATGTTAAACTGTTAAATTTTTTGTCAAAGCCAAAATAATAGGGAGTCAAACGCAAAACTTAATGTGTAATACCATGCTTGCCACATGTATAATAAATGTGTTAACACACATTAATTTACAAGGCTCATATCACATAGGATAATGATGAAAAATGGTTGATCATGCTATGTTATTTTATTTTAATGGAAGTTTTGTACTTTCTAAGACGTAAAAACATTGTTATTAATTTCTAATATGTTGTTGATGGGTTTAAGTTTTGTAACAGCTAAAGGCATAGTCTAATTTATACACCAAATAACTTTTTGTCATATTAATTTTAACCAAAATCCAGCAGAAATTTTTAAAAATTTTAGTTTAGGTTATTTAATTTGGAGACTATTGAGTGCCCCGTGGTTTTTCAGGGTGTTGTTTTGTCCATTTATGCATTAAAAAACATATTTTAAACAAAAAAAATCACCTTCTTTGGAATTGTATTGTGGGATTCCAGTGAAAAATATTATTTTGTTTAGAAGTTAAACTACGCTCTCTAAAAAAGTATAAAAATGGTCAATTTTGAGTATTTTGTTTATGGTTTTTAATTTTGTTAAATGAATAATAAATTGTAGATTTATTACAATTTTTAGATGATGTAAAAGTTGTGGATTAATGTGAGTTCTATGAAACTATTTTTTTAAGAAATTATGAGGTTTCTAAAATTTTAATTTAATTAACAATAATTATTAAATGGAGGTTAGGGATTTAATTTCTATAGAATATTCAAGAAAGTATACACAAATTAAAGGTTGAAATTTATCTCCAAAGTAATTATGTACTTTTTTATTTTTATTTTTAATTAAATTGATTAATTAAATAAAATGTTATATAACAAGTGCTTTATGAAGTGATGGTTTTTGAGCATGTGTTATTATAACATAACCTATTTACGAGTAAGAATTTGGACCATGATAAAGAGGAGATAAACCTCTATAGTTAAAAATCTTGTTCCACACACACACACACACACATATTCTTAAAAAAAATAGTAAATTTTAATAACGAAAATAAAAATTAAGTTTTGTAGATGCACGGTGTGCATATGCAATCTAGAGCCATGAAATGATCAATGCATATATCAAATACAGGGTATGTAGGCCCATTGAAAAACCCCACTAATGTATCCAATGAAGCCTTGAAGGTAGCCATTACATACAAAAAATCTATCAAAAAAACTGAGCAAAAAATGCTCGAAATCCTAACAAAAACCAAGCTAGCAAAAGTGCTCACCATAAAGACTCGATATAGGCCCGCCCAAATAACCCTAAAAACCCTACATAAATTGCATCAAAACCTAGGCATATGACAATGACACTAGGCAAGAAACCCATGTCCCAATAAGAAGAAAAAATAAAGGTATAAAACCTTACACCAAGAGAAGAAAAACCAAAAAAGAAAACAAGGTACATGCCATCGTAAAAATCTCCAAAATGTGGCCTAGATCTAGTTTGTAGGAAAGAAAAAAAGGGTCACAATGTCCCACGAGAAACCTCTTGGAACCTTGTAGAGCACTGTGAAGATGCCCTCAGGAGACAAAAAGGATGGCGACGAGTAGAATTTGAAAGCAAGGCAAAATATAGTTATGACGATGGTCGCGTTGACAAGAAGCCACAACAAATATGTTGAATACCTCTCGCAACAGAAAAGAACCCTTTGCATAAAAGCCCATTCCATAAGGTAGCGACTAACCCAACAAGAAAAGGCATGAGAAAGAGCTTAGAAACTCCACTCCCCAAACTCAACCCAAACTAGATCTCGCAATGACAACCATGATCTAGCAACAAAACCTACAAAGGGAGAGAGCCATGACAGAAAAGAAACAGAGGCACAAACCAGGGTTGAAGTAGCTAGGGTTAGCTGCTCCAACCCTTCTCATATATATATATATATATATATATATATATATATATATATCCCCAAGGAAAAATCGAAATTTTCATTAAGAATTGAAAATTACATGTTGTAGATGCTTAAAAGAATATGTTGTATGGGTGGATTCCCACTGTCAGTATGAAAATAAAAGATATACAATCCCAGGTTGGGATACTGATAAATTTTGCATATGGTATGTGATCTGAAATGGGGTTTTTTTAACTTGTTATGCTTAGAAAAACCTTCCACTCAGTTAAACAAATAAATGATCTGGCTTATATATGACATTTTCATAATTAAATACTTGAAACAGGTGTATGTTTTCTTTTAAATGTTTAAGTGCTTTAAGTCCATTTGTTTTTGCTGATATTAGACACATATAACAACCACATAATGCAACAAATAAACAACCACACATAACGAAAAATTTAATCTAGGAGTTTACCCGAATATCGTGGGCTACGTCTCCTTGAGCTTTTGTCATCTTGACTTGGCTCTTTGGGATTATGGCAAAGTTTCTTTTACAAGTTTCGCGCTTAACTCCAAAGGTTACTGAAATGAACCAATGGGCTTAGAATACCATCTATATCTCTGTCATGGCTGTCATCACTCTGTAAACAGATCTATAAGCTCCCTTAGACTTGATTCCTTCAATGAGTGCTCTGAGCTACCCTGAGCTTCTCAATGGCACTAACTCCTTCAGAATACTTTAACTGTCACTAAAACCTCATCTACTATCTCCATCACATACTAGACACCGAAAATAGATTGATCATTTGCTCACAATGAGCATTGCATCTCCAAACTAGTCCTTCTTCCTTAGTTGGCATTAGGTTGCCTGAAACTTCCCTGTAGTATCTCGACCTTTAGAAGTCTCCAAATGTTGAAAATGCAACAAGATGATGGAGCTTAGTGGAAAGGAGTCGCCTTCACTAAGTGGGCCCGCAGGGTATTTTTGGCGCAAAATCTATTTTTAGACATATGGATCATGGTCTATGAGTTGCAGGATGCTATTTGTGGATGATTGGTCATGTTGAAAAAAATAGATGGACTTCTAATTTTAGACATGGGCGGTTTCTATTTTTAGACTGCCCGTCTAAAAATAGAACAGTCGAATATTATTAGCTTTTAATAATATTTGGACTATAAACATTATCTTATCCTCTTGCAGCACTTCAGTTCGAGCTACGGATGTGGTACATGCAATTGCTAGAAGGAAATATGCTTTTCTTATGGGTCAGTTGCGCTATTGCATGATGGAATTCAGTTAGAACTCAAGTGATTGAGTTTGGTGGAGTTGATTGAGGAGTTGATGGAGTTGTGTTCAGTTTGACTTAGTTGAACTAGTTGTATTTAGTTTAACTGCCAAATACACTAGTGATGAGTGATGTGAATTAATTATTAATTAATTCACTAATTATTAACTCATAAAGAAACTAAAGAATACATCAGTTAACTCAGTGCATTGACAGTTCAATGGAGACAGGTGTTAGAGGTTGAGATTGCTATCAGTTGTGACTATAGTTGTGCATGAGATCTTGCACAATCAGTGGGATTGAGTATTGCCAATGAGGATTGCATGGTTCAGCCAAGGAAATACGAGTTTGGTTCAACCATTCATCATTATTCTCATGCAGGATTGCACAGTGGAGGCAGGCAAGCAGCAGAGGAGATTTGAACCTGTGATTGATTCAGATCTGAGCTAGTTTGTGTGTAACAGGTGGAGATAGTACTGAGTACTTGCGAGGAGTATTGTACTATGTTTTATTACATGTTCTCAATCATTATAATATACAGACAGTGTGGGGTTTTCAGCTGTATGCTTTTCCCGGGTTACATACTGTGTTAATGTGCGCATGCGATTGATGTTTCATTGTTTTTAATTCCGCAAAATTGATGATCAACGTAGAGGAGGTTATGTATTGTGCATGTATTCTGCAATAGTATATAATCGGGATAATCTCTGTGAATAAGTGTCATATTATTCAATTTCTACATGGCATGAGAGCAGAGTTGATCATCAGATATATTATTCAGAAAGTGTTTACATTTTATTTCTTCAGGCAGAGTTTGTAATCGGGCCAGGTAGCCTCTGGATTCATCCTTCTTTTGGAAGGTGAGATATCCGGTAAAAGTCCATACAGTCAATCTCTATACGAGAAATACTTTGTTCTCATGAATTTTAGATCAGAAGCGGTTGAGTTTTGAGCTGGTGGAATTTGAATTTGCAGCAGTGTTTTCTTGGTGTCAAAGTTGAAATGTTTTTCTACAGATTGTGATTGGAGTATTCTCTTGAAGGTAGCTCGAACTATATTGCATGGAAAGACGGGATGGAGGCGGTGTTAGATGACAATGGGTTGAAAGAGTTCATAGAGGCTGAGGTCCCAAAGCCTACTGATGCTGCTCACGTTGAGGTTTGGCAAAAGAAGACAACAAAGTGTCGAAGGATTCTGTTGGAGGGCGTGAAAGATCAGATTGTGTCCAGCCTGCATGGAAAGGCTTCTCTATACTTGATGTGGAAAGCGTTGACAGATTTATTCCAAAGCAAGAGCAACCAGAGGAAGTTGGCGCTCAAGGATAAACTCAGAAACATTAATTGTGAGAATGGAGATAGTATGCCCAAGTATCTCACGAAGTTCACTCAATGCCGGGATGAGCTGGGAAGTGTGGGGGTGACTGTCGATGATGAGGACTTGGTGAGCTTGGCTCTCCTTGGTCTTCCGAAGAGTTGGCATTCCTATCAGGACTCTGTCACGGGAGAAATTGCCAGGATGGGAGAGACTTTAGTTAGATCTCGTGCAAGAGGAGATCAGGCGGAATATCAGAGACGAATCTTCATCAAAGACATCTGATGAAGAAAATTGTGCTTTGGCTGCCAAAGAAAAGAAGGGGAAGGAGAAGGGTTCTCTTTCCGAATCTAGTTCTTCCAATGATGGGAAGAAGGTTGACAAATCGAAAGTGAGATGCTTTCGTTGTCATGAGGTGGGCCATTATGCTGCAAATTGTCCACGGAGGAAATCCAAGAAGGGATCTGGGGAAGGATCTGAAGGTGAGGCACTTGCTTCACAGTTTCAGTTGGATTTCACACTCTTCGCATGCATGGTTTCATCCATGGTGGGAAGTGGTTGGTTTCTTGACAGTGGAGCTTCTTTCCACATGACTGGTGACAAGAGTTTGTTCAGTACTTTGGAGGAGAAAGATCTCCAGATACTCATAGCAATGGGTAATGATGAGAAGTATAGTGTCTCAGGTGTAGGCACGGTTATTTTTCAGAGGGAGCATGGAGCTCGCCTTACCTTGACTGATGTCAAGTATGTACCAGGACTGAAGAGAAACTTGGTGTCGATCGCGATGCTGGAAGATGGAGGCTATGATGTAGTCTTCAGTAAGTGAAAGGTTTTCCTTAGACACATCATCACTAGACAGGTGAAGCAGATTGGTTCACGGGTCAAGAACTTGTATGCTCTTGAGGTTCAAGATGCATGCAAAGCCTTGAGCAACGAGGCAACTGATGGAGACTTGGTGGTTGAGAGGGAGCGTATATTACCTCTCAACATGCAGAGCCAGAAGAAGTCTCAGACAATTGTGGAGGAGCCACGATTGGTGCAACAACTTCAGGGGGTTGTGGAGCAGCCACAACAAGGGAAGCTGAGAGGAGATCGAGTAGAGACATCTACTCATGCAGAGACCTCCAGTAGGGAGAAACTTCGAGCTAGGTGGGCAGAGGGATCGCATGCAGCCATACCTCCAGGTAGGAGGTGGGGTGATGTGGATTGATCATCCCAAGGAGGAGGGGCAGGATCCTTGAGGTACCCAACCTCTTGGATGAGACCTTGCTACGGGAGCCCCGATGTGGAGTAGCAAGAATTGACTGATAGGGTAGAGACAGATGCAGATGGAGCAGCAGAGAGAGCGATAGTGTAGGGAATCCCAGGACATCGCATAGCTAGCAGGCTGTAGCAATGCGAGAGGCACAAGTGTTTTGCACAGTGCTAGGTGGCACAGAGAGGTGTGCAATGGTGCGAGACGCATGGAGATGTTGCAGTAGCGCAAATGTAAGAGAGGGAGCACTTGTCAGTAACAAGTAGAGCTTCAGCATCAGAGTATGTTCCTAGCCCAATAGAGTGGTCAGTTGGGAGTGTTTTTTGTTCCAAGTGTTGTTGGAGTAAGTGGACCGAGCAAATGTGTTGCATGCAGAACATTCCAGAGTTGTAGGATAGGGGTTGCAGATAATCCATATCTTGTTGAGAGGAAGTGTTGAAAATGCAACAAGATGATGGAGCTTAATGGAAATGAGTTGCCTTCACTAAGTGGGCCCGCAGGCTATTTTTGGCGCAAAGTCTATTTTTAGACATATGGATCATGGTCTATGAGTTTCAGGGTGCTATTTGTGGATGATTGGTCATGTTGCTAAAAATAGATGGACTTCTATTTTTAGACATATGGGCAGTTTCTATTTTTAGACTGCCAGTCTAAAAATAGAACAGTCGAATATTATTAGCTCTTAATAATATTTGGACTATAAACATTATCTTATCCTCTTGCAACACTTCAGTTCGAGCTACGGATGTGGCACATGCAACTGCCAGAAGGAAATACGCTTTTCTTATGGGTCAGTTGAGCTATTGCATGATGGACTTCAGTTAGAACTCAAGTGATTGAGTTTGGTGGAGTTGATTGAGGAGTTGATGGAGTTGTGTTCAGTTTGACTTAGTTGAACTAGTTGTATTTAGTCTAACTGCCAAATACACTAGTGATGAGTGATGTGAATTAATTATTAATTAATTCACTAATTATTAACTCATAAAGCAACTAAATAATACATCAGTTAACTCAGTGCATGGACAATTCAGTGGAGACAGGTGTTAGAGGTTGAGATTGCTATCAGTTGTGACTAGTTGTGCATGAGATCTTGCACAATCAGTGGCATTGAGTATTGCCAATGAGGATTGCGTGGTTCAACCAAGGAAATATGAGTTTGGTTAAGTCATTCATCATTATTCTCATGCAGGATTGCGCAGTGGAGGCAGGCAAGTAGCGGAGGAGATTTGAACCTGTGATTGATTCAAATCTGAGCTAGTTTGTGTGTAACAGGTGGAGATAGTACTGAGTACTTGCAAGGAGTATTGTACTATGTATTGTTACATATTCTCAATCATTATAATATATAGATAGTGTGGGGTTTCCAGCTGTATGCTTTCCCCGAGTTACATACTGTGTTAATGTGCGCATGCGATTGATGTTTCATTGTTTTTAATTCTGCAAAATTGATGATCAACGTAGAGGAAGTTATGTATTGTGCATGTATTCCGCAATAGTGTATAATCGAGATAATCTCTGTGAATAAGTGTCATATTATTCAAAATTTCTACACCAAATACTTCTGTAAATCCCTACAATGGATTCATAAGGCTCATTACAGTCAGGAATCAGTGTTGGTTCGTTGAGAACAAGCACTAGTAGCTCCTACAACTACCTCAAACACCTGGTGGCCCTGAGCTCCAAAATCCCCCTGGATGAAAATCTTTATGAAGATGACTTCTTCAGCTTCTATGGTTTGTTCCATTGGCTTCAGAAGGCTCCAATTAGCCTAGTTAACCTCTTGTTGCAAAATGTACACCCCTGGTTTTCCCAAGCTTCTTTAGGCCTTTTCTATTTCACACAGAAATTGATGTGAGTTGGTCCTTAATTAAGCAATAACAACTTTTGCCCTCCACAAAATGCTAGTGCCAATAAACTTTTTTGTTGTAGATCACCAATAAAATGAATTTTTCAATATAATATTTCTTTTTTCTACCCAACCTTTTTACAAAACTTCTCCATGTCATTAAAAAAAAACTCAAAATACTATAACCTTCCAAAAATTTCAACGAAATTCTATCAATTTCCATTAATTTAAAAAAAAAACTCAAAATACTATAACCTTCCAAAAATTTCAACGAAATTTTATCAATTTCCATTAATTTATGGGTTAAGTTGGGGCCATATACTCTATTTAAATGAAAAACGATAATCATCAACGCAGGTGCAACTGGCTTTAAACTTAAAAATTTTCTTTACGAAAGATTTTAAATGTGTGTCTAGTCCTAATAAATTCTGTCTCGTCCGCCGCCGTTGTGCAGTTTTTAACACGCACGCGGAGGCGGTGGTACCAAACTGCTAATGTGACCACGAACAACTTAAAAGACCTCTTTCTACCTGGTTTTCAGAAGTTGTTTTGTGGCCCATTGTTTTGTAAAGTGGTTTACCTATTTCAAAATTTGTTGGTCTGAGCTTTGATGCTCCTATATATATTCTCCTGACTTCTCCTTGAATTAACATTCTGGCAACGGCAAAATGGTAACGCGAGACGAACAGAGTAAAGCTATGGCTGTGGATCGTGGAATGATAAAGGTTTGTTGTTATTCTTCCCGGCATCTATGTGGGATATATAAATTCAGTTTCCACTGTTTTCTCTGTTTTACTGAGAAAATACAACCTGGTTTAACATTCCTTCTTTGTTGCATGTGATTGTCAGTTTGTAGATTTGGAAGGGCTGACGAGGCGAGTTCTCGTTCGCAAGAACTGTGATACCACAATGACTTTTGAGAGCTTTACGGAGCATATCAGGCGCGCGTTTGGCATACGCGAACGGATACGTCTGAAATATTGTATGGACGGGGGAGTTGTAGTGGTGGATGATGAGGTGGGGTGGCAAGAGACCTCCATGAGTTTAATTGCTAACCAAACCCTCCCCGTCGTTATTGACCGCTTAATTTTACCTAAAAAGCCTTGGGAGTGTGAGGGAACCTGGACACAGGCGAGTCGGAATTCCATTGGAAATCCCACGTTGTTTGTATGAATTTCTCACCGTATAAATGAAACCCAACTTTTTCTGTTTATATCCACAACACTAGAGTACGCTTCTGCGTGGTTAGCCTATGCGAACTCTGTAACTTGGCAGCCCTTTTTGTTGTGTTATTTTCTATATCTTTAATACTACTGCTGATACGGCATTGTATGTTGCGCAATATCTGTAACACCCCTTGTGAAAAGTAAATGCTAGTAACTAGTGAAGTAATTATGGAACAAAGACTTTATTTAAAATATGTATTATCCTGTTGTTAATGTTATGTTAATAAAAAGACAGTTGTGTTGGTACTATTTTGAATTGAGTTATGATTAATCATGGTTAGTAACTGAGGAATCAGTTACCCTAACTACCTGGAGGTAGTTGAGACCCCAGAGGAAAAAAGGGGAAAAATGCCAAGTCTGGTTAGGATCAGATGGCAGAGAGAAGAAATGAAAAAAAAAAGAATGCTATGCTGGTTAGGATCAGATAGCATAAGTGGAAAAGGAAATTTTCTTGTGCACGCTACGTCTGGTTAGGATCAGATAGCGTTGACTGGCGAGACCAGTGATATTGCGGTCGAGTAGGACCTGCAAGTGCTTGGGGGTAGAAGCTCATCAAAGACTTCCTACGGACGGGTGGATTGACAAGCATTATAAAGAGGTTTGGCAGATAAACAGGTATGGTTTATCACTTACTTATCTGTTAAAATGTTTCTGTATTGTACTGTGGAAAGTAAACTAAGTTAACAGCTACCAGCCTATTCCTCTTTAATGATATTATGAAAATGGTTATAGTATTCTGTGTGAACCATGGAAGTCGACTCAAATATAATAGTTGGACTGAATTTTTAACTGAGGAAAGAACTCTAAGTTCAAAGAGAAAACAGTAGCGAAATGTAGAACAATCTCAATAACAGGGTTATGATAACCCCTGAACAGAGTCGATAGCAAATCCGAAATGGACAGATATAAACCCTCTTGCATGTGAAAAAGATATGCGTATAATTATTAGTCACAGAAAGAACCCATATGTACATATATGTAAACACTCAGAAGAGCCCGAAAGGTACAGTCGCTCTGTGTGGTAGCGCAAACAATAAACCCCGAGAATCTAATACACATTTCCCAGGATCAAGACGAGAGAGGCTCGCGGCCAAGCAAAATAAAAAGGTAATAGAGCTATCATTATAAACAAAATAAACTACAGAAATTGCAATATCTCTTTTCTTAACAGTCGGAATCATGAATAATATTCTGAGACAGTACAATAATCATGCTCATTGAAATAACCAGTAGAAAAGTGCACATACGAATGGCAATGGCTGAATAAAAATGGCATTACTTATTCCTGTTAACAAATGCGATGATAAGAGAAAAGAATGAGTGCCGAGGCCGGATATGGTAACCATAATGTTATGCGACCCTTCGGCCGGTTAGCAAACAAATATCCGCTACGATGAAACCCCTCATGCCGAGCCGTGGCTTACGCTTGGCTGGCTGAGGCATCGAGCCAGACAAACACGAATACAATACCATTCTTAAAGCAAAGAGAAATTAGAACAGTGAACCTGAGCACAAATACACAGATGTATTTCAACTTTGGAAACCGCCATTAAACCACAAATGGAAGAGCGAATAACTTCAGTGATATAGTGATACATTATAGATCAAAAACCGAACTCTTTTGATTATCCATGCAACTATATAATGAAAACCATCAAGTCAAACCCTTACGGGTCGAAAATTACAACTCAATGATAAAGTAATGGCTGCGTTCTGGAGAACCAACATTCATACATGAAATAGGGTAACAGTCTACCGATTATGAAAATATTAACTAAGTCTATGAAGCCTCTTGGCGAAGGAGTTCCTAGCTGGGTGAAAGGAACTGAGCAAATCCGCCGTCCCTGTCACGGGAGTAACACTTCAGTACAGGCCTGAGACAAAACATAAACGAGTATCTATGTGCCTGAGACTTACCAGGGATATGTTAACCAGATGCAAGGGGCGATTCCGCATCCTTGAGGGTTATCTCCGCATCCTCGGAGGAGATGACAACACCCACCTGTGAAGAAGAATAATCCCAAATGTTAATAACCTGTAGCAAAGAGAACCGTGGAAGGACATTAAATCAATAACGGAAACTTAGCTATGGAGAAATCTCAGAAGCCTGCATCTTAAGCTCAATAGGAAATTAATGTTACCTGAAACGAATGAACAGGGTATATGTTGAAGAGCTAATACCTTCATGGCTGTAGAAGGCCGAGTCCCATAACTAAGGCAGCATGCTTTAAACCTTAGAAAGACCCGTGTAGCCGCAGAGGAACGCTAAGGAACAGAGCTCCGCTAACACTCAGGAGATTACGAAAATGAAACAAAACAAGAGCCGAAGGCGGAATTCACCATTATATAGCTAAGATCATAATTACCGTTTCGTGGCATCGTGGGAACCCTTGATCTACAGCAGAAGGATCTCCACCGTCAGATAGCCGGTGAACCTCTGGGTTGCATTGGCGCGAAGTTGACAAGCCAAGCGGCCAGGCTGTAAAGCACCGGGTGTCACATGGCATGATGCCATCCAGCCGTTGAACTCACCAGATGGACGGAGATGCATCGACCACGGCAGAGCCGGACATTAAACCGCAGGCTCGAGGTGTCTCGGGGAAAGTTGCTTTAAATGTTTATTAAATTGCACAGTGACCAACTATGTAACGTATTGCAGACTTTTGTACACGTAACCTTTGTGTTGAATGACCAATGTAAACCCCATAAACATTATGTAAATTTGGGTTGAGTATTGTGCGCACCATTGTAGACATGAACATAGTTGGAAATTTATTACCATTGTAGATATGCACCTATTTGGATGGTTATTATGTGTTAATAAACATGGTAAGATAGTATATGTGTATAGGTTTAAGAATGATGTAATTATAGGTTAAGAATGGTGTAGTTATTAGTCATTAAATGAAATTTTTTTTTATGTATTGTTTGGAGCGTGACAAATTGGTATCAGAGCCCAAGGTTTACAACTCTGTGACCTTTGGGAAAATTTTTAAGATTACAACAACAAGAATATAAACAGTTTTATGGTAACAGTTCAGCAATACACCAAGATAAATTAAAACTGTTTAATGAGTTGTTCTGAAGCACGTAGCAGCAAAATGAGAAGAGCAAACAGTGCTCCTTATGGGAATCCGGAACCTCCGGATAACATGGAACAACCTCAAGCGAATTCTGAGTTTTGGGTACAACTGGGAGCAGCAGGTCGCACCACTGACTCAACGCTACTGAGGACATTGCAGGAACTAAAAGATGAAATGGCTCAGCTGCGTGCGGATAACGCAAGATTGAATGTGGAACAGGAGAGGATCCTGAAAAGCTTATCTGATAAACAACATCAACAGCAGTCACATCCGAGGCCGGAACAAGCACCAATAATAGATGAACAGAGCTATCATACTGAACAGGAGGAAGCAGAAGACAGAGGAGAGACGCGAGGAGAGAAGTCTGTTAACGCCTCTGAATATCAGACTCCAAAAAGACCCCGGATGGAATTACACGGGGAATTCAGGAAGATTAAACCGCCTCATTTTGACGGAGAATCTGAAGAAGCTGCAGAAGCATGGCTGATCAATATGAATAAGTATTTTCAGGTGTATGAATACGATCATCATCTTAAGGCAAGGCTGGCTATATTCCAGTTGCAAGCCAAAGCCACGCTATGGTGGGAAGAGGTCAAGATGGTGCGGGGAATAAGTGAACAGGATGTGACATGGGAAAAGTTTCAAGGATATTTTAAAGAGAAGTACCTGACAGAGCGCTTTTATGATGAAAAGGCACGCGAATTTCACGATCTGCGGCTGGGACAGCAAACCATTGATGAGTTTGTAACCAAGTTCACATCCCTGCTTCGCTATGTGCCCTATATTCGTGAAGAGAAGGCTAAAGTACAAAGATTTGTTAGTAGCCTACCTTTGACAATGCGAGAAAGGATAGAGTTCGATAATCCGAAAACCATGGATGAAGCAATCCGAAAAGCAAGACTGTGTTACCAGCAGAATAAATCAAAAGGAGAAAATTCTGGAAAGCGTTGGACAGATAAGCGAGGCAGTAAAATGCCTATGGGTAGTAAGGGAGCACGCAGCAGTTTTCAGAAAGGATTTTCGAAAGGAACCAGTACTAAAAATTCAGCAAAAACTCAGAGCAGATTCAAACCTCCTGCAGATTCCAAATACAGTGAACAGCAAGTTAGATTGGACGCGGAAGGCACAGCTCGGCCACCTGTTCAGTGTTGGGGCTGTGGCGGACCCCATTATATCAGAAACTGCCCTCATCGGAAGGACAGCGATCAGTTGTCCCAAATCTACGAAGCTTCAACAGTAGGAGATGTGGCTCGATCCATGCCCAGAATAAATGCAGCACTGGAAGATCGGCAAGCTGATTACCAGCCAACTATGATAGAGTTCGAAGGTAAAATCTTTGACCGAACTGTTTCTGTTTTAGTAGACCCAGGAGCTACTCTAAGCTATATAAGTCCTAAAGTGGTAGAAAACTGTGGTTTGCAAACCACTAAATTTAAAAGCCCATGGTTAGTGCAGCTGGCCACCGGGACCAAAAGAAGAGTACTAACCAAAGTCAGTAATTGTCCATTAAAGTTAGCTGGCCAAATCATAACAACTGAGTTAAATGTACTCCCTCTTGGTTCCTATGACGTGCTGATAGGAATGGACTGGTTGGAACGACGGTGGTCTATAATTAATTGTAAAACAAAAACAGTTTCTTATAGAGATGAGCTGGGTATGGGAAAAGAAATCCAAGGCATCCAGAAACCAGTGCAGATTCGGCCGATCACAGCCTCCCAGCTGGTTAAATGTATCCGAAATAAGTGCCAGATTTATGCAGTGCAAGTGGGGTTTGCAGATTCAGTGGATAAGGTTGCAACTGTTAAAGATATACCTGTAGTGCAAGAATTTGCAGATGTATTCCCCGAAGAGATTCCAGGGCTGCCACCCAGAAGGGATTTGGACTTCACCATTGAGCTGATACCCGGAGCAGCCCCAGTGTCCCGGGCACCCTATCGGATGAGTGTGCCAGAGTTAACTGAGTTAAAAATGCAGCTGCAAGAGCTGCTAGAAAAGAAGTACATCCGTCCCAGTGTCTCTCCTTGGGGAGCACCTGTGCTGTTTGTGAGGAAGAAGGATGGGACTCTGCGAATGTGCATAGACTATAGACAGCTGAATAAACTAACAGTCAAAAACAAATATCCACTACCCCGCATTGACGAGCTGTTTGATCAGGTGAAGGGGGCGACCATCTTCTCAAAAATCGATTTGAGATCAGGGTACCACCAAATTAGAATAAAATATGAAGACATAGCCAAGACCGCTTTTCGTACTCGTTATGGACATTACGAGTTTGTGGTACTGCCTTTTGGGTTAACTAATGCGCCTGCAACATTCATGTGTTTAATGAATAGTGTATTTCATCAATACTTAGACAAATTTGTATTGATCTTTATTGATGATATACTTATCTACTCCCGGAATAGGAAAGAGCATGAGGAACATCTAAGAATAGTGTTGCAGACTTTACGGGAGCATCAGTTATATGGAAAATTCAGCAAATGTGATTTCTATAAAGAGCAGATCCAGTATTTGGGTCATATTATTACAAAGGAAGGTATAGCTGTAGACCCCGAAAAGATTAAAACTATAATGGATTGGCCTACACCCAAGGATGTAGCAGACATTCGATCTTTCATGGGGCTGGCTGGATACTACCGGCGGTTTGTAGAGGGTTTTTCTAGAGTTGCCTACCCTATTACCTCCTTGCAAAAGAAGGGAAAAGCGTTTAAATGGACAGCAGACTGTCAACGGAGCTTTGAACAGCTCAAGCATTTACTTACCACAGCACCTGTGCTGTGTGTGGCAGATCCCGAAAAGGAATATGTAGTTTGTACAGATGCCAGCAAGGAGGGCGTGGGTGGAGTACTAATGCAGGAGGGCAAGGTGATTGCTTATGAATCCAGAAAGTTAAAGGAACATGAGCAGAAATATTCCGCCTATGATCTGGAATTAACCGCTGTGATCCATGCTTTGAAGATGTGGCGTCATTATTTAGTAGGGAGGAAATTTTTGTTGATGACGGATCACCACAGCTTGACTAGTTACTTTAGTCAACCGACTTTAAACGCAAGACAGGCAAGATGGGTGGACTTTTTGGGAAATTTCGATTTCGAAATTAAGCACCTAAAGGGAAAGGAGAACAGAGTTGCTGATGCACTAAGTCGAAAAGTGCATTGCATTTATGAGATTGGTATCAGCCAAGGATGGTCCACTCTTGACCAAGAGATTGAGGAGGCTGCGACGCAAGATCAGATCTATTTGCAAAAGAAGCATTTGGTGCAAAATTCAGATGCCCGTTCCATACAACAAGGTTACACCTTGAATACAGCTGGCATGTTGTGTTTTCAGAAGAAGATTTACATACCCAATCAAAGCAGTATTAAAGAAAAGATTCTGGATGAAAATCATAGAAGTCCCTATGCAGGGCATCCTGGTTACCAGAAATTAATCACCTCACTAAGGAAGGAGTATTACTGGCCAGGCATGAAGAAAGATGTTGTAGAATACCTGGCGCGCTGTTTGGAATGTCAGCAGGTGAAAGCTGAACATCAGCACCCTGCAGGACTGCTACAGCCGATACCCATACCAGAATGGAAATGGGAGACCATAACCATGGACTTTATCACCGGTTTGCCGAAATCCAAAAGGAGTAATGATTCAATAATGGTAGTGGTGGATAAACTCAGCAAGTCAGCTCACTTTATACCGGTTCAATCCACTTATCGTGCAGCTCAAATCGCAAATATTTTTATGCAAAATATATTTAAACTTCATGGGCTGCCGAAAGTAATAATATCTGATCGTGATGTTAAGTTTACCTCAGCTTTTTGGAGGACCTTATTTGAAGGTCTAGGAACTCAGTTGAGTTTCAGCACCGCATACCATCCGCAAACTGACGGACAGACAGAGCGGGTGAATCAAGTGTTGGAGGACATGTTGAGGTCTTATGTGATGCAGCAACCTACGCGATGGGAGGAGTATCTACATCTAGTGGAATTCGCCTATAATAATGGCTACCACTCATCCTTGAAGATGAGCCCATTCGAAGTACTATATGGCCAGAAGTGCCGCACACCCTCCAGTTGGGGTGGACCGGAGGACAAATTCCTGTTAGGACCTGAAATGTTGGAAGAGATGGAGGTCATGGTAAAAAGGGTCCAAGCTAATTTAAAGATGGCACAAGATAGGCAGAAGAATTTTGCAGACCGAAAGAGAACATTTAAAGAGTATCAAGTGGGTGAACATGTATACATCAGAATTCGAGCTAGGAAGAGTACCCTTCAATGGAATGCCTGTGCCAAACTGGCACCACGCTTTTGTGGACCATTCCAAATTCTGGCACGAGTAGGGCCGGTAGCTTATCAGCTCGCCCTACCCAGCCATATTCGGGTTCACAATGTCTTCCATGTATCAGTTTTAAAGAGATATGTGTATGACCCTAGGCATATAATAAGTTGGCAGGACATTCAGGTGAGGAAAGACTGTCATCAAATGTAAACTGAAATGAAATACTAGTAAAACAACTGATTTAATTGTTATGTGTTTCAGGTGGAACCGGAAGGAGAGTTTCTGGTCGAACCAGTGAACATATTAGATCAGAGAAGAGTCGAGCTGCGGAGAAAGGTCATCAGCCAGGTTAAAGTGCAGTGGCAGCACTTTGGGCCTGAAGAGGGCACCTGGGAAGATGAACAAATGATGAGGGATACTTATCCCAGACTGTTTTTGGATAAGCAGCAACATCGGGACGATGTAGACTTTCAGGAGGGGGAGATGTAACACCCCTTGTGAAAAGTAAATGCTAGTAACTAGTGAAGTAATTATGGAACAAAGACTTTATTTAAAATATGTATAATCCTGTTGTTAATGTTATGTTAATAAAAAGACAGTTGTGTTGGTACCATTTTGAATTGAGTTATGATTAATCATGGTTAGTAACTGAGGAATCAGTTACCCTAACTACCTGGAGGTAGTTGAGACCCCAGAGGAAAAAAGGGGAAAAATGCCAAGTCTGGTTAGGATCAGATGGCAGAGAGAAGAAATGAAAAAAAAAAGAATGCTATGCTGGTTAGGATCAGATAGCATAAGTGGAAAAGGAAATTTTCCTGTGCACGCTACGTCTGGTTAGGATCAGATAGCGTTGACTGGCGAGACCAGTGATATTGCGGTCGAGTAGGACCTGCAAGTGCTTGGGGGTGGAAGCTCAGCAAAGACTTCCTACGGACGGGTGGATTGACAAGCATTATAAAGAGGTTTGGCAGATAAACAGGTATGGTTTATCACTTACTTATCTGTTAAAATGTTTCTGTACTGTACTGTGGAAAGTAAACTAAGTTAACAGCTACCAGCCTATTCCTCTTTAATGATATTATGAAAATGGTTATAGTAATCTGTGTGAACCATGGAAGTCGACTCAAATATAATAGTTGGACTGAATTTTTAACTGAGGAAAGAACTCTAAGTTCAAAGAGAAAACAGTAGCGAAATGTAGAACAATCTCAATAACAGGGTTATGATAACCCCTGAACAGAGTCGATAGCAAATCCGAAATGGACAGATATAAACCCTCTTGCATGTGAAAAAGATATGCGTATAATTATTAGTCACAGAAAGAACCCATATGTACATATATGTAAACACTCAGAAAAGCCCGAAAGGTACAGTCGCTCTGTGTGGTAGCGCAAACAATAAACCCCGAGAATCTAATACACATTTCCTAGGATCAAGACGAGAGAGGCTCGCGGCCAAGCAAAATTAAAAGGTAATAGAGCTATCATTATAAACAAAATAAACTACAGAAATTGCAATATCTCTTTTCTTAACAGTCGGAATCATGAATAATATTCTGAGACAGTACAATAATCATGCTCATTGAACTAACCAGTAGAAAAGTGCACATACGAATGGCAATGGCTGAATAAAAATGGCATTACTTATTCCTGTTAACAAATGCGATGATAAGAGAAAAGAATGAGTGCCGAGGCCGGATATGGTAACCATAATGTTATGCGACCCTTCGGCCGGTTAGCAAACAAATATCCTCTACGATGAAACCCCTCATGCCGAGCCGTGGCTTACGCTTGGCTGGCTGAGGCATCGAGCCAGACAAACATGAATACAATACCATTCTTAAAGCAAAGAGAAACTAGAACAGTGAACCTGAGCACAAATACACAGATGTATTTCAACTTTGGAAACCGCCATTAAACCACAAATGGAAGAGCGAATAACTTCAGTGATATAGTGATACATTATAGATCAAAAACCGAACTCTTTTGATTATCCGTGCAACTATATAATGAAAACCATCAAGTCAAACCCTTACGGGTCGAAAATTACAACTCAATGATAAAGTAATGGCTGCGTTCTGGAGAACCAGCATTCATACATGAAATAGGGTAACAGTCTACCGATTATGAAAATATTAACTAAGTCTATGAAGCCTCTTGGCAGAGGAGTTCCTAGCTGGGTGAAAGGAACTGAGCAAATCCGCCGTCCCTGTCACGGGAGTAACACTTCAGTACAGGCCTGAGACAAAACATAAACGAGTATCTATGTGCCCGAGACTTACCAGGGATATGTTAACCAGATGCAAGGGGCGATTCCGCATCCTTGAGGGTTATCTCCGCATCCTCGGAGGAGATGACAACACCCACCTGTGAAGAAGAATAACCCCAAATGTTAATAACCTGTAGCAAAGAGAACCGTGGAAGGACATTAAATCAATAACGGAAACTTAGCTATGGAGAAATCTCAGAAGCCTGCATCTTAAGCTCAATAGGAAATTAATGTTACCTGAAACGAATGAACAGGGTATATGTTGAAGAGCTAATACCTTCATGGCTGTAGAAGGCCGAGTCCCATAACTAAGGCAGCATGCTTTAAACCTTAGAAAGACCTGTGTAGCCGCAGAGGAACGCTAAGGAACAGAGCTCTGCTAACACTCAGGAGATTACGAAAATGAAACAAAACAAGAGCCGAAGGCGGAATTCACCATTATATAGCTAAGATCATAATTACCGTTTCGTGGCATCGTGGGAACCCTTGATCTACAGCAGAAGGATCTCCACCGTCAGATAGCCGGTGAACCTCTGGGTTGCACTGGCGCGAAGTTGACAAGCCAAGCGGCCAGGCTGTAAAGCACCGGGTGTCACATGGCATGATGCCATCCAGCCGTTGAACTCACCAGATGGACGGAGATGCATCGACCACGGCAGAGCCGGACATTAAACCGCAGGCTCGAGGTGTCTCGGGGAAAGTTGCTTTAAATGTTTATTAAATTGCACAGTGACCAACTATGTAACGTATTGCAGACTTTGTACACGTAACCTTTGTGTTGAATGACCAATGTAAACCCCATAAACATTATGTAAATTTGGGTTGAGTATTGTGCGCACCATTGTAGACATGAACATAGTTGGAAATTTATTACCATTGTAGATATGCACCTATTTGGATGGTTATTATGTGTTAATAAACATGGTAAGATAGTATATGTGTATAGGTTTAAGAATGATGTAATTATAGGTTAAGAATGGTGTAGTTATTAGTCATTAAATGAAATTTTTTTTTATGTATTGTTTGGAGCGTGACAATATCTGTCATTGAAGTTCCTTCGCGTGGTTGCGGTCCGAGAATAATTCTTAGTAATTTTGAGCGCACCTTAAGAAATTGGCGAATCTTTAATTTCGAGAAACTACTATATATCTCTCTGAAATGAAAAATAAAATGGCAGTAAAGGAAATATGTATTTGAAATATTTATTAATTTTGATTTGGATTATCTTGCACAACATTTTAACTATAAATCACTCTAAAGTATTTTAATTCTGACTTTACCAAAATACTTGTTATTCGGGTATTATAATAAGGCATTCGGAATTGAGTGGTGTGACATCAAAATTCATTTCACCTAAAAAACCATTTATAAAGTTAATTTTGTAAGTGATTTTTTTTTTTTTCAATATTTTTATTTTATTTTTTAACAATTTTGGTTCAAGCTTTTTGACTCTTATTCGACCATCATTGTTTCAGCCATCATACTATAGACTTTGTTCTGAAGTGTTGTGTGCAGTCATCGGATAGCTAAATTTGGCTTTCATCGTGAGGGGGCTCCAGATTTGGGCTTAAACTCACATTCAATGCGTGCCGAACCTGGGCACAATTCACAAGAGCCGCATATTTTCAACAGAAGTTTCAAGATTTCAGTGGGGTTTCAAGATTTCGACCACTGAAGAAATAAAAGAACCTGAAAATATTATACCATGGAGTCGGATATTAGGCCTACGATTCTAATACAATGAATGTCAACATACACGCAGAAAATATAAGCCATCTAGTAGAATGAACAGGGTCCTTAATCATTTTTCTTATAAAATTTTTCCCACTCAAGAAGTTTGGATCAACGGAGTTACAATGATGCACTCAGCGAGCTCTATAAATCTTCCCTGTAATATAGCAAAAGCCGAAAAAATAGTTGGCCGCCCTAAGAAAAAGCTAAGAAGCACAATTGCGTTAGGCTCGCTGATATAAGGGCAGATCACAGATCCAGATTCACTAGATCCGCGTTTTGCAATCTCAATTAGCGGCTGTATATCAGCGAGCCCTAATCGAGTCGTCTAATGAGGTGGAGGAATGGCTCAGATGACTAAAAAAAATTGGAATCCAGATAAAAAATTCAAAAAATTTTATAAATGTAGTGTTCGAATCTTAAGACAAAAAAAATTAAGTTTAACAACTATAATTTAAATTTACAAAAATAAATATGACTGAAATTTCCCTAACTTTTTAGGCAACTCCTCCCCCTCCGTAGACTAGGCCGCCCTTGCGTTGAAGTTAAGGCACGAAATCATAGAGTTAGTATCGATTTGATATTCACTGAACTTGGATCGAATTTGTTTGAAAACCGTTCAGAGATGGCGAATTTTGACTTTCAAACCGAAAATGAGCCTAATACATTCCATATGGAGTTTTTTATATTTATATATTTACTATTTTTTATTGTATTTTATTATTTTCGCAGTAGGGTAATAACCATTGAGAATTGTGACATTAAATTTCAATTCACTAAAAATTAAAGAGTCATTTATAATTTAATTTTGTAAGTGAAATAAAATTATTATTATTTTTTAATATTATTATTTTATTTTTTAATTATGTTTAAATTTAAGTTAGAATAGCTATTCTACTTTGGTTTAAATGTGGAACTTAGTTTATACATTTCAAAATTCAGTGATTAGACTAAACAATAAATAACACTAACTATGCAATTTTATTTTTTACATTATTAATAAAATTTAATTCGCATGAAAATATTATAAATTATCATGTCAAATTACTTAATTTATAATTATAAAATCTCAAATATTAATTATTTTTTAGTTTTAACTGAGCAACGATATTTTAACCCTTTTGTTTAATCACTCACTTAAGATTTTATATAATTTTGTACATTGCAAGGAATTTTAACCTAATAATTTTTATATAATGCTCTAATCATGATCAAAGTAAATCAAAATGAGAAATGGGGTGTTAGCTATAAAGTTCTATAGCTATGAATTGGTTGTCCTAATGTGAAGCTAGACTGAATTGATTTATAGACCAACTAAATAATTCATTACTATGGGTTAAAAGTTTTTGACAAATAAATGTGTGTTTGTTTTTTCCCATAAGAAAATCTTGGTAGATCAACCCTAAAGGTAATCTTTTAAAGCCCATAGTGTTTGTTTTTTCTCATAGGAAAACCTTTTAAAGCCCTTGGGCAGATCAACCTTTTAAAACCAACCAGATTAGTAGGGCCTAACCCCAAAGGCCTTGAGGAGAGTTGACCTTATATTGATCAGTTGAGCTAACCCTTGAAGCTTATATAAAAATGTATTTGTTACATTATATAGTTGAATAATGTTTTAAGAATAAACATATATATGGTTCTTCTTAAATATTTTTTGCGTTGATATTTGTTTGCTAAATGAAAAAGGGAACATAATTTTTTTGTGTTTTCATGAATATTATTTATATTTATTTATTTTTTATTATCAATAATATTGTTGTAGATATATATATTTTCATTAGATTTTTTTTTTTTTTTCTCAGCGACACTAACTACTTATATATTAATATGTACAGGAAAAACTTACAATCAGGAGGACTGGCTGCCCAGGTCCAACAATAGCTCTGTGGGCAGCTCTAACAGACTCAAAACAGAAAGACTAATGATCCCATATAGTACTGACAAAGCCCACGCAGGGGCAACCTTCAAATGACACATTACCCAGAAGTCCATATAGGCATCGTGCATTACCCAAAACAGAGAGACTCTAATGGCCGTGGCCATGACCCAAAACAGAGAAAGAAACAAGTATCGACCTGAGACAAAGACTATAATGGCCGTGGCCATGACCCAAAACGGAGAAAGAAACAAGTATCGTCCTGAGATATAACCGAATACATAAGACATAAGACAAGAGGAGTATATCAGAAGCCAACCGCTATCCCAGAGCCAGCCGAAAAAGACGAGGGAGTGCCGCTGGGGGTTACTCCTCTGGTTCTTCTTCCACAATTGTAGCCCAGCCTTGTCCTTCCGGGTATCCCTCCCACATCGCCATGGGATTATGCGTTGGGGCTGGCTGTTCAGGTTCGCGAGCTCGGGAAGGTGCTTGCTGAGGTGCCTGCAGTGAATTGCCCCCTGCACTCGAAGACTCCCCCATTGGCCGTTTCCCTTTGTCATCCTTTTGATTTTCCTCAGCAGGGAGCTGCTGCATTCCTTCTTCACTCTCCCCAGGGATCTTGGTAAATAGCACTGAGATGTGGGCATTAATGCCGGCATTGTCCCTGGAGCTACCCAGGGTGAAGATAACTGATCCGAACGCAGGGAGTCTAGGCGCACCATCACTAGATCCACCAGCCTCCATAAACTGACTAGCTTGAACAGGGGAAGCTCCCACTCTTCGATAACAATAACAACAGCAACAGTGGTGGTGAGTGTCCGTTGCAGGTGGGCGGGAGGAGCTTCCACTCCCTGAGCTCCTTCCTCTTCTGCTAGGCATCCTCTCTCGCACCATGCTGTCTTCAGCTTCCTTAACTTTCCCCACAGCGGATGAGGGCCTGCTATCTCCGCGCTCCTCCCCAGAGAATTTTCCCCTCCAAATTGGCTCGCACCAGAGCACAATTGAACACAAGCAAGAACCGGGAGTAACCAGCAAGGGGCAAGCCTCGCCCAAGCTATCAACAGCAATAACACAGCTTTGCTCAGAGATCTGGGCAAATTCCACATCGAACTGAGCTCCGCATGCCAACATTCCCTCCGTCTTAAACCCATCAACATTCCTCTGCAGCTCGATCGCATTGAATGCGCTCTGCGTCCCTTCCATCGCGTCCAGCGCCTTCATTAAGGCAATAACTCTGCAATTCCCGGCTTGGAGTGTTGGCGGCGAGAGGCATTAAAGCCCTCCAGCCTTCACGTGGCAGCCCGTGCTGGGCACGTGGCTCTCCTTGAGCTGGCAAGGTAGCACCCGCATCCGGGGATTTTCATTAAAATTTTTGATAAAATTGATATTTAATATTATTTTTTATTTTTCATTATTTTAATTTTTTTATAATGTAATTTTATAATATAATAATCATTACGTGAATGATAAAAAATTTCAGTAACTTTAACAAATATTTTAGATTTTTTTTTAATATAAAATTACATAATAATAATTAATAACTTCTGATTGTTTTTTGAAATATTTATAGTAATATACACTAAAAATAAAAATAAAAAATTGCAAATTGATCCCACATACAAATATAGATCAGATAAACAAACGTGAAGATAAGGCTGGTAAGGATAACAAAATTCCTGGTAAAAAGTCTAGACATGCATTTTTAATATTTAAAGCCAACTAAAAGAATTAGCAGTTGTCTATAATGCGATTTTTTGGAAGCCTTTTCGGTGGGTTTTTCCGGTCAAAATCCGGCAGCAATTTATTGGAATCGCAAGTTTGATAGCTAGTTTCTGCACAATTAAAGCGTCCCGGGGGTTTTTCAGGGTGCTGAATCCAAATATGCAGTTAAAAAACCATTTTAACTGCAACAAATCAAGATTTAACCTCAATTTCTTCCGGCGAATTCCCTCACCGAAATCTCCAAAAAATCGCATTATAGACCACTCCAAAGAATTAACTAGGCCACAAAGGACGTTATACGAGGGCATCGTGCCAACCTTCTATCGGATCACCACGTGGGAGGAACGCTGATGTAATAAGATCATGAAAGAGCTAGTTCGGATAAAAAAGCTTTCTGATTTTATTTTGAATTATTTTACTCTAGTTTTGGGTTTTCATTATCTGTGTTTCATTCTACTTGTTCAGAATTAAAGTAGTTTTATGTTTAATTTTGTAAATATTTTTAATTTATTGGCATTTGCTTATATTTTAGGTTTAATTCACAACTATTTTAATTTTAATTCATTTTTATTTAATTATTTATTCTAATTTAATTTAGTTTATAAGTAATTTTACTTTACTTATTTTAAAAAAGTGTTTATTATTTATTTTAATTTTGTTGACTATAGAATCACTTTATTTTAATTAGTATCTCTTATTAGGTTAGTTTTGAGTTTATTATTTAAAAATAGTTTTGTTTAGTTATTTGTTTTATTATTAAATTTTATTAATTTTAGTTTAAAAAAATTAAATTAAATTATGTTATATAAAATTATTATTTTATTGTTAAATAAATTTTGAATTTAAATTGCATTGTGTTATTATACATTTGAAGCTTATGTCTATGATATATCATATTTTTATGACATATATCAACCACATTTAATAATGTGGTTGTGCTAGTGTATATATATCTATCATTAATTGAGATAATGAATTGGTAATTTTAAAATGTTGTTGTGGACAATTGGTATATCAAATGGAGATGTTTAAATTTTTGGTGAATTTGAAATCCAAATGAATGCAATCAAAATATATATATATATATATATATATATATATATATAATTGAGATAATGAATTGGTAATTTTAAAATGTTGTTTTGGACAATTGGTATATCAAATCGAGATGTTTAAATTTTTGTAACATAATTTACCATTTTTGTTGAAAATGAAACCCAAATGAATTCAAGAATTAATCGCGATAGTTATGTCTATGCAAGAATTCAAAATATTGTTTTTATATTTTTAACGATTAAAAATATTTCTAAGTGTTTTTAGTAATTATTATTATCATCTTTAATTAAATGTTTCTTACTATTTGGTTTAGTTTGTAAGGGTAATATTATAGTTGTTGTATTTAGGTTTCTGTGATCCATGATGAATTAAGAAAAGTGTTTTGGTAGAAATCAAGAGAGAAATTTTTGGCAGATGCATTTCAAACCAACAAGTGTAATGATGATGAACCACACTTGCTGGTTCTCAACACGTCGGCCAAAAATTTATTTTAGTTTATTTTGCAAATGATTTTTCAATAAATTAATTTTTGGGTAAATAAATGTGTTCACACATAAATATACCATGTGGTCATTCATATAGGATAATGATGAAAAAGGGTTGATCATGCTGTGCTATTTTATTTTAATGGAAGTTTTGTAATTTTTTTAAGATGCAAACACATTGTTATTAATTTTTAATGTTGTTGATGAGTTTTAGTTTTTGTCTAATTATTTTTAATCAAAATTTGTTTGAGGTTTTTAAAAACTTGAGTTTAAGTTGTTTAATTTGTAGAATTTTGAGTGCCATGGGGTTTTTCAAGGTGTTGATTCATCCATTATGCATTAGAAAATGTATTGTAAAGAACAAAAATTACATTTTTGTTTGAAATTGTATGATTGAGTTCTTGTTAAAAACATTGTTTTGTATAAGGGCGTTAATTCATTCATTTATGCATTAAAATATATATATTTTAAACAACAAAAAATCACATTCTCACTTGAAATTGTATGACATGATTCCAAATTTACAGTGATTTTAGATGGTGTAAACGTTGTGTATTAATGTCAGTTATATGAAACTATTTTTAAAGAAATGATCAACAATTATTAAATGGATGGTAGGGATTTAATTTCTATAAAATATTCAAGAATATTTACGAAAATATACAAAAATTTAAAGTTGGAATTTATCTCCAAAGTAGTTATGCATTTTTTTCCTTTTTAATTAAATTGATTAATTAATTAAAATGTCATATAACAAGTGTCTTATGAACTAAGTTATGATTTTTGAGCATGTGGTATTAAAACTAAGCCTATTTACAAGGTAAGAATTTGGGTCATTATAAAGAGGAGATAATCTCCATAGTTAAAAATCTTGTTCCGTATTTTTTTTAAATGTATATATATGTTTAACTTATATATTACTTTTTGTTTATAATTAATAATAATATAATATTTTTATTTATTTATTTTATAATTTAGTTTATATATATATATATATATATTCAAAAGAAAAAAAGTCGTAATTTCTACTAATGAAAATAAAAATTACATTTTGTATATGCACGGTGTGTATATGCAATCTTGAGCCAAGAAATGATCGGTACATATATAAAATACAGGGCACATAGCTCCACTGGAAAACTCCATGAAGCCTTGAAGGTACATAAAAAAATTCTATCAAAAAAACCTAGCAAAAAATGCTAGAAATCTTAGCAAAAACCAAGCTAGCAAATGTGATAACCATATAAACTAGGTACATAGTGCCCAGATATCCCCCAAAATTGTACATAAATCGTGTCAAAACTGAGGCATATGACAATGACACTAGGCAAGAAGCCTATGTCACAAAAATAGGCAAATATCAAGGTAGAAAACCTTGCATCAAGAGAAGAAAACCAAAAAGAAAGCAGGGTACAAGCCACCTTAAAATCTCCAAAATGTGGCCTAGATCTAGGTTGCAGAGAAAAAAAAAAAAACCCTGTGGAACCTTGTAGAGAAATGTGAAGGTGTTCCCAGGGGAAAGAAATGATGAAGATGGCTAGAAGCTTAAAGCATTGCAAAATATCGCTGTGATGACAATCGTGCAGACAATAAGCCACTTAAAATATGTTGAAGATGTAGATTTTTACTATGGCTTCAACAGCTCATGTGATGTACTGAAACACAAGACAAGAATTTACTGAACTCTTTACAATAGAAACTAAAAATGATCGATGAAAACATTAATCAGAAAGAGGAAGAATATCAATCGCACATAACACAATATTTCTTTGGGGAAAAATGCTCAAAACCGTGATTATCTATATTTCATTAACCAGAAGATCTGAGAAGAAAATACAATTCTTGTTTTCACTAGAACAATTCTTACACAAGTATGATCTTACTCTTTTCATCACAAGCCCGCTATAGCGAACACCTGGCCAATTCTGTTATCTACCAAGCCCTTTGTTCCTTGCCCAATTCTTAGAGGAATTAGCCTCTATTTAATGAGGAAATCCTTTTTCCATAACTGCGCAATCCAAACTTAGGTCTTCAACTGATTACATGCACAATTTGTACAACTCGGAAAATTATACCACTGACAGTACATTGTCTCTGCACTCTAGTCTCAACCGGGTTTTCCTCTGAACTGATATGCATGAGTTATTCTTGAGTGAATATAAGGTTCACTCGTATGGCACTGAGGATGAACTAGTGCACCAACTCACTACTAGACTTCTACTAGTTTCTCCAATAGTTAGAACTAGTTTAACTGACTATAACTCAGTTGAACTGAGTTATCTAATTACAATTCCAATAAACTCAATTTGGACCCCTAAAACTTAGGATCACACTTGCATGACTCCAGATAGTCTTCCAACTCGAAATTCCTAAGTTAACTACGTCAAATTCACTTAGTTAACTATTACAAGTTTCTATGAGAAAATAATTACAATTTAATTCAAAGACATTAAATTGGAATTTCTATATGCTATTTTTAACATTTATTGTTGTTATTTTCAACACTCCCTCTCAACAAGAAATAAATTCAACTCTATCCCTATCCCGAACCTTTGGAATGTTTTGCATGCAACACTTCTTTCTAGTGTTGTTGCTACTGCAACTTGTGAAAAAAAATAAAAATAAAAATCAATGTGAATCAATATAATGTATCTGTTACCAGTCTTTGACTGCTACTAGCTCTGCCTCTGTCAAATGAAAACTCTGCGCTTTTGCTGACTCTACCTATTTGCATTATTGTTGACTCTCCTCTACGCTCTCCAATATTTAACTCCTACTAGTCTTTGCCTTTGTCACTCTGATACTTCACTGCATCAACCACCTTTGATCCATCATGCTACTATGTATTGTGGGTTCCTGTAGTAAGGTATGATCCACGAGACAACTTGTCAATGGATCTTGCCCAACTTCTTCTCACTTGGGACTATCATATCATGTCACACCACCTCTTACCTGGAAGTACGGCTACATGTGCTCCCTTTGCCCACTTGATTCGAAATTTCCTCTTACTAGAGGTTTGTACATGAGTGGATGCTTCCAATCGGTCTCCTATTTGCTTCTCCAATTGTGGTTGCTCCACAATTGTCTCAGACTACTTCTTCTTTGCTTGAGTGGATCTCTCCACTCGGACTCCTCTTTGATTCTTCAATTGTGGCTGCTCCACAATTGTCTGACACTGCTTCTGAGGCTTCTTCCGGGGTTGCACTTTGAGAGGTAATTCACTCTCCCTCTCAACCACCAACTCTCTAACCTTTTTCTTGCTCCTCAAGGCTTTGCATGCATCTTGTACCTCAAGAGCATATAGGGTCTTGACTCGTACACCGATATGTTTCACTTGTCTCATGTCAATGTCTCTAAGGAAAACCTTTCCCTTACTAAAATTCACATCATAGCCATAGGTTTTCAATACCTCAATGGAAACATACATCACATCTGTGATTCTGAGAGGGGAGCCAAACTCCCTCTGAAAGGTAAGTGTACCGATCCCGGTAACTCTGTACCTCTCGTAATATCCAAATTCTATGTTCCGTTCGAGGTATTTCTCCTCAAAACCACTAAAGAGATATTTGTTCCCCATCAATGGAACGAGACACCGATGTCAAAATACCACACGCTTCCTATTACAGTGTTGTCTATGCATGCAATGAAAGTGAACTCAAGTTCGAATTGTGAAGCTAGAGCTTCACCTGTTGCTGTTACTACTGGCTCCTTCTTTCTTGCTTTCTTCTGTGGGCAATTCGTGGCATAGTGCCCGTGCTCGTGATAGTGAAAACACGTAACTTTTGACAAGTCCATCTTCTTGCCACTCTCCTCGCCTTGGGACTTCTTCCCCTTGGATTTATTTTCCTTACTTGTTAATGCAAAGTCATTTTCCACTTCTTTGGAAAAGGTTCTATCTCTGGTGTTACATCGAAACTCTTCCTGTACCAAATCTGACCACAGTCGTTCCCAATTTGGCAGCGCCTCCCTCCCATTGACAGAGTCTTGATAACTATGCCAACTCTTGGGAAGTCCTAGAAGAGCTAGGCTCACCATATCGTCCTTGGCAACAGTAATCTCGACACTTCCAAGCTAATCTCGATAATGGGTGGACTTGGTCAATTAATTCAGAATTCAGTCACCCTTCTCCATCTTGATCTTTTTGAATTTGTCCTTCAGTGCCAAATTCTTATAGTCACCATTATTCTGAAATAGGTCCGTTAATGTCTTCCACATTGATTATAGAGTATCCTTGCCATGGAGACTTGAGACAATGTGGTCTCAAACTCCCTCCAAGATAATCCTTCTCGCCCTTGCCACACACTTGCTTCAGTCAGCCAGATCTTTAGCATCTGATGCTAGAGGCTTAGGAATGTCTTGATCAATGAATTCCATTAGGGAAATTTTGAGGTCTAAAATGGTATCCTAAGAAAAATGCACAACCAAAATATACTTTATAAGAACCAATATAATTCAAGATGATGATATCAACCATGGGGGATGATTCACCATTTTTGGAGGAAAAAAGTAAAAAGATTAAAAAATAATAGAATAATAAAACTACATTTTGAACTTGTATTTTTAACTTATCTCCCTAATGTTTTACTCAAATTTCAAGCAAGAGTACTCATTGGATGCAAAATTTAATTCCTAATCCAAATAGTACCCATGTTGCATACTTTGATAGACCCTGCTACACGAAAAATGAGAAATACATGAAAAAATGTGATTGCAATCACGTTTTTCATGTATTTCTCATTTTTCGTGTAGCAGGTTCCATCGAAAGTATGCAACACGGGGAATCCTTAGACGATGAATCAAATTTTGAATCCAATGAGTGTTCTCAATCGAAATTTGAGTAAACCCATAGGGAGATAAGTTGAAAATACGAGTTGAAAAAGTAGTTTTTTCTTTCTTCCTTCTAAAATTTGATGATGCAATCTAATCTTATTTTACTATTTCCACTATTATTTTATAATTTCCATAGGAGACCCATTTTAGACCTCAAAAATCCTTTAATGCTTGAGGCCATTGTCTTTCAGCACTGCAGCCATCCTGTCCTTCCAAGCTATGTAATTCGAGTTGCCATCCAAAGCATACTCAAGTCTCAAACCGTAGAAATCCATTTTTTGACTCTGAAATATGAATTTCAAATTCGAATTTCACCTACACAACCAAACTCGAAATCTCTTCTTCTATATTGTCTTCAGCTCCAATACCATGTAGATTTGTACTATGGATTCAACAAATCATGTGATGTACTAAAACAGAAGACAAAAATCTACTCTACTCTTTACAACGGAAACAAAAAATGATCAATGAAAACAATAATCAGATAGAGGAAGAATATCAATCGCACATAACACAATATTTCTCTGGGGAAAACAACTACTCAAAACCCTGACTATCTATATTGCATTAACCAGAATATCTGAGAAGAAAAGACAATGCTTGTTCTCACTAGAACAATTCCTGCACAAGTATGATCTAACTCTCTACCTCACAAGCACACTATATCCAACACTTAGCCAATTTTGTTGCCTGCCAAGCCCCTACTTCCTTTCCCAAATCCTAGATGAATTAGCATCTATTTAATGAGGAAATTCTTCTTCCATAATTGCACAATCCGAACTTAGGTCCTCAACTGATTTCATGCACCATCTGTACAACTCGAAAAATTATACAACTGATAGCACATTGTGTTATAGACATATTTGGTCAATGCAACCCCAAACTCATATGTTCATAAACTAAGGGCTCCTTAAGTCCCTAAAAGTGTTGTTTCATACCCTAAAGGATCATGGTCAACTGATTACATCATTTCCCAGAAGTTCCACCTGAAAAACTACTCAGAACTGGCCAAAACTGGACCATACAGACTGCTCCATGGGAAAGTTGCGACGCATACTGACTGCCTAACTGGCCAGGTGTGATGCATACTTAAATGGCCTTCTGCGGGGTGTGATGAGCGAGAATAGACAAATGGTAGAGACAGTTTGTAAGGTGGATGATCATGGAATCTTCCAGAAACTTCTCCTGTGACACTTGTCTCTCTGAATTCGCCTAGGGATGAGTAAGAGATCATGAAATCTCCAAGTGGAACCAAGAACTATCAGTGGAATGACACTAATAAAAAAACCCAGAGCTAACTCACACCCTTGCAAGACATCTATAAATGGATCCCTCATCTGAGAGATCTGGAGGCCGGAATTTTGTATTTTGTAAGGAAGTGATGTTGGTTTGTTGGTGAAAAGAGACATTGCATTGTTGGGTGATTTACTTGTTCATGAGGTGAAGAGGGCTTCTACAATTGGGAGGATGATGCTGGATCAGACCGCTGGGTTGTAATCCTCTCTTACATTACTATTAATAAAGTTCTTTTAGCTTTCCTCCATATGATCTTGTATTTGTGAATCTTCTTGTTTATGAATGCAATTGTATGGTCAATGTGTTTCTGATTCTGCATTGTTTATGATGTTTTAGATAGAGATGCTTTGATAGTTTGTTGTTATTTTGACTCTACAGGGACTCTTTGAAGCGGGACATGTAGGAGAGGAGTGGCAAATTCTATCAAGGAAATGAGAAATCAAGCTAGGATCAAAGCGGAAGATCCAGGTTGGTCCTCTTTTCTTCTCTTCCATCTATCACACTTAAAGGAACTCTTAAAAAGCTTTCATTATTTGTTTCTAAGATAGCTACCCGTCTTAGTGGGACTAGTAGTTCGAATCAACACTAGTTTTCCCTGAAACAAAATGGTGACTCCGCTGGGGAACGAATAGTTTGTTTTGTTTGTTTATTGTTTGCTTTATAAACTACAGACAGAGCCTGAAGTTAGCCAGCTAGCCTTCGAAACGCCTTTGCTATGAAATTGCGAAGTAGATGAATGTTGCTTCAGTCAATCTCTGGGTTGGTTTATGAATTGAACATTGGACTTACAAAGCATTCTAAGTGCCCTTGTGGTAGCTCTTAACCTCATCAGATCCTACCCTTATTCTTTGTGTTTACTGTCCATCATTACTCAGCCTAAATCACTGAACTTAGCTGCAAGTTTTGAGCAAAAACCAAGCTCAATTTCACTCCCTGGCCCATCGCACTGTGTATAACTGTGCAACCTGGATGCATCGCACCTCCCGTGTGTCGCAGGTGAGATGCATCCCTGTTTCCCTGTGTTGCAGGTGCGATGATTGAGTGAACTGTTTTTCTTCTCTGAAATTTGGTTTTTTCCTCCTTGTTTTCAGCTTTATTCAGTGGTTTTGTTGTACATGATCAGTGCCTTCTTGTTGAAACCATCTTCCTTCACATTATTTCAGCCTCCATTAGTTACGAATTGTAAATGATTTTATGTATTTGTCAATCATTTACAGTCTTCCTTTGTCGAAAGTAGCCTAATCGAACTGTCGTTTTTGATGCAAGTGTCATAATTGTCATTCTGAATCAAAAGAAGAGTGTCGTAAAGTCTTCCTCTTCTAGATAGTTGATTGTACTTTTGTCATTGTACTTGATTTGAAAGTATTAGCATTTGAAGTGTCGAAAATAGTTTTCAATTCGAAAATCGAAAAGTGTCGTCTTAGTATTCCTTTCATTTTGAAAAGAAAATTGTTAGTACTGTCGCTTTGAAAGAAAATAGTTCAGATCTGTACTTAGCTTTCTTTTTTTCCATTCACACATTAAGAAAGTGGAAAAGAAATACATGCATGTGCATCTGCATTTTTACTACTTGCGAAATTTGATTTAGGAAAGTGCATTTATTGTGTGCTTTATGCTCTTTGCTGAAAGAAAAATCGTTATCTTCTTTCCTTTGTAGCTAGGATTTTCATTGCTAAAAGAACATAAACGACTGTTTATCATTTTAGATTGCATATTTAGGAATTTCACATCTACATCACGTGGGGAACCTTGAAAGACGAACTTCTAAGCAAGATCAACTCTAAAATAAACCTCAATGAACATAAAAACGCTTTGGAACCTAACACAACGCATCTAGAAGTCTAGGTTAGAGACGTGTTCTGGCGTCGTAAAACCTGGTAACTATCGTTTTCATCGAAGGTTGGGTGATTCCTCCTCTTTGATACGACAAGTGTCAGTATGGACTTGTGCTCCCCGTACCGTCGAGTATATATTGGGAGACCACAATAGGCTAATATCCTTTATCCTTAGGAAGCCGTGTCTACCACCCTATTGATCGTAATGCACTGAACACAACATTCGAGAAGATTGACTGTCGTACATAAGTCCTTGGTAATTTCTCTATCATTTATCACCAAGGTGTATTTTGCAGTTTTACAATCGATTTGGTAAACTCTCTGTCTATATTTCCAGAGCAGTCACTTTCGTTCCTTTTCGACTCCTTAAAAGAAAAGGTCCATCTGAGCATTTGTCACTTCAGGCTCATTAAAAATCGAAGGCGACTAGAGTCACCTTTAGCTTTTTCTCGACTCTTAAAAATTGAAAAAGCAAGTTGCGTCAAAGTGTCTTTAAAATTTATTTTAATCGGAATAACATCCATGTTCCTTCGTTGATATAAGGTTGAGATAATGGAGTCTACCAATCAAGGAATCCCTCTTGGAGGGAATCCTAGTGTTTTCTCCTCTTGGAGAGATATTGGTTCTCCATATATGGCTACATTGTCCCTTCCAGGAATCACATCGGCCTGCCGATATGGCTTTTCTCGACCTTTGTTGTTCAAAACACCATAATTCCTCAACAATCTAATCGGAAACCAGATGACATTGAAGTTACCCCTTCAGCTTCTACTTCGTTTGTTTCTCCTTCATCTTCTTCCTCTTCGCTTGGTGAAACTAGTAACACTAAAAACCAAGTAGTTGAGAAGAAAAAGAAAGGAAAGGAGAAGAAGAAGAAGCCAGCTAAACAAGGGAACAACAATTCATCATCTGGCGAAAATCCACACACTAAAGTTTCCAAACCAAAAACTCCATGCGCAATTTGCAAAGGGAGCCATTACCATCGAGATTGTTGAGCTCTGAAACTACATCTCTCCTACACATTTTCCTAGACTTTTTCCCCTCACCAGTACCTCATAAGCTATCAAATATCATTGCATATTGATTCTAAAAGAGCATTTAAGTGGTTTTCTAACTATGTTTTTGTGTTTGCTATTTGAATTAGATTTTGCTCATTAGTTGCGGAATGCAGCCACTTTCCGCAGCTGATTCAACTTTCCGCAGTTGTTTTTGTTGATCTCTAGGTTACAGGTGTCATCAAGCAAAACGAGGCACGTGGGAAGTTCAGGAATGATCTGGACATGGATCAGGTCCTATTGGTTTAGCCAGATTCATAAAGGGAAGCTGTGGTCAAACGGTGGTCAAACGAAGGAGTCCTACAACAATAGGTCTCTGTTTTTCAACACGTGAAGGGTCCGAGGCTGTTCCTAGATCCCTGGGTTCATTTTGACAACTGTAGACTACCTCCACGATGCAAATCCAACAACGATCTTTGATAGATTGAATGATCTCGGCATCCATCATGCTAAACCAACGAATGCTGTCTTTTTACGTGTCCTCAGTTGAAGGTGTTTCATGAGAAAACAATTATGTAATTTTCCTTATAAATAATGCGTTTGCAAACGCATGTAGAGTTAGTTTTTGATGTCGTTTTGCTGTTAGTCGTTGTACTGTGCCGTGAACTGGTCCTGCTGTTGTAACGAGAGGAGTCTTCCTCTGTTTTGCAATACAATAGAACTCTGTTTTATATGACTGTGTGAGCGTAATTCCAGACTGATAACGTGTTGACCAAGGCCGTGCAGAGGGCCCCTGCACGCTGAGGTTTTGTTTTCTTTATTGTTGTACAGTTTTATGTGTTGTTTCCTTATTTCCATTGTACATGTTTCATAATTCGTTCACCTGTGTATATTTCATAAGATAGTCATGGTGTTAACATTACAGTCCTATACATGATTTTTCAAGTATTGTATATTGTTGCTAACACTGATCAGTGTGTGTTTCAGGATAGGCTAGGCCTAGGCATTTTCATACAAGTTTTACGATAACTAGTGACATGAGATTAGCTTTTTTGCTGACTTTGCTTTTCTTAGCTTTTCAATTACAGTTATGCATTGATTTCAGTTTTATTCATTTGCTTTGTCAGTTAGTTTAGATATCAAATTCCTCATATCATTGACGTTATCTCCAGAGCCATAGCTTAGATTACTTGGCGAGCTATTGGACTATGAATGATGTGATCTGATTTTAACTTTATTTTTCTGCAATTAGATATCAATTCTTTGTATTATTGACGTTATCTCGAGAGCCATAGCTTAGACTACTTGGCGAGCTATCGAACTAGAAATGAAGTGAATTGATTTTACTTTTATTAGTTTGCAGTTTTTGATTTGTTTGAGTGCAATAGCTTAACTTTTATTTCTGTATTTAGATAAGCAGCAGAGATAGAGATTTCATGATCAGTAGTTCATCATTTGTTTGATTCAAGTAGCTGCACATTTACATTCTTGTTTAGCTGCACATTTACATTCTTGTTCAAAGAATCAATTTCATTACTAGACTGTTTTGAGATCTTCCGAAGTGTTAAGTTCTGGAAGCCATCATAAAGGACATAATTGCCTTAAAATCTATACCCAAACTTGCCTTCTAAAGTATTCTTAAAACTTAGGAATAGGATTATCATTTGCATTAGGAGACAAACCAAGATAAAACCCCCAAAACAAGATAAATTTGATAAAAAGTAAGAAAGAGGCTGTCTTGCACATATAGTGCGCCACACTTCATCAATTTACGACTCCCGGATTAATAATTAATGTAGAAATTTAGGACATACTAAATTGACTAAACATTTTGGCACCATTGCCGGGGAAGTGTAACTAGGTAGCCAATCTCTTACAAAAAAGAAGAAGAAGGGAAAAATTGATAACTTCTTGAAGTATGCTCTCCTCTTGCACCTAGTGTGATCTGGAGGATCATAAAAGAGAGTTATTAGTTCAATAATTTCTTGATTATGCTCTCTTCTTGCACCTAGTGTGACTTGGAAGATCAGAAAGAGAACTATTAACCTGACTTAAAAAAAAAAAAAGATAAAAAAATGACATGCATAGAGCAAGAGATTCTAGGGGAAGGTTTATAGCTAGGGCCAAAAGTTCGATTTTCACAACTCCAGCTACTTCAAGGCATAGACAAGATACACCTCCATCATCTCCGACTCATACTCCCAGCCTTAGGATTCCTGGAATTCAAGGGGCAGCAGCAAAATTAGGAGACTCCCACACTATCCATTAAATCTGATCTAGGAGAAGAACCTTTCTTCACTTCTACAGGAGAACATATTGTAATCAAAGAAGTAGAATCCCCTGAAGAAGAGGAGGGAGAAACTCTTCCTCGTTCACCATTAATAGAAGAACCAGAGGAATCTGAGGAAACTATCATGACAGAGGAAGTAGTAAATGGATTTGGAGGAGGGGGTCGAGGTAGAGGAAGAGGAAACTATGGACGAGGTAGAGGTAACAATGGGGGAAATAGGGATGGAGATAACTCATTTGGATTCCCTATAGCCGATGAGGAAACCCACACAACAATGAAAAACATTTCACCATCTGTCCTCCCAAACTTTTATGGGTTGCAAAGTGAGGATCCTGAAACATTTCTATTTGAGTTTGAAGTCTTGTGCCGAACCTATGACTATATGGAAGACTTTCAAAAACTCAAACTGTTTCCTTCAACATTGAAAGGAGCTACTTTGAAATGGTTCATGGGATTAGTCACTCAATCTATTAGGACTTGGAATGATATGAAACAAACATTTTTGGATAGATACCTGGATTATTGTATGCCCACCAATCATAAGGATGAAGTATTCAAGATAATGCAAAAAGAAGATGAAAACTTGGAGGATTTACTTGAAAGATTTCAATACAACTTAAAGAGAGCAAAAATGAATAATTTAGATGAGGAAACCTTGAAAGCCCTTCTATTGAAAGCCATTAGAGATGAATGGATAGATATTTTAAACATGATGGGGAAGGGAGATATTTCTCAACTTCCACTCCATGACATAGTAGAACTATGTGTCCATCTCTCAAGGGGAAAATCTAAAATTGGAAAATGGCCTAGAGATCCTTCTCTGATTAGAGCAAACAAATCTGCAACTAGTTCAGTAAGTAGGGCAGAGATTGGCAATATGCTTGATGAGTTCAAAACTGATATTCTAGGGAGCCTTAGTGAACAACTAGACACCCTTAAACTTCAAAACAAGCAGAAAACAGAAGCTGATGCCTTGGCCATCTTTTGTCCAAAATGTAGAAAGAAACATGCTCTAAGGGAATGCCCCTTGGATGCAAAAGTTGTAGAAACATGTATGATTTTCTCAGAAAGCCATGAGACCAAGGATTGTCCTTCAATTCCTGGGCTCAAAGCTGTCTTTTAGGAAGATCCAAATTCAGTAGAGTCCCTTTGTTTTGTTTTAAGAAGACCATGGCAGGGGCAACAAAATCAGGGATTTAACAATCCTATGAACTTTCAGCTCCTGCCAAATTGGAATTCTTGGCAACAACCTTAGCCCCAATCTCAAAATAAATACCAATCATGGGCACAAGGGATGCAAAATCCTTATGGGAGATTTGCTCAATTTTATCAATATCCTCCATCTTTTCCAAATCAACAAAATCCACCAATTCCAAATAAAAACCCACAACTTTCATTACCATTCCCACAACAACAACCTTCTCGACAAAATCCAAATTCTCAACTCTTGCTCCCATTTCAATAAAAGGCAAATCAACTACCAGCCCAGCCATTGCCAAATCCCAACAACAAAAATCCTCAGCATGCTTACATGGTAGAAGGACAACAATTTCTTACCTATATGATTGTTCCTCTTAATGATGTTCAACTCAGATCTGGTAGAGTTTTAGAAAAACCTTCTATAGATGTTCAAGAGCAAGGTACTTCTGAGGAGGATTCTCTTAAAGTCAATAAAGGTTCTGAGGAAGCATCTCTTCAAAACCCAATTATTCAAAAAGAAAAAGAAAAAGAGTCAACCCCCACAACTCCTATAGTTGAGCAACCTGCATCTTCATCCACGCCTCCTTTCCCTGAAAGATTACAAATTGACAAAGGGGTGGAAAAACAAATCTTGTTGCCTGACTATGATTTTCTAGATGAATTGAAGAATGTCTGTATCAATATCCCCTTGCTACAAGCCATTTGAGAGATTCCTATTCTAGCAAAAACAATAAAGGAGTTGAGTCTTAAAAGACCAGGAAGGAAACCAAGAGATACAAGAAGAATCCACTTGGTAGGGAAAATAGCAGATATCATGATGGGAAAAATTACCATGCAGAAGTATGTAGATCCAGGTAGTCCAATTGTCAAGACACATATAAATGGGATAGAAATTCCAAACACTTTGATTGACTTGGGGGCTGCTATCAACATTATGAGTAGACAGACTATGGAACAGCTTAAACTTCCTAATCTTCTTTTTACACCCACCTTACTGCAACTTGCAGATAGATCAATAATCAAACCAGATGGTGTACTAGAAGATATTTCAGTCTCCTTAGATTCTTGGGAGTATCCAGTAGATTTCATGATTTTGACTCCCAAGAGTAATCTAGGAGGACATCCACTCATCTTAGGAAGACCTTGGCTAGCCACAGCTGATGCTTTCATTAGTTGTAGATCTGGAGATATGTACATTTCTGATGGTAGTTCGACAAAGAAATTCAATCTGTATCCTCCAGCAAAGGCAATTACAGAAGTAGGAGACAATGAATGGATTGACGATGAAGATATTATACAACTTGTCTTTACTGTTTCTGAAATTAGTGAAGATAGTCAAATTCTGAACACATTAGAAAATTTTAAAACATCTTCAGAATATGACCACACACAATTTCAATTAGATTCTGATATTGAATATCTATCATCAAGACAAATGTCTCTTTACTCTATGGAGGAGTTTGATAGCTCTACCATTGAGATTTTTCTAGGAAAAACACTGAATATCAACAAAAATTTGGAAAAGTCACAACAAGAAGAGCTAACCAAAATCTTGCAAAAACATTCTACTGCATTTGCATGGGAGTACACTGATATGAAAGGTATTGATCCTAAGACTTGCATCCATCATATCTATATCGAGGAAAAAAGTAGAACAATTAGACAACCTCAGAGAAGGATGAATCCAAATCTAGGGAGATAGTGAAAGAAGAGCTCCAAAAACTACTCAATGTAAGTTTCATTTACCCACTTTCAGATAGTCGATGGGTTTCTCCTTTGGTTATAGTACCCAAAAAGAATGGTAAATGGAGGGTATGCATTGATTACAGGGAATTAAACAAAGCAACTTTGAAGGATCACTTTCCCTTGCCCTTTATCGATCAAGTATTAGATACATTAGCAGGCAAAAAGTACTTTTCATTTCTGAATGGTTTTAGTGGTTATAATCAAATTCAGGTAGTACCTGAAGATCATGATATGACCACATTTACCTGTCCATGGGGAAATTTTGCTTATCGAGTACTTCCTTTTGGATTATGTAATACACCTGCAACATTCCAAAGAGCAGTACTAGGAATTTTTTCTGATCTAATCCATAATTGTGTAGAGGTTTATATGGATGATTTTACAGTTTATGGTGATTCGTTTGAAGAGGCATTAGAAAATTTGGAAAAAGTCCTTATAAGATATAAAGAAACAAACCTTTCACTAAGCCATGAAAAATTCTTTATGATGTTTACTGAAGGTATTGTTTTGGGACATCATATTTCATGGGATGGGATTAAAGTTGATAGATCAAAAGTTGAAGTCATCTCCAAGTTGCCTATTCCAAATTGTCAAAAAGATGTAGAAAACTTCACTAAAATAGCATCTCCACTCTTCAAACTGCTTACAAAAGACTGTGAATTCAAATGGGATCCTGATTGCCAATCAACATTTGAAACTTTGAAAACAAGAATATCTGAAGCGTCTATCTTGAGAGGACCAAATTGGAAACTTCTTTTCCATATTTCTATAGATGCTTCAGATACAACTCTAGGGGTTGTATTGAGACAAAAATATTTAGTTCCTTATGCCATTTACTATACCAGTAAAAATTTAACTCCTACCAGGGAAAATTTTAAGAGCCCCCCCTAAATTTATAAATATAATAAATGGGCGAATCTCCATGGTATATAGGAAAAATGGAAGGCGATTTTATCAATAATATAATATGTATATATAATTTTTTGGCGAATCCCTCACCAGGCATGGAGAATATTTTACGCAATTATAAAATCTTGTAAAATCTTGGCGAGTCTTTCACTAAATAATAAAACTTTGTAAAGTCCTAGTGAATCTTAGCATAGGCTACATGCTGGTTTAATTCCCCCATTTAAATAGGCTACATTCCAGGTGAATACCATGGGTCAATACCATGTGCCATTTTGGTGAATACCATGGGTCAATACCATGTGCCATTTTTATTTTTATTAGAATATTTTACTCAATTATAAAATCTTGTAAGATCTTGGCGAGTCTTTCACTAAATAATAAAACTTTGTAAAGTCCTAGTGAATCTTAGCATAGGCTACGTGCTGGTTTAATTCCCCCATTTAAATAGGCTACATTCCAGGTGAATACCATCGTACAATACCATGTGCCATTTTGGTGAATACCATGGGTCAATACCATGTGCCATTTTTATTTTTATTAATTCTAATATTAGGGTTAATAATGGTTTTTTGCATGGTATTAATAACAATCTAGTCCATGGTATTTGTCCCATAGTATTTTGGCCATAGGTTTCACCTAAATATAACCCATTTTTTGAGTGTTCGTAAATATAAGGTGACTTACGGAGTAAATATAAAAAAAAATGCTTTATTTGTTTACCATACCTCTCGTTTATTTATATTTTTATTAATTTACCATACCTCTTTTACAAATATTGTATTTGGCCCATAGGATTCACTTAAATAAAACCTCTTTCTTGAGCCTTCATAAATAGAACGAGGGTTATGGACTAAATATAAAAAGAGGTTTTATTTATTTACGATACGTCTAGTTTATTTATATTTTTATTTATTTACCATACCTTTTGAGTAAGTATAAAAAGACGTTTTATTTATTTACCATACCTCCACTTTACTTATATTTTTATTTATTTACCATACCTTTTGAGTAAGTATAAAAAGACGTTTTATTTATTTACCATACCTCCACTTTACTTATATTTTTATTTGTTTACACCCTTACATGTATATAAGGTGACTTATGGAGTAAATATAAAAAATGTTTTATTTATTTACCATACCTCTCATTTATTTATATTTTTATTAATTTACCATACCTCTTTTATAAATATAGTATTTGGCCCATAGGATTCACTTAAATAAAACCTATTCTTGAAAATGGGCGAATGGATTCACTTAAATAAAACCTATTCTTGAAAATGGGCGAATGGAAGGTTGTAAGTCTTAATTTGAAGGGCTAAATTTACCTTTTTTACCCTCTCCCTTAAAATAAGGTGGGCTATTTGAGGTGATTTGTAAAAATGTACTATGATACAAAATATTCGCCCACTAAAAATTTAAAACCCCTTAATTTCGCCAAAGGGCGAACATTCACCCCTAAAATTATCCTTGACTCCTACGGAGTTGAACTATACCGTGACTGAAAAAGAGTTCTTAGATGTTGTTCATGCAATCAATAAGTTTAGACATTATATAACAGGCTATGAAACTTTTATTCATACTGATCATTCTACAATTAGATATCTAATGAACAAACCCATTACTAATGGCAGAGTTACAAGGTGGCTCTTACTTTTATAGGAATTCAATATTACTGTGTTAGATAGACCAGGGAAACAAAACACAGTAGCTGATTTCTTGTCTAGGATTCAGAATACTAAAGAGGATTCTCCTGTGTAGGACAAGTTTCCTGATGAATATCTATTTGCAGTAACTACTAAGACTCCTTGGTATGCAGATATAGTTAACTATTTGGTTACAGGGAAACTATCTCCACATTTATTTCCTGGTGAAAGAAGAAAGATTATTCAGGAGAGTTCAAAATATTCATGGATTTCTAATGAATTGTTTAAAACAGGGCCAGACTTTGTGATCAGAAGATGTGTTAGGGAAGATGAAATGCCTAATATTCTCAAAGCATGCCACGATGAACCATGCGGCGGACACTTTGCTGACAAAAGGACAGTCTATAAAATCCTCTCTTTAGGATATTATTGGCCATCTCTCTTCAAATATGTAAAACAATATGTCAAAAGGTGTGACAGCTGCCAAAGAGTAGGGAAACCTACCATTTCAAATGAAATGCCATTACAACCACAGGTACTCATCGAACCCTTTGAAAATTGGGCTTTAGATTTTATTGGACCTATTAACCCACCATCTAAACAAAGAAATTATATATTGGTATGTACTGATTATGTCACTAAATGGGTAGAAGCCAAAGCATTATTTTCTGCTACTGAGCATGCAGTTGTTAGTTTTCTTTATGAGGATATTTTTACTCGCTTTGGTGTTCCAAGAGAAATTGTGATAGATCAGGGAGGACAATTCACATCCAAACTGGTGGAGAAGCTGATGGAAGAGTACAAGGTCAAGCACAGAAAATCTACTCCTTACCATCCACAAGCAAATGGTCAAGTGGAGTCTACAAACAAAGTTCTTGAAGGCATCATTACCAAGACTGTTCATCTACACAGAAGAGATTGGGCAGAAAGGCTTCCTGAAGCCTTATGGGCCTACAGAACTACATGGAGGAATACAACAGGACATTCTCCCTATGAACTTGTTTATGGGAAAGAAGTCCTGCTCCCCATTGAGTTCCAAGTCAAAACTTTCAAGATGGCAGTTCAGTTGAGAATGGATCTATTAGAAGCCCAAAAGCATAGAATGGAGCAGTTGAATGAGCTAGATGAGATTAGGCAAGAAGCAATCCTAAGAATTGATCTAGTTCAATATCAAAGAGCTAAGTGGCATGACAAATACATCAAGAGAAAAAGTTTCAAGAAGGAGATTGGACATTTCTATTTGATTCCAAGTTTAAATATTTTAAAGGAAAATTTCAGACTCATTGGCTTGGGCCATATGAGATTGACAAAATATTTAGCAATGGAGCGGTAAGAATCAAAACCATTGATGAACATCAAACTCCTCTTATTGTGAATTGCCATATATTAAAGATCTATCATAAGACACTCTCAAAAGAGGAATTTGTCAAAATCTTTCAAGATAGTTCTGCAATAAGGCTGGTGAAGAAGAATCCTTCTTCTCCACCAGCCTAGTCTTTGTTCTTTTCTGTTTTTTAAACAAAAAAAACAAAAATGTGTATAAGCCTGAAAACCAATCACTGATTGGCAGTCTTATATAGAAAATACAGGGCGAAAATCAAGAACTCCTGACGCCCTATATTTTCCAAAAAAAAATCTTTCCTCATTATATTCATAGTTTCATGTCATTTCACTCCATTTCACTTCATTTCACCTCACTCCATTCCATTTCATTTCATCATCTCATTTCGCCAATAAAATTCCTTTCATGACCAATTTTCCTATATCATTCACTCAGTAATTATTCATTTCCATCCATCTACAGTCAGTTATATGTTCACTGTATTAGTTTCTGCAGCTGAATTCAGTTTCCGCAGCTGAATTCAGTTTCCGCAGCTAGAAACTGATTCCGCAGCCAGTTGATTGATTCCACAGCTAACACTATGTTATTCAGCACTGACAGTCAGATGTTAGCCAAATGCAGGTATGAAAAAAAAATATGTTGAAGCAGCCAAAGCACCAACAGGAAGCAGCTAATCAAAGGTTAATGGATAAAAGTGGCAAAAATTCCAAGGTATGAGCAAGATTTGTTTCAAATAGCATTTTAAAAAGCACATTTTATATAGTTATGAAACCAAGCCTCCATTATATGTAATGATTAGCATTGATATCTTCCATAACCGCTCCATGAACTTTGCATGATTTATCCACGAACCTTGCATTAATTTTTAACGGCCTCATGATCTGCCTCTGAATTTAACTCGTGTTTATTTGTACGTTGGCATTCCACCTGCTGAACCGGGTAATTATGATGACGTGATCTATTTGATCACAGCTCTATTCCGCCGCACATTCCACAGCCATTTTGAGAACGTGCTCACGCTTATTCTGCAGCCGTCTATTTCAAAAACTAAGCTCACTCTATTCCTATACTATCCCACATGTTATTTTCAGACTATTTACACTCCCGTGAACTCATTCTCATTACCTATTCTCTGCTCTTTCATTTACGATTATTGGTTTTTCTCCATAAACCTTCTCCATTCCCCGCTAACAAAGTCGTTTCACCTCTGTCAATCCATCATTCACACAGACGTATCTTAAAGCAGAAGGAATGAATGGGGTTTTTGCTAAGAGCAGAACCAGAAGGGCCCAAATTCATGGAGGGGTATCCACAATTGAAGAGCATACTAAGGAAGGCACGGTGGTTGTAGTTCATTCAGAAATTCAGAGGCTACAACAAAGAAGTTACGAAGACATTTGCGAGGTCTTTTAATGGCGTGGAAGTTGAGGTTGGAGACCTTAAATTTTCAGTCACAGAGGCATCTATCACTACAGCAACAGAACTCCCACAGGAAGGGGAACGATGGTTCAAAAACAAAAGCTTTGATGAGAGGGCATGGAGGGTTATCCTACGCAATCCAGGTATGGATATAACCATTTTCAAACGTGGAATCCCTATCTCTACTTTAGAAGAAAAGTGGGCCAATCTATTATTGATAATCCAGAAGTTTATTACATGTGAGGGACGGTTTGGGTCCATGTATATGTACCACACCCGGTTGCTGATGAATTTTCTAGAAAATAAAACCATTAATTTACCTTACTTTTTGTCAAATAGCCTGAAAAAGTTGTCCATAACTGTCCAAAAGAATCTGGGGGATGTAGAACCCCACCTGTACCATCACGACCTTGTGAAAATTTTGATTGAAAAACAGTTGAAGGAAAAGAAGGACACCTGGGAGAAGTTTTTGGTTAGAAACTTCTTTCAAGATCCACCTGAAACACCCGAGATCAGCTTAGCAAGGAAAAGTGGGAGAAAGAAAACAAGTGTTAGAATTCAGGGCACTCCTACTAACATAGTTAAAGAAACTAGTAGGGAAGAAAAGTTGTCTGAAAATAGGAAGGAAAGAACTGAGGTTAAGAAGCCAAGAAAATCAAAAGGGAAAAGAAATATTGAGGCTATCTATCAAACCCAGAACCTTCCTCAGAAGAGGACCACCAAATACTTTCTGAAAGACTAGTTTACCTTCAGGAACAGTCAGCTGCAGCAAAGAGAAAAGGGAAAGAAAAATAGAGTGTGGAGAAAGAAGACACTAGTTCACAAAATTTAAGGAGGAGCTCCAGACTTAAAGGAAAATTGAGGAAAGTACAAATGAAAGGGCCCCACTTCATTGATTTAGGAGGGGAAACATCGGAACAACCTTCAGCAATCCCTCCTGGCCGTGGCCCACACCATACTCCTATTCCTCAGCTAGATTTTGAAAATAGTAATTCTTGGTCAGATTTTGAGATCAATCCTTCTCAACCAGATTTTGGGGACAGCCCAAGGAAGACTACACCTGAGATAGATCCAACCCAGCAAGAAATGTATGATTATATTGAAACGTTGGAGAAAACTGCCACAGATCAAGGCACTTCATCTGCCCAGCCTAATATAGCCCAAGAAGCTCAAATCCAATCACTAAAACAAGAAGTTTTTGAGATGGAGGTCCTAAATAGACACATCAAAAGAGAAAATGAAACATTGAAAGAACAGGGCAGGTTAGATAAGATTATTCACGACAACACCATGTTGCATCTTGGGCTATGGCAGAAGAAAAATAGAAAACTGAAGAAAAAGAACAGGAGGTTGAGCAGGGCTCTCATCAACCTCAAATTCAAGTGCCTAATGAGGAAGCCAAGGATGACAGTGGTCCCAAGAAAGAAGAAAAGAAGGTTGGATGTGTTGGCAGAGGTCTCAGAACACATGAACTGAAGGGAGGATGGTCAAAGTTTTGGTTGCATGAGGACATGCAACACCTTCACAGTGGGGGTATGTTGAGCTCTGAAACTACATCTCTCCTACACATTTTCCTAAACTTTTTCCCCTCACAAGTCCCTCATAAGCTATCAAAGATCATTGCATGTTGATTCTAAAAGACCATTTAAGTGGTTTTCTAACTATGTTTTTGTGTTTGCTATTTGAATTAGATTTTGCTCATTAGTTGTGGAATGCAGCCACTTTCCGCAGCTGATTCAACTTTCCACAACTGTTTTTGTTGATCTCTAGGTTACAGGTGTCATCAAGAAAAACGAGGCACGTGGGCAGTTTAGGAATGATCTGGACATGGATCAGGTCCTATTGGTTTAGCCAGATTCATAAAGGGAAGCCGTGGTCAAACGGTGGTCAAACGAAGGAGTCCTACGACAACAGGTCCCTATTTTTCAACACGTGAAGGGTCTGAGGCCATTCCTAGATCCCTAGGTTCATTTTGACAGTTGTAGACTGCCTCCATGACGCAAATCCAACAACCATCTTTGATAGATTGAATGATCTTGGCAACCATCATGCTAAACCCACGGATGTTGTCTTTTTACGTGTCCTTTGTTGAAGGTGTTTCATGAGAAAACAGTTATGTAATTTTCCTTATAAATAACGCGTTTGCAAACGCATGTAGAGTTAGTTTTTGATGTCGTTTTGCTGTTAGTCGTTGTACTGTGTCGTGAATTGGTCCTGTTGTTGTAACGAGAGGAGTCTTCCTCTGTTTTGCAATACAATAGAACTCTGTTTTATATGACTGTGTGAGCGTAATTCCAGACTGATAACGTGTTGACCAAGGCCGTGCAGAGGGCCCCTGCACGCTGAGGTTTTGTTTTCTTTATTGCTGTACAATTTTATGTGTTGTTTCCTTATTTCCATTGTACATGTTTCATAATTCGTTCACCTGTGTATATTTCATAAGATAGTCATGGTGTTAACATTACAGTCTTGTACATGATTTTTCAAGTATTGTATATTGTTGCTAACACTGATCAGTGTGTGTTTCAGGATAGGCTAGGCCCAGGCATTTTCATACAATTTTTACGATAACTAGTGACATGAGATTAGCCTTTCTGCTGACTTTGCTTTTCTTAGCTTTTCAATTACAGTTATGCATTGATTTCAGTTTTATTCATTTGCTTTGTCAGTTAGTTTAGATATCAAATTCCTCATATCATTGACGTTATCTCCAGAGCCATAGCTTAGACTACTTGGCGAGCTATCAGACTATGAATGATGTGATTTGATTTTAACTTTATTTTTCTGCAATTAGATATCAATTCCTCATATTATTGACGTTATCTCCAGAGCCATAGCTTAGACTACTTGGCGAGCTATCGGACTATAAATGAAGTGAATTGATTTTACTTTTATTAGTTTGCAGTTTTTGATTTGTTTGAGTGCAATAGCTTAACTTTTATTTCTATATTTAGATAAGTAGCAGAGATAGAGATTTCATGATCAGTAGTTCATCATTTTTTTTATTCAAGTAGCTGCACATTTACATTCTTGTTTAGCTGTACATTTATATTCTTGTTCAAAGAATCAATTTCATTACTAGACTGTTTTGAGATCTTCCGAAGTGTTAAGTTCTAGAAGCCATCATAAAGGACATAATTGCCTTAAAATCTATACCCAAACTTGCCTTCTAAAGTATTCTTAAAACTTAGGAATAGGATTATCATTTGCATTAGGAGACAAACCAAGATAAAACCCCCAAAACAAGATAAATGTGATAAAAAGTAAGAAAGAGGTTGTCTTGCACATATAGTGCGCCACACTTCATCAGTTTACGACTCCCTTATTGATAATTAATGTAGCAATTTAGGACATACTAAATTGACTAAACAGAGATTGCCCTTGCATCCCGCGGATCTTGAGAGAATGGTCTCCCCGGTTGTACCATTCGGTGCCATCAACCCCTGATAGTCAAGTTGACAGCGCACCATCAACTAGTGAAAACGAAGTCAATAGACAAACAGGAAAAGTTATAATTCCATGTAGGTTATGTGAAGGTGATCATACTCTTCACCGTTGTCCTTTTCTTAACGAAGTCGAAAGCATTTTGGATAACCGACCTGCTTCACCGCAGAAACTTCCACATGGATACAAGAAACTCTTGCCAAATCCTTCACTAGTTGAAAACCCGATTGACATAAATCAATTGTCGATCAAATCGCATATCATTGAAAGTGAACCTTCTAAGTCCATACCGGATCAATGTCAACTGGTCGAGATGGCAGTCAACCCATTCTTGCCTTCAGAAAATCCACCTTCAGATGATATAGTTTCCAAAGAGAATGAGAACGACACTGTTCAAATTCTTTTTGTCGATACAGAGTCTAATGAACTTGGGGGAAATCCACCCATTCCTTCACAACAGGAAGATACCCCCCAAGTTCATGAAACTTATCCGGACATTTATCCGGTACCTCCTCCGATTAGTCTAGTCGTTTTCTTTGATTGGAATCAACTAGAAAAACCTCGCCTTCCATCTAATGTACCATTCTGAATCATAGTACAAGTTTACAAAATGATCGTGTCTGACACTATCATAGATGAAGGGGCTTTAGTGAGTATCCTTTCCTCAACTGCTTGGAAAGCGCTTGGTTCGCCATCGCTTTTTCCTGAGAAACAAAATTTGTTGGGTTGCAACAAAGGAACCAGTCGATCATTAGGGATCCTTCCAAAGTTGCCAATAACTTTGAGAAAGAAAACCGTTCATTTGAACGTGATGGTAGTCCAAGGTCCACTAGATTACAATCTACTCCTTGGATGTGACTATATATATAGCATGGAAGCTATTGTTTCCACATTCTTTCGAGTGATGTGTTTTCCACATGAAGGCAGACTGGTGTAACTTGTCGACCAGCTTTCATTTCCTGGTTCAAACACAACTATAAATCAACCATCATCCCTAAATGGTCTCTTTGCATCAACAATGTCTCTTCAACCTTCATCCCATCCACCTAATTACCGCGAGTAGTTCGGTGAGTGTGATGAAGGTTAGGGGGCATGCACCCTAGTATGCTTCGGCAAGTGAACCCAGAGGAAAAGAGAGATTTTCTTGAAAGGTCATAATACTTGGACCGAATAACATTCCCATATAGGTTATGTGATCAACCTTACGTGATTATTTCCTTTGTACGATTTTTAATGGAAGCTCACAGAATTCACCTTCATACGTTATGTGATTGGAAGCTCACATCAATCACCTTCGTCTATTTCGATGGACAAAGCAAAGGAAGAGTTTTTGTTTGTCGACAGAAACAATCCTGCCTAACCGTAGGGACTTTCATTTGATAACCTAGAAACTCTCCTTTTACTGAAAGACCTGGGGGCATGCAAACCTTTGCGTGCAAGTGAAAAACGACCTTTGATTTTCTTAGTTTGTAGGTTCTCAACCCTTTAACCTCATAGCTCGATCGTTTCTAGCTTGTATAAAATCGTCATGAGCACATGTTATAGTAGTGTTCAAGCTCATTAAAAAATAAACCTACCAAGAGAAATTATCAAAAGACTGGTAAGAGCAATGTTCCCGTAAGGTTCAAGCTCGTTAAAAAATCAACCTACACTGAGCACATGTTGGCACAAGGTTCAAGCTCATTAAAAAATAAACTTGCCTTTGGTAAATAACCTCTTGTGATCGCTTTGCTATCTGCCCTTTTGAACTTTGGTTGTGTTCCTTCTGTCACCTCCATTTCATTTGGCCGATTATACGCTTCCACTTGATTGTTTACCCTTTTGAGGAACATCTGTGATGAGTGATTCTGATTGCCACCCTCTTCACACTGCCATGTTTTGAGAAGTTCCAAACTTACCTGGAAACAACTGCTACCCAGAAATAACATTCGTTCCTCAAAAACAAGTTTATTTTAAACTCTTTTTAGACTCGTTAAATATAAAAAGATTGTCGAGCTATTGGCCTTTCTAGCTCGTTAAAGTAAAGGGAATGCCATCCCTCTCATATATTTTAATCTTTTTGGACTTGAGGGATTATTAAACAAAAAGATCAAGCGCTTGTCTTTGTCGGCTCGTTAAAACTATCGAAAAGTCATCCATTTCGTATTATTTTATACTTTTTTGGACTTAAGGGATTATGCCACGAAAAAGGACTATTGGAGTCTCCTTTTCGTCCATTTTCAAACTCTCTAAACATGAAAAGGACCGAGTTATCTTTGTCGTTAAACTCGTTAAAACAATAGCGACAAACTTGTCCACCCAGACAAGAATGAGTCTCATTGACGCTAGGTTCGCTAAACACAAAGCGACAGGTTTGCCTGAAGGGAAAATTATAGACCAAGCATATGTTATCCTCCTCAAGCTTGTCAAAAAATAAAGAGGTACTGGTCAGCAATGACTGGGGAAAAATGGGAAGAAAACTTGAAGAACTCTATTGGTAGTAGGCCGCTCTTGAACATGACACTTTCACTCCTTCATCGTGATTGAGTTGGGTTGGGTTTTTCCATTCACCATCACCATTGGTCCGCCATGCTATCCATGGGGTTAACGCTACCAGTCCATATTAGTGTCGCCAATATGTTCAAGAGAATTCATTCAGAGAATTCACCATCCAGCAAACGCCTCATCCACTGCATTACATCTACCCTTCATTTTTCATGACCGCCATTCCTGAACCCTATATCATCAGATCGTTTTCACCTCCACAAAAATCATTTGCTCTGTTTCACGTCATAGATGTGGGATACATCAAGGCCCTCCCACGATAGGTCACTTCTTGTTGACATCAACTCATTATCCAAGAAGTTGGCTTAGAAACAACCCTTTCAGTACTTTGAAGCTTGCATGCCTTAATGGCAAGTTTCTCACTTCCAACGATAGGTTTACATCAATGACCTTCTACCGAAAGAATTTGTGTGGTGTTTGACATCGGCTCATGTATTCACACCACGTGAATTGTACTATAGTACCTTGAGGATCATCATCATTATTGGTGACTCCTTTCGTGTCTGTTAACAACTTACATTATTGGCTGGTAATCAGGCAATGTCTTTCCATGTTCGACTTCAGAACATCTTTTCACATAGATCGACTTGTACATCAGGCAAAGATTGGATGAGTTTTGAAGATGCCAGATCTAGTTTCATCCATCTGGGCTGCGATATATTCAGGAAAATAAAGACATCAGTTGTACACAGATAGTCATCTAAGCCAGGGAAGATGACTCTTCACATGAAGAATCACCAGTCTACAACAGCAGACTATTGTCTCTCCTATGTACATGAAAATGAATTTATAAAGCTAAGCATGGGAATGCCCACCTCAGCTAGATCATGAAAATAATATGATGATGATGTATTGTATTGTATCTTATACAGGTCACCTTCCAGTTCGAATACCTCGGATCCTCATGAATAATGCATTTCACTCGACATCAGAAGATTTACAACCTCATACTTTAGGGGGCAACTGTTATAGACATATTTGGGCACTGTAACCCCAAAATCATATGTCCATAAACTAAGGGCTCCTTAAGTCCCTAAAAGTGTTGTTTCATACCCTAAAGGATCATGGTCAACAAATTACATCATTTCCTAGAAGTTCCACCTGAAAAACTACTCAGAACTGGCCAAAACTGGACCATACAGACTGCTCCATGGGCAAGGTGCAATGCATACTGACTGCCTAACTGGCCAGGTGTGATGCATACTGAAATGGCCTTCTGTGGGGTGTGATGAGCGAGAATAGACAAATGGCAGAGACAGTTTGCAAGGTGGATGATCATGGAATCTTCCAAAAACTTCTCCTGTGACACTTACCTCTCTGAATTCGCCCAGGGATGAGTAAGAGATCATGAAATCTCCAAGTGGAAACAAGAACTATCAGTGGAATGACACTAATAAAAAAACCCAGGGCTGACTCACACCCTTGCAAGACATCTATAAATGGGTCCCTAATCTGAGAGATCTGGAGGCTGGAATTTTGTATTTTGTAAGGAAGTGTTGTTGGTTTGTTGGTGAAAAGACACATTGCATTGTTGGGTGATTTGCTTGTTCATGAGGTGAAGACGACTTCTACAACTGGGAGGATGATGCTGGATCAGACAACTGGGTTGTAATCCTCTCTTACATTACTATTAATAAAGTTCTTTGAGTTTTCCTCCATATGATCTTGTATCTGTGAATCTTCTTGTTTATGAATGCAATTTTATGGTCAATGTGTCTCTGATTCTGCATTGTTTATGATGTTTTAGATAGAGATGCTTTGATAGTTTGCTGTTATTTTGACTCTACAGGTACTCTTTGAAGCGGGACAAGTATGAGAGGAGCGGCAAATTCTATCAAGGAAAGGAGAAATCAAGCTAGGATCAAAGCGGAAGATCCAGGTTGGTCCTCTTTTCTTATCTTCCATCTATCACACTTAAAGGAACTCTTAAAAAGCTTTCATTGTTCGTTTCTAAGATAGCTACCCGTCTTAGTGGGACTAGCAGTTCGAATCGACACTAGTTTTCCCTGAAACACATTGTCCCTGCACTCTAGTCTCAACTAGGTCTTCCTATGAACTGACATGCATGAATTAGTCTTGAGTAAATCTTCAGTTAGCTAGTGTGGCACTGAGGATTCACTAGTGCACCAACTCACTACTAGACCTCTATTAGTTCATCCAACAGTTAGAACTAGTTTAACTAACTATAACTTAGTTGAACTAAGTTATCTAATTACAAATCCAATAAACTCAATCTGAACCCCTAAAACTCAGGGATCACACTTGCATGACTTCAAATAGACTTTCAACTCGAAATTCCTAAGTTAACTAAGTCAACCTAACTTAGTTAACTATTACAAGTTGTTATGACAAACGAATTACAATTTAATTCAAGGACAAATCCCAGATCCTAATTAACATGGCCAAGCAACTCCTAAATGGATCTCATGCAAGGAAAATAGCCACCAGTTGGAGGCTCGAAGCAAGACTGGAAGCTATCGAACACGCGCTTCACAGTGATAGGGCCATCACCTTCAATCACATAAAGAGGGAAGGCAACAAGGTCACTGACCTTATGGCCAATTTGGGTGTAGAAAATGAGAATACTCTACTCACAGGGACTCTAGACATTATATCGAATCATGATCAGGCACAGGAATGCAATCGTCTGGTCCAAAACGATGCCGCCCCCCGGATGCGGGTGCTTGAGGAGATGGGACAGGCGATCACCAAAGGCCACCTGCCCGCCATGCGCAGAAGTGTTGTATTCACATGGGGGAAGGGACAGGCCAAGCGGCATGGGATTGGAAATAAAAGCACACAGCAGAGGAGCATTAACGCTCCATTCACCTCCGCACGCGAAGCTGAGCTATGCTCCTCGGCTCCCATGAATGCCACAGTAATGGCGGGAGCGCCTCGAGGCAAAGGCGGGTGTATGATATATGGGTGCAGCATGGGCTTTACAATGCGGATTCAGGCTCTGCTCCGGTTTTTACTGACGCCTCTGGCACTGCTGGTCGCTCAAAGCATTTGTCTTTCTGCTTTTCTACAGGATCCTTGCCCGTCTGTTTGGTTTACTCCCCCGCCTGTGTCTGGTCTGTCCTCGGCTGTTCTGGGATCCAATTCTGCTTTGGGCTCCATTTCGGCTTCAGACTTAGAGTCTTTGTTCAGCTCTGCAGTCATGGTCCGGCCTCGACAACGAATGCTCAGCCGTCAAGGCACTTCCCGTGGTGGGTCCTCGCGCCCTTCAGTTGACGCAGACTATTCCCATCACTGCCATTGCCATTACACTCGCACTGAAGGTGCAAGATTTCTTCGGTCCAACCAATTTCTGGATGCCAGCGCTCCTGAGTCCTCTTCCTCGCCCTCCTTTGGCTCGGCAATATTCACATTCAACAGTTCTCTGAACCGTCCCCGGATCAGCGCCCATGTCTCGGTGCTCTTCATTGAGGAGGCCCAGGAAGAGGGCGATTCCAGCGCTCATCGGGAGACGATGCCAACTGCTGGCTCTGCGAGAGCCATGGAGACACCCTCTGCAGATCCCGTGAATGTTTCGGAAAGGCCAATTGCTGGTTCCACGAGCGCTAGGGAGACATTGCTCAGCCAGAACGAGGACGTCAAGATGGAGCCCGTCCCGACAGCTACGGAGGAGGCTCAGGACTTGGCAGAATTCGGGTGGTGCAGGGTTGTGGAGGAGGACCCTGAAGACTAACTGCGGCTTCTTCTCAGATCTCTGCGGCCCGATAGTGAGGGCTTTTGGTCACTTCTAATGTTTTGTCTTTATACTTGTGTAATTGTCTGTGTCAATGCTGCTGAGATTTTGTCTATGTCCAGGTTCTGGGACTCTTTTCTGTGTGGTTGGAAAATTATTTTGGCTCCCCTGCGCGGGACTAGATTGTTGGCTCCCCTGGCTCCCCTGTGTGGGATTGTTTTTTGGTCTGGTTCGTGCTCTCAAGCTGCAAACTCTGATGTTCCATGCTGCCATCAACACCAGGCAGTTGGTTCTTTTTATCAAGTCATGTTGTAATTGTCCACTGTTAATGTAAATAATAGAATAGTTTTACCAAGAACAAAAAAAAATTCAAGGACAAATTAAATTGGAATTTCTATATGTTATTTTTAACATTTCTTGTTGCTATTTTCAACAGAAGACCCCTTGTAATAGACAAAACCCTTTGCATGAAAGCCCATTCCATGAGGTAGTGACTAATATAGTAGGAAAAGGCATGAGAAAGAACTTTTAAACTCCACCCACTAAACTCAACCCAAACTAGACCTCGCATCGATGCAATGACAACCATATATATATATATATATATATATATATATATATATATATATATATATATATATATATATATATATATATATATATATATATATATAGATATATATATATATATATATATATATATATATATATATATAGATATATATAATTTTTTCATCTATCACTTTTCTTCTAACCATACATTTAAATTTTCTTATAAAAATAATTAAATTTGAACATTAATATTATTTCTATAATAGATGCATATGTTATTCTTTTTATGGTTTCTTCATCTATCACTTTTCTTCATAACAATACATTTAAATTTGATTTTAAAAATAATTATATTCGAACATTGAAATTATCAGTCCCTGCCAAGGCAGGACTATAGCAATAGATTTTCCTACTCACTACTAATAATTTACGGTTGACCATAACAACTTCTAATGTTTAATTTTATAAATAATTAATTTGTTTTTTATTTTAATTAAAAATAATAATTTGTTAGGTTGTAATTGACTTAAAAGTTGATGTGCATTATTTCAATTTTTTTGACATGTGTTCCATGTCGTCTGATAAATTTGATAACTTTGAAAATTCACCAATTTTCATGGGGATCATGGTTGACATCTTGTAATGAAAATAAAACAAAACTTATATTTAATTAAATTATAATCGATTTTCTTCAATTTATGACCCTCTCTCCAAACAAAATTATGATAATTATAACATTTCAAATATAAAAATATAACTTAATATTTTCCTATCATTTTTTGTTGTTTGTTGTAGCAGCAACAACACCCTCCAAAATTTTGGTTTGCATCCAAATTTCGGAGCTTTCCTTGGTTTTTCCTTTGATGGTTGCAAATACTCGAGCTCACCCCATGAGCTCTTGTGAAGTATTTTCACCATTTTTCTTGTTTGACCAACGATCGTCTTTTGGCATATTAATTACTTTGTCATGCTTGCGATCTTACTCTAGTGAGTTTGAAGATTTGTCTTTGTGTGCATGGGTTTTCTTCGCTATGTGAACATCCGTCGTACTCACACACAAAGTTGATCATTGTCGCGCAAGTGTTGTCACAGTCATCCGAAGGTCTATCCCAAGTGTCACACTTGTTGCTCTTAGCTCTAAGACAATCTCTGTGAGGGCATGTTTTGTCTTTTTGTACTGGTGGTTTATGTTGTCTCTTCGTCAAAGTTTGTTAATTGTACGATCACAATGTCAAGTCTGCACGAGTCCACTTGCTTTCAACACTTAGTCATTTTCCTGAAAATTTGTCCAACCATACAACCCTCTTCCACCAGACCCTGACTGAGCTGCACTGCGCAGTCTCAACACTCGGTGACCCTGCTCTGCTACCTGGAACTGCAGAATGCTTGAGGTTGTCCTCCGGGTCAGTTGCATTGTGCAATCCTGGAGGTGAGCAGCCTATCTACCTCCCAGAACTGCGCAGAAACTGCCTCCATGTCCACACTGAACTGCACATTTCTCAAGCATAATCATCAAGCCTATTTCTTGTTTGTCGGAAGCCTGCACTTCTCTGAGACCTGGTCTGCATTATTCTCCAAAATTGTGCAGACATGCGCAGTTGGTCCTCTGCTAACTTTCTTTGCATTTCCTTCAGAAATTGTGCAAGCAGGTCTAGCAGACCCTTTGCTACTTGTCATGCACTATTCTCCAAAATTGTGCAATCATGCTGAACAGGTCCCTTGCAGCGCTGTCATGCCTTGCTCTTTAAAATTGTGTAAACATGCCTAGAAAACCCTTTGTTTCCTTGCTCTGCATTGATCTCCAAAACTGCACAGACATGCCTAATTAACCCTCTACTGCCTATCCTGCACCGCTCTGAGAAATTGTGCAGAACTGTCGATCAAGTCCCCTGCAGCTATGTCTTGTCTTCCCTCTAGGAACTACGCAAAAGTGCCCCCCTTAGGGTCCCACCTTGTAGGTGCCACTGGTGTCCTTCACTACGCATTTCTTCCTCCCAGTGGTCATTGCGTATTTTTTCTCGACATTGCAGGTTTTCCTCCCGGAGTTCCTCATTCCAGCCCAAGCTGCGCTCTGCGTTGTCTCAGTGAGTTGTCCTTCCTCCCTGTCACCCAAAACACGATAACAATGCATCATGCTAGACTATGAGGTTTTCGATTTGATGTAGTCTTGTCATGAGTGAATTGCAGGAATGGGTACACTAATAGATCATGGCAAGATGATGAACAGGATGAAGAAGGAGTGCACATGCTAGAATACTTACTTGTAGCTAGATGAACGTACCAAGCACATCAAGCAACAAGCAAAAGGAACATATGCATTGAATCGTCATGCAATACCAAGACCATCGAAGACCCCACAACACTATGCCATGCAGAGGAGAAGACAAAGCACACCAAGAGTACATCCATCACTCAACAGTGCAATAATTTGACATGGACACCACAGTCAGCCAGTACATGTTAGCAGTGTCATGTTGATTTGTGTCGTGAGTTGTCTTGGCCACATCACCACTATGGGCCATATCCATTGTAACTCAATGTAATGTAAAGTGAGTTCTAATGGACGCACACAAGAAGTTGAAGAGTCATGTCAGTTGAAAAGTCATTGGAATTTGAACGGTCATGAGGGAAGTCCAAGAGTCACAAGGGCCAAGCATCACCCTAGGCTATATATGCCCCTCCCATTGTATGAGCAAGGAATTTTCACCTTGGCTCCTCCCACATATCCTTGAGAGTCTGTAGTTTGTTCTTTGAGGAGCAAGGAGTGGCTTCAATGTCCCACTGTTGGGAATAGTGAAGTATAGTGTACATATGTGTCTTGGGACTTTTGCTTAATTCAGAAACCTGTTAAGGCCAACACGTTTTAACACATGTTTGGAAGACTACTCTTCAAACATTTGTAATGCATGTTTGCTAAACCTGTACTAATATAGTTGAACTATTTTAGTTGTTTTAGTACTTACATTGTTGAAGATGTGTTGTATTTCTTATCACCGTTGTCTCATCCATGTGGACTACTCCACGAGATACTAGACAAACCACCTTTATGTATTGGCTATCACTTCTGTCACATCCTTGTGGACTACTTCGCGAGATACTCGATAGACCATCTTTGTTTTCTAGTTATAACGATCATCACATTCGTGTGGACTACTCCGCTGGGTGGTGTACGTGTTGTCCCCTTCACCTCAGTTTTAACGACTGTCGTGCCCGCTGTGGACTATTCCGCTGGATGTTGGACATACCCTTTCTGGTTCGTGTGTGTCTCTTCTAGGTGGTACTACTACATCTCATTTAGAGGCTCACTTTACTCTCCCCCTTAAATTGTAGTAAGAGAAGCTTGACACAGTTATATTACGCACTCACCAGACACACGTACAGCATAACACTCTCATGTGCTGACAACTAGAGCCAAGACAAATATTTAAGTATATGGCAACCAAACCTTCATACCAGATGAGACTCCTACACCAAACGGTGTGAGGTCTAATTGGGACTTCACATCAGGAAGATCCCTTTTGTTGGTGGGTCCAGCACTGTCAACATTATCATACAATGATTTATTTTAATTTAGTTACTATTTAAATTTATTAAAACATTTATATAAAACTTTTACTTTTACATAATAAAAAAATTATTTATTTTTAAATGATAATGCAATATATATATATATATATATAACCCTCTTTCGAAACAAAATTATGATAATTTATAAAATTCAAATATAAAAAAATAATTTAATATTTTCCTATAATTTCTTGTTGTCATGATTTATTTTAAATTTATTACTATTTAAATTTATTAAAACATTTATATAAATCTTTTACTTTTACATAGTAAAAATAAATAAATAAATATTTTAAATGATAACCTAACATCCATATATATAATTATAATTTTATATTATATTAATTTTTTTTTTAATAAAATGATTATATATATATATATATATATATATATATATATATATATATATATATATATATATATATAAACCATTCATATTTCAAATAAGTTTAAATTAGGTTGATTTTTAAATTTTTTGATATGAAGTTATTTATTTTTTCCAATAACTTAATGATTCATTTAAATTTTTAAATATTATTTTTCTTATACATATACATATGTTTAAATTAATATATATATATATATATATATGAATGAATAAATGAGAGAGATAACATTTTCTTTTTATAGTAAATTCTAAATAACACTTAAAATGAGATGATTTAATTTGAACTTAAAGATTAACAATTTAATATTATAACAATATCATTTAATGAAAGTACAAATTTAATAGTATAATAATTTTATAGCAAAAGCTTTGAAAATAACACTTAAAACAAGATGATTTAGTTGGAACTTACCAATTGACCTATGTCATTAAAATAAAATAGCTTTTTAATCCCTACCATGGCACGACTTTAGCAATAGATTTGCTTTTCACTACACATTAGTTGAGCTTTGACCAATATGTTCTATAAAGTTAAGCCACACACACACACACACACACACACACATATATATATTGTTGGGTGTGGAGCCTGATTATCTTCTTTATTCAGAGGTATCGCGCATTGGACCCCAGTTTGTAAGGGAGCGACAATGCCGCCCGTATTATTTGCGCTGCAGGGGGTGTCCACAGGGGGTGGCTGTGACCTTTGGGAGCCGGGTAGCGCCCCCGAAGCTAAAAATAGAGATAAAAGTGCCTTTTAAAATGTTGTAATTTCATAGTCAATCTGGGCTGTTCATTAGGTGGAGATCTGACGGTAGAAGTTATGTTTAATTTAGGGTTTTTTCCCTAGAAGGCAACCCCCTCACTATATATGAGGGAATTGTATTGCGTCTATGTAGATCTGTATTCTGAGTGAGAAAGATAGAGGAGATTGTGTGAGAGCAAAGAGGGAATCACAATGGATCTGTTGTAGGTTGTATCTCTTCAATTTGCTGGATAATATAAAAGGAAGGACTGGTTGTTTCTCCATGGACGTAGCCCAAATTGGGTGAACCACGTATATCTGTGTCTCCCTTGTTTTATGTGTTTGTATTTCTACAATATATTTTATGTGTTCCATTGCTTTGTAATATATATAATTTTATAACAACTGGTATCAGAGACGAAGGTCTATTCGGCTGATAAACTCGCAGGAGAGAAGGGTTCCTGGTTCGAGTGGGAGCAATGGTGGAAGATGGTAGGTTTAGGGTGGAAAAATTTAACAGCCAAAACTACCAGTTGTGGAAGATGCAGATGGAAGATTATATGTATCAAAGAGATCTGTACCAACCATTGAGCGGAAAGGCAAAGAAGCCGATGAGTATGACAAACACAGAATGGGATATTCTTGACAGAAAGGCACTTGGAACAATACGGTTGTGCCTAGCAGCGTCGGTAGTGTTTAATATTTCAAAGGAAATGACAACAGAGGGTTTAATGTCGATATTGACCAAACTATATGAAAAGCCCTTGGCCTCAAATAAGGTATTTCTTATGAAGCGTTTATTTAATATGAAAATGTTACAAGGTGGATTTGTTGCTGATCATTTAAATGAATTTAATACAGTTACCAGTCAGTTAAGTTCTTTAGGGTAATTTTTGATGATAAAGTTATGGATCTATTATTTATGTGCTCATTGCCAGAAAGTTGGAATGGTTTAGTTATGGCCATTAGTAACTCTATCTCTGGATCTAGTACTTTAAAGTTTGATGATGTTGTCAGTGCAATCCTTAGCGAGGAAATGCGACGGAAAAGCTCCGGTGAGACATCAGGTAGTGCTTTGACTGCAGAGATTAGGGGAAGAAAAATGGAAAGAGGAAAGAGCCAATGATATCACAGTAAGTCAAGGAAAGGCAGATCCAAGTCCAGATTAGGGATAGTGTGCTGGAAATGCGGGAAGAAAGGGCACCAGAAGAAAGACTGCAAGTCTTGGAAGGGAAAAGAAGGAGACGCGTAGTAAGAAAAAATTCATGAAGCGAATGTGACAGGTGATGTGTTGCAATATGCTTTGATTCTTTCTTTAGAAAATATTATTGATGCCTGGGTGGTAGATTCAGGGGCCTCATTCCATGCCACACCTGATAGGAAACATTTTCATGATTATTTTCAAGGAGATTTTGGACAGGTTCGATTGGGTGATGATAAAACCTGTAAAATCATTGGAATGGGTATAGTTTTCACAAAACAATAGAATGAAAATCAATGGCTATTGAAGGAGGTAAGGCATGTTCCAGATAGGAAGAAAAATCTTATTTCAAAAGGGAAGTTGGGAGGTGAAGGTTGTGTGACTACTTTTATAGATAAAACCTGGAAGGTCACTAAAGGACCCCTGATAATAGCAAAAGGAGAAAAGGATGGTACATTGTATTTATGCAATGGTATTTCTAATTCTGTTAATGCTTTAACCTCCACAGGAGAAGATACGACATTGTGGCATCATAGGCTCGGGCACATGAGTGAGAAGGGGATGCAAATTCTTCATTCAAGAAATTTGTTGCCAGGTTTGAAGCATGTTGATTTAAAATTCTGTGAGAATTGTGTTTATGGAAAACAGAAGAGAGTCAGATTCCTTAGAGTTGGGAAAGAAAATAAGAGAGAAAAATTAGAGCTTGTGAATACAAATGTATGGGGACCTGCTCAGGTATCATCTCTTGATGGCTCTCGTTATTATGTTACTTTTATTGATGATGCAACCAAAAAAACCTGGATTTATTGTATTCGAAATAAATCTGATGTATTTGATACTTTCAAGAAATGGAAAGCTTTGGTTGAAAATGAGATAGGAAAAAGGTTGAAGTGTCTCAGATCAGACAATGGAGGTGAATATTGCAGCAAATAGTTTGATAGGTATTGTTCAGAGAATGGAATTCGCAAAGAGAAGACAGTTCCAGGAACACCACAAGAAAATGGTGTGTCAGAAAGGATGAACAGGACAATCATGGAGCGTGCAAGGTGCATGAGATTGCATGTAGGATTGCCTTTACAATTTTGGGCAGATGTTGTAGATACTGTTATTTCATAATAAACAGAGGGCCTTCAAGTTCCTTAGATGGTGGTATTCCAGAGGAGGCATGGACAGGTAAAAAGGTAAACTACTCATTTTTAAAAACTTTTGGTTGTGAAGCCTTTGTCCACATTAATAAAGAAAATAGAACAAAGCTTGAGGAAAAATCAAAGAAATGTACTTTTATTGGATATGGTGTTAATGATTTTGGTTATTTCTTTTATGATTATGAAAAACACAAAATCATTAGGAGTAGAGATGACATATTCAATGAAAAGGTTTTGTATAAGGATCAGCTCCAGGAAAAGAAACAAGAAAAAGAAAATGAATGCATAGTGCTTGATGAGATCACAGAAAAAGTGATGGTGCCTAAAAATCATAATGATCAACAGCCAAAACAACAACCACAATAGCAACAAGCACCTCAAACACCTGAAAGTGGTGTTAGAAGATCTACCTAGATAAGTAGACCCCCTGAACGATACTCTCCTTCATTATATTATGTATTGTTTACTGATTCTGGTGAACCAGAATGTTATGAAGAAGCAGTGCAGGGAGAAACCAGGAAGAAGTGGTAGCAAGCCATGAAAGAAGAGATGGACTCCTTAGCACATAATCAGACTTGGGACTTAGTCAGGTTTCCTGCAGGTAAAACAACATTGCATAATAAATGGGTTTACAAGTTTAAGGAAGAAGATGAAGGTAGAAAAAGGTATAAAGCTAAACTTGTGGTGAAATGGTTTGCAGAGAAAAATGGTATAGACTTTGATGAGATATTTTCTCTTTTTGTTAAAATGACTGCAATCAAAACTATTTTAAGTCTAGTAGTAGTTGAATATTTGCATCTTGAGCAGTTAGATGTAAAGACAACCTTTCTCCATGGAGATTTGGAGGAAGAGATATATATGCAGTAGCCACAAGGATATGAGGTAAAAGGGAAGGATAACTAGTGTGCAGGTTGACGAAGAGCTTGTATGGCTTAAAACAGGCTCCAAGGCAGTGGTATCTAAAATTTGACAAGTTTATGTCTGAACAAGGTTATACTAGATATCACTCTGATCATTGTGTTTATCTCAAAAGGAAAAATGATGGTAGCTATATTATATTGTTTTTGTACGTAGATGACATGCTTGTTGCAGGTTCTAACATGCAAGAAATAAATGTGCTCAAAAGAAAATTGGCGAACTCATTTGCAATGAAGGATTTGGGCGTTGCGAAACAAATCCTTGGTATGAGAATAACTAGAGACAGGAATAATCGCAAATTAACATTGTCTCAAAGTGAGTACATATAGAAGGTGATGAAAAGGTTTAATATGCAGAATACAAAACTAGTTAGTATACCTTTGGCTAGCCATTTCAAAATAAGTAAGGAGGAGTGTCCCAAGACTCAGGAAGAAATGGCTCATATGCCTAAAGTTCCATATACATCAGCAGTTGGAAGCTTAATGTATGCAATGGTCTGAACAAGGCCTAATATTGCACATGCAGTGGGAGTTGTAAGCAGGTACATGAACAATCCAGGAAAATAACATTGGATGGTGGTGATGTGGATTCTTAAGTATTTGAGAGGTACTACAAATCAAGTATCATGCTTTGGTGGTTCAAACATTTCTCTACAGGGATATGTTGATGCAGATATGGCGGGTGATAGAGATAACAGGAGGAGCACAACAGGGTATGTGTTTATTATAGGTGGAACAACTGTTAGTTGGGTCTCAAAACTGCAAAGTGTTGTTGCACTCTCAACAACGGAAGCAAAGTATGTTGCTGCTATAGAGGCTAGTAAAGAAATGATTTGGTCACAAAGGTTTTTGGATGAATTGGGTAAGAAGCAGGAGTTGGGCAGGTTATACGGTGACAGATAGAGTGCCATACATCTTGCAAAGAACTCTGCATTTCATTCCAAGATTAAACATATACAACTCAAGTACCATTTCATACGGTCAGCGTTGGAAGATGGACAGCTGAAGCTGGAAAAGATACACACTAGCCAGAATCCTGCAGATATGTTAACAAAAGTTGTAACCATGGAGAAACTAAGAATATTCCGAGTTTCAATTGGTCTTCAAGTATTATGAAGAAAATGAGAAACAGCCAGGTCCAAAGTGGAGTCATTGTCCAGCAAATGAAGCAGCGATGGAGTTGCTATAATCAGTCTCCAAGTGGGAGATTGTTTGTTGTGGAGCCTGATTATCTTCTTTATTCAAAGTTATCGCCGCATTTGACCCCATTTTGTAATGGGGCGGCAACGCCGCTGGTAATATTTTCACTGCAGGGGGGTCCAAGGGGAGGCGGTTGCGACCTTTAGGAGCCCCGCCTGGCAGGGGATCTGGGGCAGCGCCCTCGAAGCTAAAAATAGATGCAAAATTGCTTTGTAAAATGTTGTATTTTCGTAGTCAATCTGAGTCGTTCATTAGGTGGAGATCTGACGGTAGAAGTTATGTTTAATATAGGGTTTTTTGCCCTAGAAGGCAACCCCCTCACTATATATGAGGGAATTGTATTGCGTCTATGTAGATATGTATTCTGAGTGAGAAAGAGAGAGGAGATTGTGTGAGAGCGAAGAGGGAATCACAATGGATCTTCTGTAGGTTGTATCTCTTCAGTTTGTTGGATAATATAAAAATAAGGACTAGTTGTTTCTCCGTGGACATAGCTCAAATTGGGTGAACCATGTATATCTGTGTCTCTCTTATTTTGTGTGTTTTCTGTGTTTGTATTTCTGTAATATATTTTATGTGTTCCATTGCTCTATATATATATATGATTAAAACACACAATTTGTAATCGTCTAATTGGTTCATGTCATATTTCCACTTTCATGAACATTGGAGCAAAATAAAATAATCGCTCTTTTAGTCGAATTCTATGCCATCTTCGAGGTTTGTGCAATTTCCATCACTATCATTACTATGATTCGTTATTTGGGCTTCTTGTTCTTTTCTTTATCATTTTTTAGAATGTTTATTTCATTAATATGTGCGAGATAGTTAGATTTCAATGGCATATGGTGCCCAATGTCTGTGTGAATGTTTTTGTGCAAGAAAGTGGCTTTGGGTTTAAAATACATAGAGCTTAAGAGCGGGTGTTGGGTTTAAAATACATGGAGATTAGGAGTGAGAATAAACACCGTAAGCCATGTTTTATTCAAAGGTGAAGAGCATTGTGGAGCATTCTACAAGGTAAGCGATGATTGCAAAGAATTATATCAATGTTTCTTTTTACTATTTACCAAATTATTGTTCATTCATGGAAATTGCATGTTAAATGCATAGAGGAAGGCTATGCTCTCATAAACCTATAACTGTCGTGATTATTGATGAATGCTCGGATATTGTGTGTTCCGTAAAACTCATTTTGATTTGAGTGGATTTGTGTTTGGTCTAGACACTGGGTTTTATCATCTGCTTTGGTTATGCTTATTGATTATAAATTTGATGACAAGGAGAGCATTATAATATGTCATGGCAGATAAGAAATTTAGAGGATGTGAAGAATAGATTGGAACAAAAGGTGGGCACTGATGTTTCCTCTTTAATAATTTCCAAAGAAGCCTTTTACATCACAACTAGAAGAAATGACTATTTCCTCACCTACTATTTGACACCATCGAATCCTTTGTATGCCACGCTTTTCCCCAGGCAATTAAGTGACCTCCTCATTTCTTCGTTGAGCGAACACTGTGGTGATGAATTATGCAAAACTTGTATGAGTTGGGTGCTAGAAAGTTTGTCGTGACAACGATTCCGCCCATCAGATGCACACCTTATGTGTTGTGGCAGTACCCAAACATAATTAAAGAAGACAATGAATGCATCTCATTTATGAATGAGGATGTGTAGACCTATAATAATGAATTTTTCTTGGCCATTCAAATGCTTCAACACCTAGATTTAGATGCCTATTTCATTTCCAACAATGCCACTAAGGCTGCCCTTCGGATATATAAAAATCCCACCACATATGGTTAGATATATATTTATATTTATGTATGCACCCTACCAAATAGACCAATTGTTGTTGGTTAGTTCAACGATTAAATAAGCTTGTTTTGTTGGTGTGAATGTAGGTATTAGGAACATGGACAAGGCGTGATGTCACTTCCAATGGGGGCTTAATGCCAGGTATATTGTGCCTTCGAGTTGCTCACATTTGTGCGAATGCATCATAATACTTTTGATAAAAATGTATAACATGCAAAACCCAAATGCTTCTCAACTCTGGAGAGATCCTTACTTTTACATTGGTGATGGCTTCCCTCCCTCTCTCAAAATCTTTACATTGATGACGACTTCCCTCCCTGTCTTTTCTTAATGATTTATTTATCTTTCATGACAAGGTTTGGAATTTCTCATTTTTCCTGGTTTTAAAATTTGTTAATACTATATTGATATATTTATTTTAATTAATATTTTAAAATTATACCTATTATAATTTTGACTAATTCATGGTTGTTAGGCAATTAATTTTTCTATTTCATATAACAATTTACACTTTATCCATTTTAATGGCAGGGACTATGTTGCCATGCATTAGTTGTTTCTATAATATCTTCATATACTACCTTTCCTTTTCTTTAGCTACTTGTTGACCTTCAAATATATTCAACCTTAATTATCATTAATAACTAGTGCAACCATATGAATTAAATTAACTAAATTATTAAAAAAAACATTAATATACGAGTTAAACAATATTCTTAAACATGGAGATTCACCCTCACTTTACCATGAAATTCTTAACTTGTAAATAACTTTGTTTACAATACCATGAGCCAATACCATCGCTTACAAATACCACATACCCAACATGACATGCGTTGACATGATATTCTCTTTAATTAATTAATTTGAAATAAATTAATTAAAAAACATAACTAACTTAGAGATAAATCTCTTTTTATCTGTGAATACTATTATTAATATTTTGACATATTCTATAGAAGCAATTAGATTAATAGGAATTCCTTGTTTTATTTCTTTATGGATTCCCTTGTTGGAAATATTGAGAAGGGGGTGAATCAACATCAGATTAAAACCATAAATCAATAGTGCACATAATCAAAAGAGACTATAAACTAAATCCTAGAGACTAGGAGACAAGCAATTTCCTCATGGTGTAGGTGGAGAGATCTGGAGGCATTCATGCTTGTTTAGGGCCTAGTGATCCGATGGGGATTGCGGTAAAGTCTAAGGAAACCTGTATTGGTTTTGTTGTGAGTCACACATTCATGCTTGGAATATGGCACAGGGGTGATTGACTAAAAGAAAGATTTGGTTCAACCCAATCTATGGTCGAGTGGTTGGTGGAAGCCCCAAACCTGATTGGCTTATCCATTCATTAATAAGAGCTCTTTCTCCTTGGTATTTCATGTGTAAATGTATTGGTTCATAGTGATTTTTATGGTTGTTGTATCCTTGTTATTTTTGTTGGTTATAATATGGTTATGAGTATTTTTATGACAAACTTGATGTATAGTGTTGAGCGTAGCCCAACTTGGCCTAGTTTTTGGAGTGAACCGCATAATGGAGCGCGTAGCGGAGTGCGAAGTGGACCACGCAACGAAGCAGTTTGAATATACCATGTGGTATAAGCGCTTTGGGATAGGGTGAACCCCCTTATTTTTGTAATAATGTAAAAGATCAATGGGTTTTGGGACCATAGCTACTTGTATTAGGAAGTCCATGGTATTTGGACCATGGTGCTCTAGTGGAGGATCTCCGACGTATATGCGACATATTATTCACTAGGGTGACAGAGCGCAAATGACATGAGCTAGAAGATTGGTATACTAATGAGTGTACGGGTCTTCCCCCGGAGTGGCGAGGAATCATGTGGCGCATGGCGATGGTCGGTTAGGGCATATGAGATCTACGGGTCAGGGGAATGGAGTCGTTGGCTCGGGAATCTCCAAATGATAGTGATTAGGCATATGGACATGTGGGCCCTGATTTTTGTTTTATGACAACATTCTAGTGGGCATGTCAAATGTATTTAGAGTAATGGACTCCCAACACATTTTGATGATGTGGTTTGCCATTTGTTAATGGTTGTCTTCTTATGGGAAGAGTGGATAAATACAGTTAGAGAAAGGAAATGGTGGATTACCAATCTCGTTTGGAACTGCATATATGAATCAAATGGACTAAATTTATGGGTTCGCATACATGGTGTTACTATACCAAAGGGTGGCTTCAGATATAATGAATTGATGCTCACCTATAAAACATGGTGGTTGAAACACAACTAAGGGACTGGTTTTTTGAGGTAAGATGGAGGGATGATTAAGTGGATCATCCCAAGAGTGATCTAAAGTGATATGAGACTCTAGAGGTTCTTATAAATGGGGAAGAATAATGGTACTAGAGTCGACACTATCAGATGCACTAGGAGGGTTGGGGAGAATTACTTCTCCTGGACTCTCAAAAATGGATGCCCCCTTACCCAAACATTGAGTGGTAATGTAATGGCCACAAGGTGGATGTGGTTTGAATTCATGGGTTCAAAGTAAGGGGTGGTTAAACTAATCAACCTCACCATGAATGAAGTCTTTGGACTCCACAGCATATTGGTCATGGGTCTGTTGCGGAAGGAATTACACACAATGGTGCATATCATCCCAAGGATAATCAGGGGTGGTCATAGCTTCCATAATGTCTTCATCATAATGGAAGATGGGAGGACTGGAGGAAGAAAGACCACATGATGGTAAAGAACTACCTGAAGCCTCTTCATGAGAGACAAGGTTCACATACGCATTGTCAAAAGTGTGAGACATATGACTAGTAGATGGAATATCTACCGATGTTGAGACCGATGTGCTTGATGAGGGAGGTTCAATAGAAGAATGAAAAGAAACGGCGACATCAGGGGGAGGGATCACGATGGGTGTTGTAGAGGCCTCATGTTCTGGTGTAAAAGTGGGACCAGAATCTGTAGGTAAAGGAGAAGTGGACTCATCACAAGCGACCTGTAATTCACGAATCACTTGAAGTGTATAGCAAAAATCTTTGAGATGGGGACAGTGATGGGAATAGTGGCCATAGTTATCATGATTAGATCTTGTTAACTGACTTAGGTAAGGTGACATGGACCTAAAGAATGTTAAAATCAGGGAAGGTATCAGTGAACACATGCTTAACATGAGGGAGTTCAGGACAATGATTGGTGGCATGACCGACAACATCACACAGAGCACCGGGAGGAATAGGCTTCGATGGCTTGGGAAGATTTGGAGTTGTAGGGGGAGCCTTGTCTTGAGTTCATTCTTTTCGAGCTTTCCTGCCCTCGTCATATGCTTTCACAACGAGAGCAGGCTCCTATTGAGGTTGCAAAGGTACTGAAGCAAAGGTAGGGGTAGGAACAACTGGTTGGACGGGGGTCAAAGCGGTGTAAGGTTTCAATTGATTAGATGGAGTGTTTGCGGGGGGGTCAATGTACCAGACTGGGATCCCTAAGCTAATATTGTGTAGACTCAAAGTACCCATGATAGATGCAAAATAGACTTAGAGAGGTGGGAATAAGAAGGGTATCTGACCAAAAGGATAGTGGCTTGGAGGAATGACTCCACAATGGTTAAGGCTTGGGGGAACGGTTCTAGGCAAAAATGGACTAGGAGAGATACTAGGAGAAGAAAGTGATCCTTGAGGAGTTGTATCAACATGCTGATTTAAGCTAGGCACAGGAAGTTGTGAAGACATAGCGGCCCATTTATGGGCTGCCCGCGACGCTTGGAGCATGAAAACACTCAATGAGATAGGCTTAGAAGGATTAGGCTATGGGCCATAGTAAGCACCAAGTAAAGAGGAATATTTATAGACTCCTGGAGAGACAGACGAGACAACATTATTGTCATCCATGGAAGAATTGTTGATCTGAGGTGAAGTCTGGGATTTTCGATCATAATATGTCAACTGATTGATGGTGACGATATTTCCATTGTAGGGAAAGCACATCTTACAGTGAACCGCAGACGCGACAGTTGACATGGTGTAAGTATAGTTATGACCCAAAAGGATGTTATAGTCTAGGGGAGCATTATTAACTTTGATGTCAATACAGACGGTCTTGCCAGTAACTGTGACTTGGAAGTTGCAGTATAAGCCAAGGGGCTCTGAAGGATGATTGTCCCATGCACACAGAGTGACGGTGGACTTGGATATGTCACGAGATCCAAGTTGTTTCCAAGCACTGGCAAACATCACACAAGCGGATGTGTCTTCATCAATGATACACCTTTGGCCAGTGGCGTTTTGAATGGAGACTGGAATTTGGAAAGCAACAGATGAAGGTAAGGGATGGTTATCTAACTTGTTAACATGAAAGATAATCATTTGATCATCTTGAGGATCCACAACACCTAGAGAATAGTAGATCTTTTCGTTGTGATGGGCATGTCTGGAGAACTTCCAGCGTTGACATGGTAGCAAGAGACTGCACCAAGTCATCTACTATGTTATATGTATGGGTGGCTTTAGCAGAAATTTTTTTTCGACGTAACAAACCTTTGGGGATCTTGGGTATGACGTCAACCTTAGGATGAGGTATTTGTAAGGTACCATTGGGTGTAATTAGAGGCTCGGTAGACCCTTTGGGTTGGGACTCAGCCGTAGACTTAGCAGGTGGCTTGTCATATTGGCGCGATCGAGTCTGGAGGTTAACTTGTTCAATATTTACCTCATCTAAATTCATCATGAGAATTTGATAATCATGTTGACCAAGTGGTGGAGCTGGTTGGGATGCTTGACCTTATGTAGGTTGAGAAGTTATATATCCTTGTTGAGGAAAAGGATTGGTAAGCATGGCTAGTTGGGATGAAGCAAGAGGAGGAGGAGGAGTGGCGGGCTACAATCCTTGAGAAGTTTCTTGAGCTTCCCATGCTTATCACATCTAAGGTAAACGAGGACATTCATGGGTATAATTACCATAGACTCTGCAACAAGCACAAGGTTTTTTCATACAAAGATTCTTTTTCTGCATGGGTTGATCGCCCTATTGCTGGGTTGCGGGATTAAGTTGAGTACCCAAAGGGGCATTGGGTGGAGGACCCTGGTTGCCTTGATTAACTTGTTGTTTTTGGTTCCTATTACCCTTACCCTTGTTCCTTTTCTTGGGGTTAGGGGGATTGGGTCCACTCTGTTGAGCATACACTTGTCCTTGTGGAGGAGGTGGTTGTTGCGGCAGAGGGGGAGCAGGCATGGGAGGCTGAGGCATTGGTGCCGAAGGGGCTGGAGCACTAGGTTGTGCATATGGATAATAGGGAGATGGGGAAAAATTCATATAATAAGGAGGAGAAATAACTGGCCTAGGCATCTGTTGATGCGAAGGAGGATATGCATATGGTGTGCTAGGACCTGGATAAGGATTTCCCTGAGGAGGATTGGGGGAGGGATAATTGTACATGGAACTGGTCCCTCCCTAGGGGTGACCATAACTCATATGAGGTGGAGCATATGGCTGAGGGTGTGATATGGTTCCAACTATGCTTCTAATGGCATGAAATACCCCCGGTGCGTTAGCAGCAGTAGGCCAATGTAGATAGGGGATGATAATGTAAACATAACCTGACTGGGCGTAAATCAGATCAAATTTGAGAGTTATTTGGAGTGCTTCTTCCTCAGATTGAGGAAAGTGTGATGCAACATCTTTTGCAATGGGGGCCAACAACGATCTAAGAAACCAATCCATGTAGACTTGATCTTCGAAGTCAGGAGCTCTACAAATACTCCTCCTTCTACGCCATTCTTGAACATGGTCAAAAAGGCGGGTGGTAAAAGTTTGATGGAATGAAGTCAAAAGTTTGGTACGGTATCATAATGGAGAGGTAACTGAAAATATTGTGGCTAGAGTCACTAAAGTGGATTGGGTTGCCCTGGGCTGGTGTATGTTATCACTCAAATTTTCCTTAGAAGTTATTAAAAGAAGGAAAGGATCCAAGCTAACTACAAACCAACTTTCAGACTTGGGTGCTAGCCCACCTAAGTCCAGAGAGGGCTCTCTCTTTGTGATTTTAGCTATGTTTTGATATGATATTAGGCTAGCTATTAATGTTCAGTGAGGTTGTTTTGTTTGAGAATGGTGGAGTTCTGGAACAAATGGGCAAACTAGGCTTCTAGACCATTGGGCTATGGAGTCAATCAGAGATAATTCACTGGATCAAGTCAGATTGTTGAGGTATGAGTTCAACATGCAGGATAACATAATAAAAACAAACTTTAGGGCTTGAATGGATGATATTTCTTTTAAAAACTAGAGGGAAATTAAGAATCCTCAAGTTAGGATTAGAAAGAGGAAAGGAAGATAGGTCAACTAGCAAAGGGCAATTAAGAATCCTCTACTAAGGACTTATTAGAGAAAAACTACAGGGATAGAGGAGCAGTTAAGAATTCCGTTATCGAGATAGTTTAGAAGAAAACATAGAAATGGTAAACTGTTGATAGCAGAGACTAATAAAGCTAATTCTGATACACTTTGACTATTTTACCATTTAGATTTAAGATGCATGAAACATTGTAACATATAGAAAACACATAAAATCACAAGGATAGAATACTTATTTGTAATTATACTACACGAGAATCTGATGAAATGTCCTCAACTTTCATTCCTTTTCCAACAAAAATCCAATTTTGAGTACAAAAGCTTTCTCAGCTTGATAGCATAGATTTACAAAGATGTTATAGAATCCACCCACAATACTTCGAATGGAGAAGTATTTATACAAAAATTACATCAAAAATATCTCATAACTACATGAGATTTATTCTAGGGAATACAAAATATCTTTTACAAAAAGATAGAGACAGATGGAAAACTGATTGCTGTTGTCCCTTTATTTATGAATGAGCTGGAGGTTGAAACTCGGATTTGCCTCTTGTTGTTGCTTTAGTAATTGTGTGCTGGATCTTTGCTTACTTTTCCCTACTGATACTCTTTACCTGTTTACCAGACTTTACCTCAGTAAATATTTTTTATTTACCTCTGAGTTACCATAGTAAATTATAGGATATCGGTCATGCTGGTCCACCATTCTTCATTTGGTATCTTCATCCTGATCAATTTCCTGTATATTTCGTCAGCTTCAGTGTATTTTGCAAAATTGGGCTGGACTGTGAACAGGTGCTTCACTTCATGCTCAATATAGAAAATATTTTCCAAACCATCATACAACACTTTTCCTGTAGGTAGTGCTTTCACTGTGGAAGAGTTGGCTTGAATTTTGGCTTGTTTGTGCAGTTTCTCAATGTAGTCCTCATGAGTCATCAACTTGTCATTTATGACCAGTGGACTTGGAAGTCCTTTATCTCTTAGAATGTCATATTTTACCATAAAATCATCTATGTCTTCTTGAATACTTTGACATCTTCTTTCCAGGTTCAGCATTAAGTTCTTCTTAGTAAGAACTTTCTTAATTTCAAGGATAGTACCAGTTCGATCCTTGATATCCCATTGTTCTAGCTGTTGCTTGCTTTTGCTATTCAAGAAGTTGATCAATTGGGTTGCCTCTTCAGGTTTCTCTCCCAATTCTTCCTTGGTCTTCTGTATAGCCTCTGTAGCTAGTTTAACTAACTCAGTTTGTTCAAAAATGATCTGAATAGTAGACCAAATATCATTGATAGAATCAATGATATTGGTCCATAAAATCTCTCTAATATCTTTCAAAGGCTTTTCTAATGTTAAGGCTTGCTCTAATGTCTTGATTCTTTCAGTCATTCTTCTATTTTTTCTCTCTTCTTCAATGTAATTAATCTGTGATAGCTCATAATTTCTTTCCAAGCTGGTAATTGTTTCTTTTAGTTTCTTTATTTCAGTTGCTTGGATTTTCATTTCCTCCATGGACTTTATTAAGTCCTCTGTTTTCTTTGTTGAAGTTGTTGCTGCTTCTGATGTACTTGTTGTTGTTGTTACTGGCAGAGCTGTTGCTGGAGGAATGTTGGGTGCCAAAGATGTTGCAATAGTAGATGGCACTGCTATAGAAACCATGGGTATTATAGTTTGAGGAATGGTGGTCGGCTCACCCTGTTTGGACTGCAAAGATTTTCCTAGTTCTTGCTCTGTTTCTTTCAACTGCTCATTCAACTTAAGGATCAAGTCCATAAGTTCTTCCTCATTTTGTTTCTCAATTTCTTCTACAGTTTGTGGATGTATGAGGGGAGGGAGTTTAAGATGTTTCCTAAGTGCAGCAATGTCCTCATTCTTTTTCTTTATCAATTTTTTAGCTACTTTAACATCTTTGAGATCATGTCCCAACTCAATCACCAGGTCTTCCAATGATTTTATCCTAGTGTTCTTAGCTTGAGAAGAGGCTTTTTCCAACTGTAACCATGTTGTAGTATTACTCAGAGAATTCTGCAACTAATGTGTAGTGATGGCTGTACTGGTTAATGTGGAATAGACCATCTCACCCATTTGCTTATGGAGCTTGATCTGATCAATTGGGTGGATGTCTTTGGAAAGAACTTAAAAATTTGTTCTTAAATAATCAGCCATGGACTTTGCCTGTTGTACTATTGGCTTCAAAAAGCTCATCTGCATCTTTCTCTCTTTGATGTCAAACGCTGACATCAACCTTGTCTGATTTGTAGGAGCAATTTTCAGATAGTGGGCATATGTTTGAGCTTTGAGCTTCTCATTCCCAGCTTTAATCTCTTTGTACTTTTCTTTCAAATCCTGGCTCTGCTCTATAGCTGTTTTTAGTGACAACACTTCTACACTTCGTTGCCTGCTTAGTCCCTGTGTTTGAGAGGTAGATGGTGTCTCCCCTACTAGTGTTGTCTGCACTATGTCACTTCTTGTCTCTTCATATTCCTGTTCAAACAGAGGATTCAATCTCTGCCTCTTCACATATACCTGGTCCAATGGCACTGTAGAGGGGCTAGCCTCATTCCTACTTCTTTTTTGAATTCTCTCCTCATTAAGAGGGGTCTGCAATACTGGAGGGTTGCTCATGTTTGTATCAGTCTGGGTCAACTCCTTTGAAATGCTCTGTGACCCTGAATCTTTTCCCTGTCTTGAAGTCTCTGGTTGTCTTGATGTTTGTGCACTATGCTCCTGTGTTGGTTTCCGTGAAGATTCTTCAGGCACCTGTTCAAAGGAATCTAGATCAAGTCTGTTGTCCAAATCCTTCATAACATTTTCTACTTCAACTTGTTCACTATCTTGTTTTATAAGTGTTCCTTCCACCCATTCATTTTGATTTGCATATTGTTCTCTCTGGAATTCTATGATGGATGTAGGGGGATAGTTTATGCTTTTTCCTTCTGTCACAGATGAAGCTATGTGGATAATAATGCCAGATGAAACTCTTTTTCAATCTCAATCTCTCAAGGATTTTTTCTGCCTCTTCCCCTGCTTTTCTGTTGTTGCAAATAAATGGGCCTAGGTGTTAAACACACATGGAAAGCAAACAATGTGAAAGATAAATCATGTGAGTTCATTTTTTTATTAACAGGAGATGTACATTTATAATACAATGTTGTGACTCTTGGGTTTCAGATCCCAAGGTCTCTTGGACTGCTTAGTCTTTTCGGCTTCCACACTAACCCTTTAGGATTAGGTGTCCAACATTCCCCCCCTTAATCCGAAGGGTTATGTATGAGTCCAAGAAGAGAGCTGTAATACAAAATGTGCAAAAAATGCATGGCAGCACTAGGCTGAATGTGCTCTATGAAATGTTGGTATAAAGGGCGGTGGTTTAAGGATGACCACCAACACTGGAATGCTTAGTGCAGTTCTCGGAACTCTTCCAAAACTGGCAAGAAGCTGGAGTCTTCTGCTAGAGGAAGTGTTCTTAATCTGTGATGGTTTAAGGATGACCAACAACTCTGGAATGCTTAATGCAATTCCTGGAACTCTTCCAAAACTGGCAAGAAGCTGGTGTCTTCTGCTAGAGGAAGTGTTCTCAATCTGTGATGGTTTAAGGATGACCAACAACTCTGGAATGCTTAATGCAATTCCTGGAACTCTTCCAAAACTGGCAAGAAGCTGGTGTCTTTTGCTAGAGGAAGTGTTCTCAATCTGTTCACGGGCATCTTTGTCTCTGGCTGCAACTCTGAAACTGGTGTGGCAGGTTGTGGCTCAGGCTCGCTTGATGTGACTTTGAAGCTTGTAGATGACCATCATTTCCCCCTGTCAGATACAAGGTGAGAAGATGGAGAAAACTCAACTGCAAGACTGTTCAATACTCTGGAACAAGTTCTGATATGTGTTTGGAATATCTTCTTGGCTGTTGATGCCCATTGCCAAGAAGCGATCCATCCAAGATGAATCTTTGTTCTTGCAGGACGTTTGTTTTTGAAGCATCTATGTGAAGAATGGCTGGTTTTATGACAGTGCTTACATGGATGAAGATCAAAACAGTGATCTTTCAAATGGCCAACTCGGTCACAGTGTTGGCATTTCACGATCTGTTGTTGTTGTTGTTGCTGTGGAAGAGGGGCAGAATCTGGAACAGCTGGAGGTGAACTGTCATGAGGAGCAGGTGAACTGTCATGAATAAATCCAGCACTTTGAAACTGAATGGGCTTGGCATAGTCTGGAATATGAAAGGACAAGTCCTTGTCATATCCAAGACCAGTTCTGTGCTTGTTGTGGACAAGCTGGTCCCAAGGTCTGATGATGGGCTTGGGAAGTGCAGACTGAGTTTCTGCATCTGCATATACAACTGCTGCTTTATTTGAATGAACTGTACCATTATTGACTTGCTGTTCATGGGAGTCTGTTTCATTGTTCTGAACAGAAACAGGTTCAGAATGATGACTCCACTGCTGTAATTCTTCCTGCTGCAGTTGTGATTCAAGCTGCAAAAACTCTATCTTTTCTTGTGCATATTGCAGACATGTTTGAATGTCTGAAAGAGAGGCTTTGTTAATTTTGACTGTGCTGTTAGCAGTGGACATGATTAGAGTTCTCAATAATTCTAATATTCTTTCAAGCTTAGCCATTTTTCTACACCTTAAAAATCTCCAAATCCCACAGAAAAATGTAAGCTGCTAAATATCTTCAAGTTGCACAAGAGAGCCCTATAGCTTAAAGGGAAAAATCAACCAGAGATATCTTGAAACTGTCAAAATTGTACAAATATCACCAGAATTTCAGAGATTCTGTTCTTTAAATTCAGCAAATGTTAGGAAGAACAGTGGCTGTAGATAAGTGTAACCACAAAAAATACAAGTTTGTAGCCTTGGGACTAGATCATTCTTTATGGAAGTTGCTGTAGAAAATACAAAGTTGGCCTATCCAGGTCACGAACCAACTTTAGAAAGATTGCTTTAGGCCTGGAAGTTACAAGGCTATTCGAGGAGTACACCTGGTATAGGCTCCTTCTATTAAGAAATTGAACAAGTTGATTGCATACGCCACTGAAATAAACTCAATCTTCTGTATAGGCAGTCTACTACAGAATTATGGCAGAATACTCAAATCTGGTGCATGTGAACCTATATATACGACGATGGTCTCCTTCATATCAGATTTGTTGTCCCTCTTTATTCATTTGAAACCTAGGATCATTGTACATTTATCCAGTTCGGTTTTGTGCTTGGTACTTAGGAAATTTGTCCCAGCTCTCCTCCACAACAAGGATAGAGCTTTCTCTGGCACCTGGTTCAGCCTTAATATTCTCTGAAAAATGCACAAAACAACCTTGGGTACAATGAGAAACCATACCTCAATGCTCCGACTCTTTAAACTCTACGTCTTCCTAATCAATGCGGCCATGATACCTTGAAATTCTAAGCATAAATAAATCTGAAACAGGCTCCTTATTTGCACATCCTTGGATCTGAAAATGACAATCACCATATATTTAATATCAACGAGTGCAAGCTCCTCAACTACTGGACACAATGACTTCAATATCAACTGATAGTGGTAGAAAATCTTCTTGGAATTTGTACTCTGAATGATAAATAGCTCAGCCCTCCTACTGCTGGTGAAAAACAATATATTTGACCCTCCTATAGGTTGATTGGACTCCTTCCCATGGTACTGTCACAACAAAATTGGATCTAGAAATTGCAGTGCAAGATCTGCCTGGAGATGGAATGTAGCTGTAAGCAAATTAAAAACGCCAATGCTGGAGCCCCCTCTGGTAGTCTCAAATTTAGGAAACGTCCCGTCAAATGCCGGAAAGATTTCGAGCCTTCAGAAACCGGAACAGAGCGAGGCCTTCATGGAGAGAGAGGGCAAATCCTCGCGTTACGACAGAGTTTGGAGAGCTCGCTGAAGCGGGCCGTCCATCTGCACGAATTTAATTTGACTGCACTCAGCTTCATCGTGCTCCGGCCAAACGTCTGCGAATGAGCGATTTCCCTGTTTCCACCCTTCAAGAAAACCGCCGTGTCTACGGCTTTACGGAATTGCTTTCTGCAGATTACCTCCCAAGGAACTGAATCGGTGAACGCTTATCTACCCCACCAAACTTGTCTCGTTTGAATGCCAGACTATACATGTAGGAGCGAGATCACTATGAATACAAATAGAGTCACTGTGTAAATTACATAGATTAATATTGTGAATGCCATAGAATGCAAGTGCCCATCATTGTGAATTACAGCGAATAGAGAGGCAAAACGAGCCTTAGGTTCTAAAGTGAGCCGCAAATGATATATAGGTTTCCACAGTTAATTCGAGGCACAAGATTTTCTAGCAGAATAATATCATCCCATGAATAATATCTACATTCATCATAATCTAGTCAACAAGAATAAAAACGAAGGAGCGTTACGTCAATAAAGACTGTCAAAATTCCAGGAGTGCAGGTCACGGAGTAGCACGCAGGATAGTGTGTTACATAGAATAATGCAGAGCATCAAACCACTGTAATTTCAGGAGCAAGGATAAAACTGATTTGAGCGCACAGTCACCACAGTGAGCGTTGAGAAGTCAAATAATCAAGAGAGGCGTTAGAACAGTTAGCGCAGAGCGACCAGCGGAACCGATGGGAGAGCGACAGGCTGAGCGTTTAGACTGAGAATGGCAGAATATATAAAACGCATAGCTGACAAGCGCAGAGATACAGAGATGTCAGTCAGGAGTAGCGCGTTAGCAACAGAAACGTACACAGTGACAGAGATAATGAAGACCACATCAGCGCTATTCAAGGCAGCTCAGACACAGGATTATGGGCAGAGGTGCAGGACTGACATGCACATAACATGCCACAGAAAAACAAGCGGCTCTGATACCATGTTAAACACACATGGACAGCAAACAATGTGAAAGATAAATCATGTGAGTTCATTTTTTTATTAACAGGAGATGTACATTTATAATACAATGTTGTGACTCTTGGGTTTCAGATCCCAAGGTCTCTTGGACTGCTTAGTCTTTTCAGCTTCCACACTAACCCTTTAGGATTAGGTGTCCAACACTAGGTGATCCTTTATCCTTAGTTGAGCTTTCGTCTTAGCTTTCATAAAGTGGATTTCATCAAAATTGATCATTTGCTTGTAGTACTCCAGGGCAAATAATCGCATGGGGAGGTATTTGGGCAGTTTGAAGGGAGGTAGCTCACACCCATAAATTCTGATCTCGGTGTGGTTCTGGTACAAGTACCAGTCCCCAACCTTGTATTGCTTAGATAACTGAAGGATTCTCTTAATATAATCACTGATTCTGGGAGGGGGGCTTCCTATCAACATGGTAGTTACAGGATGCACAAATTGATCAATAAAATGTGTATAAGGATAGGGAGAAGAAGGTGAATTGTAAAAAATGGAAGTCCAGAAGATGACTGACCTGGGGTTTCCTCTAGTGTCAAGCTTTTGTACAGAGAAAGGGAATTTATGAGATTGGTAGTAGAGGAAAAGATGATACAAAACTAAAGAATATTTAAATACTTTCTCGTTCTCTAATCTCATGAATTGGTCATGCATCTTATTAGGAATGAATGCAGCATGGTTAAATTTGGCTGCAGGAGGTTGACTAGGGCTGAAAATTGACATGTAGGCTAAGGTCAACTCATTTACATATTCACTAGTAGTAAAACCCAGAATGCAAGCAATCATGGGGATGATATCCTGGCCTAGATTAGTAAAGAAGCTTGACATGTAAGGAGGGGGGTGTTTTGGCCTGTATTTTTCTTCCATGAAGGTCTGACAGACTTGGTTAATTTCAGAACTGGACAACCTTGAAGATTTTTCAAGTAAATCGGCAATGGAAAGGGGAGTGAGATCTTGGCTAGGCTGTAATTGCAACATTTCATTTATAGACTCAACTATAATGCTGAGAAGGACTTTCTTGTCAGGGGACATTACAGCTCTCAGATTAGGGTCATAGTTTGCATGGCATTGGTGGACAATATCTGGGAAAATATGGACAGTGGGGAATTGATATTTAGGTAGGTTTGACTCCCAAAGACCTATTTTATCAGCATTGTTTAGATAATTGTCCCGATACTTGCAGTGTAGCTTCAAGGGGGTTTCATCAAAAGTAAGGTCCTTAATTTGAAAATCTTTATCGGCCAAGGGAAGGTGGTCCAAATCCCTGTGGGGAGTAGTGATTGGTGTGACATTTAGGGCGACAGGAACTTCCATCCTTGGTTCTTGTGTATTCAAGGAAGAAATTTGGGGTTTTCAAGGATTTTTAGATAAAACAGGTGCTTGGGGAAGCCTTGGGGCTAAGAAACAGCTTAATTGTACTAAATCACTTGAGTTTAGAGTAATTTAATGGAGGTTTCAGTACAAAAACAGGGTTTCTGAGAAGGAAATGTGGTAAATACCTGTTTATGGTCGATTGAGGGGAAAAATGGCTGTGGTGAATGCTTTGCCAGGTGCACAAAGTAGCCAGCAGTGGCCTGGAGTTTAGCAACTGATGGTGGTTGGCGGTTGGGAGTAGGTTGCTAGTCTGGACGTACTCTGTGCATGCATGGCAAGCAAAAGTTTATTTCCTCGGTAAAAAGGGAAAACAATGAATATTTTTGTTTTTATGCACAAATTCAATGTGTTTTGGCGGGTGAATGGGAAAATGATAGTTGGTTTAATTAACTAATGAGACACTTTGTCGTTTAGCGGAGGCAGTAAGCGGGAGCGGTAATGGTTTTCATCACACAAGGTTAGGGATGTTGGTGGTTTTGGTGGAGGGTCGCACGATGCCACAAATCGGATGACACATAGCATCGGCGAAAAGTCAAAACAGCTTATATCGCATGGTTAACGTTCGACCAAAAGGCCCACGCGATATGAGCGAGAGTCGTTGGATGAGGGAGGGCAGATCGAATGGTAGTCAGCGGCGGGAAGTGTTAAGGAGTTAATGGAAGGGCCCGCTGGCATAATCAACATAATTAAATGACTTTAATTATATCGGGGATGATATGATTGGACGAATGAAGGATTAATATTTTTAATGATATCAGGGGTGAATGTATTGGCGGAGAGGCTATTAATTAATCCAGATGACTAATTAATCCCTTTTTTAACATGTCGAGGGATTTTGGCTCTTAACTAATCGTGGTTCGATTGATTAATCCAACTTAATTAACTTTATTTATGGTTTATTTTTCAAACCATCGGGAAGGGATATTTATTTTTGGGATTTTTATTAATAATACGGGAAAGGGTAATTTGTTTCAGGAGTTAAATAAATAATAATAATTAAAATTTAACATGACCATGGAAAAAGAAAATGTGCTAAGTAAATGTTTCTGAAAATACATTCATCATCCAACATTATGACTTAGGCTAAAATGTGTTTGGGGAGTTTTTATGAGGAACCGTTAATTTTTCCGAAGTAAAAGAGTGATTTAACCTTGGAAAAAGGATTTGAAGGGAATGAATGAATTATGGAAGGGGTGAATTTTGATGAAGGGGATTTAGCACTTAGGCCTTACAAGTTATTGGGCCGAGGGTCTGGTCCCTCCAGAAGTCAGAGAAATGCTCTGATCCCCTTTAACTTTCAGGTTGTTAGTGCCTTTAGTACTTATGGGAAATTATTAACATTTAGGGAAAAATGAGTGGGGAGGTTAATTAGTTTGACTTTTGTCTATGAAGTAAATGTCTTCATTGTCATCCATATCTTTAAGTGCTTTTGATGATGAAAGTCTATGACTTGATATTTGGATAATCATTCATCATACATAATTCTGCAACCATTTATCTACTTACCCTACCTACTTATCCTACCATTTTTTCTTATTTTATTAGGGTGCACTTAAACTAGCAAACCCTTATCAAAACTTTTTCTTTTCTTTTACAATGGAAATTTGTCTAAGTCTAACCTTATTACATCCAAGGGCTCAGATTAAACTGTTGAGCTCCTTTTATTCACTCTACCTATCTACTCATCTGCCAAGATTAAACAGTTTGGTCAGATTTTATTCTCTATCTCTAAGCATGAAATTCAAAACATGGAATAACCAAGATTAAACTATTTGGTTACCATGGATTGTGGCATAAGTAACAATGTTGCACACAATTATTTATACAAAAAGTGAAATAGTAGTGGCATTTGGGCTTGCACACTTTCCTGGTCTTTTTATTTTTCATGGGGTTCATTTTTATATTTTTTTTCTGACCTTTTCATTCTTTTTCTAGGACATACCCTCTTTACATTTTTTAATTTTTTACAAATATGGAAAACATTTGCAACAAGCAAAGGTATGTACATATTTCAGAGCTAAACCAAGTCAATCATGATATATGACACCTATTGGTATAGGAACATAATAGTGGCTCCACTTGGGGATGGCTTTCCCTGGTGGAAAGTCAAGAACTGTAGATCAATGGCCTTTGAAAGACTTTGATTGTGCTCTGCAAATCTCCTTTACCTTGCTGCCTTATTGATATTTACTGACAGTAAAACTTTTGAAGCTTAGGGCCTTCTCTTCGGGCTTCAACTCCAAAATTACCATCCAATCAACACTGAACATTATGAAGGATATAGTATGTACAACTGAACTGGTAAAATTAGTAAATTGGGTCAATGTAGTGCTTTAACATTCGACCATTGACTAGTCCTCCTTCGATCTCTGCACCATCCAATTCTTTAAGAAAATATGAATTATTTCCTCTGAAGGCATATATAATGTATGGACCTTTCCACAGGAAGTCAAACTTCCCATGTTTCCCTTTGTCCTCTCTTCTTGAATCCCACTTTAACACTTTGTCTCCCAGATAGAAGTCTTCTACTTTGGTCCTTTTGTCAAATATCTTCTTAAGTTTTTCTTGCAGTACTTGGGTTCTGTTGTATACTTCCTCCCTGGTTTGTTGTAAATGGATAGTCTAGTTAATTCTCCTTTGTATATCATTTGGTTCCACTTGGGCTTCTTGAAGTAATTTCATGACTGGAACTCCTAAAGATGAGGGGAAAACTGCCTCCATCCCATATACTAGCTCATAGGGACTGGTTCCAATGGATTTCTTAGTTGTAAGTCTATTTGCCCACAAAGCATTGGTTAATTTCTTGTTCCAAGTTTTCTTATTGTCTTCCAATAGTTTTTTGATAATATTCATTAGACTTTTATTGGAGGATTCTGCAAGTCCATTCCCTTGAGGATAGTAAGCTATGGAATGACCAAGTGTTATATGATACTTGTGACAAAAATCAATCATTTTCTTTGACTTGAAGGCTGCAGCATTATCTGTGATGATTTTGTTAGGACAACCAAACCTAGACAAAATATTAGCCTCTAGAAAACCTATTATTACAGTATCAGTGGCCTGTCTAGAGGGAATAGCTTCTATCCATTTGGTAAAGTAATCAGTTGCAGTGAGTATCCATTTATGCTGAGCAGAAGAGGGTGGATGGATTTCTCCAATGAAGTCAAGACCCCATTGTTGAAAAGGTTTTTCTATGGAAATAGGTTTCAAAGGCAAGGGTAAAAGTTTTCTTTTGCCTTCGAAGATCTGGCATTTATGGAAGGAAGTTACAAATTTTTTAACATCTGCAAACAAGGTTGACCACTAAAATTTGGCTCTTAGAATTTTTTCCGCAATTGATTTCCAGTAGAGATGTCCACGACAATCCCCTGCATGAAATTCTTGTAGTACTTTGTCAGATTCTTCTTTTAATAAACAATTCAAAAAAATACCTTCATGATTTTTCCAAAACAAAGTATTATCCATAATGCAAAATTTCAAAGCTTTCATTTTCAAAAACCTACTCTTAGTTCTAGATAACCCTGGAGGAGCCTGCAAGTTTTGTAGAACATATATAATATCAGCGTACCAGGGGGAATCTAGAAAGGGTTGGCTGATCTGTGGAGTCGCCATCTCCTATTCGTTATCTAGTTCTGCAATAAGATTTATGTCTAGGGCTTGGAAATTTGTTTCTACCATAAGTTTGGCCAACCCCTGACCTTTAATTAACTTGGTAGGTTTTATCTCTAAATCATATTCTAAAATAGTAGCTATCCATTTTCCCCTCTTGCCATCAACTCCATCCTGTGTCAGGATGTCTTTGACTACAACATTGGGAACATAAGCTATTACATGAGAATACAAAATATACACTTTGAAATCCTTAATAGCTTTTACCAAAGAAAAAGCTTGTTTCTCCATTATTTAGTACATTAATGAGGCATATCTAAGAGCTTTACTAAAAAAGGCTATTGGTTTTTCACATCCTTGATCATCCTCTTGTAGTAAGACTACAACTATGGTGTGTTCTGATGCAAAGGAAAAGATAATGAAGTCTCTGTCAAATTTTGGACTTGTAAGGACTGATGTTTGAGTTAAGGCTAATTTTATTTCTTCAAATGATTTTTTAGCCTCTACTGTCCACTTAATAGTCGAATATTTTTTCAACATGTTATTCAATAATCTAATTAGTTCAGCTAAGTTAGAGATGAATCTTCTTAAAAAAAATATTTTCCCTAAAAATGCCTAAAGTTCTTTAATGTTTCTTGGGTGAGGTATTTGCAAGATAGCTTCAATCTTGGTTGGGTCAATCTGGATTCCATCTTTAGAGATAATGTGGCCTAACAATTTTCCTTCTTCCAAACCAAATAAAGATTTCTTTGGGTTCAGAGAGATGCCATATTTTCTGCATTTAAGAAAAACTTGCCTAAGATGATCCAGGTGTTGTTGATCTGATTTTGAAAACACTGTAATATCATTAAGGTATATAACTGTTGGAAATAATACTGAGAGGGGGGGTGAATCAGTATTATCAGATCAATCAAACTTTTTCTATTTCATACTCAGAAACATATACGCTACTTCAATTAAGTGAACCCGCGTGTACACGCTACTGTGTCTAATGAAACTCGCGTATATCCAGAGATCTTATAATTCAGTTAGCTTAATCTTCAGTAAATGCATCAGATCATTATTAAGCATATTAACAGTAAACAGGTGCAGAATAACAGAACAGAACATCACACAAGAGCCACACACATGAACACAAAGATATAAGGTGGAAACCCAATGTGGGTGAAAACCACCTGCTGCAAGTCATCTCAATCTTCTTCTTAATAAGAAAATCCTTTTACAATATTTGTACTGGTGCAGTCTTATACCAGTACGCAGGCTACAACCTGCAGAAGGCTTCAACCTTCTCTCGTTCTCCAAACTTCCTTGGAAGGGAGCTCCAACCCCCTTTGCTCTTGTACTAGCCGATTCATTTACTAGTACGCAGGCTGCTACCTGCTACAATGCTCCAAAGATCTCCTTTAGCTTTTGTACTAGCTTAGATACTAGTACGTAGGTGCTTGCCTACAATCTTCTCACCTCCAGGTACCACGTTTCATCAATTTTCAGACTGGATACACTGAAGCACAACACATAATCTGTAAGGCCACTTTTCATCCAATTTTCATACTGGACCCATAACTATCATTGAAGCTCAAAACTATCATCAAACTCTGAATCACTGAAACCCTGTTAACAACAGTCACCAGAACACAGAGCAGACACAGAACTCTGTAATAACCATCAGATTCATCTGCAACTTAAAATATCAAGCTTTACAATGTATACGCTACTTCGATGAATCAAACCCGCGTGTATACGCGCTTTTGCCAAAGTCAACCCGCGTACAGATCTAAAAATAATTTCTCATAACTTGCAGCTGTACCAGACATCAGTCATACTCATAATGTTTATAGAACAATACATGCGTCAGTATGTAGATCTAGAATAAGCATCATAAAGATAGTTCATTTCAAACCATTTGATCCCGATCTCTCCTTAGATCTAGTTCTCCATCAACCGATGAGATCTCTCCTTAGCTCAGATCAAGCAATGCATCATCAACCCATAACCCTGCATACTGGATCTAATGCTTCATCAGATATTCAAGACCTTTCAGATACACTTGCCTAATGATTTCCTTCTCCTTATATAGCCTTAGGCCTTGTTCAATACCAAGAGCCAAAACCATAGTAACACAATACCATCAACTTCAATACTAGGGATCGACACGCCCGTCGAGACATAATGGTCCGAAACCATAGGCACAACTTCCAAGGACTAACCGCCATGGATCAAAGGTACGTTTCCACATACACGCGCTTTTGCTGAAGCCAACCTGCGTGTACACGCGACTTGGGCTTAATGAACCTGCGTGTATGAACTTTTCTCTTCTTCTTATAGTCTGATCATCAATTCCTTGCTGCTGACCTTCTGTACTATGATTTGTCATCAGTGAGGTTTGCCATCAAGGACAACACTTATCTCATAATGCCAACAATAACTAGGAAATCATGGATTTCCTTTGCAAAGGCAATATCCATTGCCCTTTGAAAGGTGGCTCCTGCATTTTTCAATCCAAAGGGAATTTTGACATACATGAAGGTGCCCCATGGTGTTGTGAATGCAGTTTTTGCTTAGTCATCAGGATGGACTAAAATTTGGTTGTAACCTAAGAATCCATCTAAAAGTGAAATCCTAGTAGAACCTACTACCCTTTGTAGTATGTGATCCATTTTAGGTAAGGGATAGTTGTCTTTGAGTGAGACTTTGTTCAAGTTTCTAAGGTCAACACACAGTCTGATTTCTCCTATTTTCTTTCTTGTAGGGACAAGATTAGATACCCAATCTGAAAACCTAATGGGGGCAATGATTCCTGCTTCGTACATTCGTTTGATCTCTTTTTCAATGGAAGGTAATAAAACATGATTAATTCTTCTTAGCTTTTGCCTAAAAGGTTTCTGATCTTCTTTCAAAGGGATAGTGTGTTGTATAATACTGGTATCATAGGATTTTAAGTCTTCATAACTCTAGGCAAAAACATCCTGGAATTCTTTCATTAGCTCAATATATTTCAGCTTTTCATCAGGGGGTAATGATTTAGACAATTTTATCAGCTTAGGATTCTCTTGAGTTCCTATGTTGCATTCTTCAATGTCTGCTTTCAAGGGCTCCATTTTAGGCTTTTTAGGAATATCATTGGAGTCAAATAAGTCCTCCAAAGGAGTTAATCCCTTGGGTAATTGGTTATCCTTTAGATTTATAACTTCAGTTTCATCATCAATTATTTCATCAATACCCATTTTCTTTAAGTCCTGAATATCTGTTTTTATGAATTTAGTAGGGTGAAGCATATTTATTGAATTTTCTTCCAATTTGTTAATGTCTAACTCATTAGTGTGATAAAAATCAGAAACTATGTCTACATCTATATTAATGCTAGAAAATTCTTCATCTAGTGTCAGAAAGTGATTAATCTACTTATCGTTTTCAAAAACTTGCCAGTTCTTAAGATTATCTGGTATAGTTGGCCTATGCCTAACCTCAGCAGTATACTGGTGATTGGGCTGAAAAGGAAATTTGCAGGTGCTAGCAAACATAGCCAGTCTATGAGCTTGCATGTTATGTTTTCTAGGGATGGTTGCAAGCTTGGTTTCTAAAAAAGTGTTAAGGATTTCTACAACTATGCCTCTGTACAATCCTAACCTAGGGTCTCTGGTTATGTAAATTCCTTTAATCTATTTAACTATTAGTTCAGAATCTCCCATGATTGATACCCTTATAGCTCCTAATCTTTTGACTAGCTTGAGGCCTAGCAGGAGTGCTTCATATTCTGCCATATTGTTTGTACATTTGAAATTTAATCTATAGGCATGTCCCTCTGCGTGATCATCTTCTAGGTTATGTATCCATATTCTTGCTCCTGCACATAATTTGGAAACTGAACCATCAAACTCTAAATGCCATAAGATTTCATGTTCATACTTTTCATCCGGGGTAGTGGAATCTTTCTTAGCTAAGGCATTTAGGTTTTCTTTGTCATCTGATATCTCTTGAATTTGGACTGTTGACTTTTCTTTTACAATTTCTTTTGGTTCTGCTGCTATATCATTTGGAGTATCTTCTGGATTAGTTTCTGAATTATAGAGAATAAAGGAATCCATATCATAATGCACTGAGTAAATAGGAAAGTTATGAGGTCTCCCCTGACTACTCACTACATACTTCATTAAAGTTTTTCTATATAGTTTCTTTGGTTGTCCGAAAACAGATATGGTAGCGTATGACATGTCCAATTGTAGAGACCCTTGAAGTTTGGCACCCCAGGATCTGGACAACAACATGCCATACTTGGGTGGAATATCTGCTACCACTATGTCCATGAGTATAGTTTTGGTAGGGTACTGAACCAAAGAGACACACAAATCCTTTATAAGTTTTAAACACCTCACTTGACTCGAATTAAAGGAAAATAAATCCCTATAGGGTCTAGTGATAAAGTTGAGTTTCTCCATAACAAACTTGGGCATGATATTGTGCGAGGCACCAGAGTCAAACATGGCATTATGCAAAATCTTGTCATGGATATTGAGACTGACATAGAAAGGGGGTATCCCTCCTTCCATTGGTTTCCCATTTACCTCAGGGCCAAAAATTAACTCAGGCTGGTCATCAAAGAGATTTGCAGAGTCTTCATTTTCAGTGATTTTTAATGATTTGTTTATTTGAGACCTGTAAGCATCATGTTTTACCAGTTCTGTCAAAGGAACTGAGATTTTAAGCTTGGCCACCTCTGCTCCAAGGTTAAATGGCAAAGGTGCTTTGTCTGTTTGAACATTTGGAGTTCTGGCAGCAGTGTTTTCTATGTTTTCTTCTCTTTTAGGATTTGGGACATTCTTTGCTTATTTTTCTAACACGATCTTTGGAGACTCTTCCACTGTTTCCTTGGAGGGTAGTGAAGTGGAAGGTTGTTCATTGTTGGGCTGATTATCAGACACATCTTCTATGGTGGGGCTAGGAGGATTTTGATTTGTTTTAGAAAGGATCTGAAGTGTTTTTGTCACTAGAACTGTTTTACCCTTTTTAGGTTGATTAGGACCTGTTTTCTGGTTTGGTTCCGGGGCATCAGTACTTTTTCTGCTTCTTAAATTATACTGCTTATGTACCTCAAAAATAGCAGAATCATATCCCTGTCTGAAATCAAATGAATCTCCTGTTTGGGTTTGGAATTGTTGCAATATATGGGACTCCTGGTCGTCCTAAGTTAGGAAGACATCTTCCTCATCATCTAGACCCATTAAATTTATCTGAGTGTCTTGTTTAGGGTCTTCTGAGTGGGAGGCCTCTGCATAGTTTTCTTGGAAAGGTGGTCTGATATTCTGGTCAAGAATATTCTTTCCAGCATTTTGGTTCTGATTTTTTCTAAAGTTAGGATTTCTCCCTGAATTAGCTTGTTGGCCATCCCAAGGAGATTTCCTTTCAATTATTTCAACTCTATCCAACAATCTATCCATTCCTTTAACTATAGCATCCATATTTTGTTCAAAGGGTGTATTCTCTTCTTTTGCAGGTATTCTTCTCTCATTCCTAGCTTTGGCTCTTTTGGAAAGTAGGTTAGCCTCAACACTTACTGCTACACTCTGCATTTCTTCCAGAGTGGGGGGGTTCCTTTCTCTTAACTGGAAAGCCATATCTGAATCAAATCCATCAGGAAATTTGATCAGGGCTAAACCAGGTGGGGGTCTAAGGTCGAGTGGAATGGCACTATAAACACTATTGAACCTAGTGCAATAGTCCTGAATGGTTTCATGAGGTCCCCTTTTAAGGTTCTCATATTCAGATAAAATCTACAGGGGGTCCTTCCTTTTCTCCCACCTATTCAAGAATTGTTGGTAGAGAATTCTTAAGCTATCTATAATTTGGGGAGCTAAAGTTCTAAGCCAGCTTCTAACTTCCCCAGTCAGACTCTGAACAAAAATTCTCATTTGAACATCAACTGTGTCAATTTCATATATCTCAAAATAGTCGGTCATTTTCTTAGTGTGCTGCTGAGCTGTGTAGGTTCCAGTGCCATCAAAAGTAGTAATTTTACTCTGATAGTCCTGAGGCATGGCACCTAGGGGAGCAGGCATCACAAGGGGAGCATATCTATTGGCCATGATTCTAGGTTGGGTAGTAGTATGAACGGGAGTTGGGGTAACAGGAGGTGTTTGGGTTGTGGAGGAAGAACTAGAGGTAGTGGTGGGATGTTGAGTGATGATTGGTGGGAGAGGAAGTGAAGGGATGAAGGGAGGGGTGGAATGGATTTTAGAAGAGTGAGGGAATAATGATGAACTAGCAGAAAGAGAAGTAGTTTCAGAAAGTTCAGGTGTTCTATCGGTGGTAAGAGATGACTGAGTGGAATTCTGCAGATATCGATCAATTGACAAATTGGATCGTTGGGTTTCAAGTTCTCTGAGGAATTTAGGATCTTGGACTACGTCCAATAGTTCACTGTCAGATGTGGTTCTAAACAGAGAGAGTTCAAAATGTTTGTCAAAAGGAAGATCTTCTAGGAAAAGCCACTCAACAGGACATGAATGTGATCTGAACAAAGGTCTGGGGCTCAATGAACTTTCTTGTCTTCTAATGATTCTCGGAATCAGGTTGGGATTTTCAAACACAAGGGGAGGATTTGGATCAAGGTTAGCCCTAGTGTAATGAGTTCTTCCTGAAACTAGATTTCAAGCCTTTCAATGCTATTCTTTATGGAATTTTCAGAATAACTTCTTTCACTCCTTTAAGATACTTCAAATTAAGCTTTTTAGGTTTCATAAAGGTTTGTTTCGACTGAGGATTAGTTCTTCCCTAGTATGGTCGCCACTATGTTATCACTCAGATTTTCCTCAGAAGTTATTAAAAGAAGGAAAGGATCCAAGGTAACTACAAACCAACTTTCAGACTTGGGTGATAGCCCACCTAAGTCCAGAGAGGGCTCTTTCTTTGTGATTTAGCTATGTTTTGATATGATATTAGGCTAACTATTAATGTTCAGTGAGGTTGTTTTGTTTGAGAATGGTGGAGTTCTCAAACAAATGGGCAAGCTAGGCTTCTAGACCATTGGGCTATGGATTCAATCAAGGATAATTCACTGAATCAAGTCAGATTGTTGAGGTATGAGTTCAACAGGCAGGATAGTAGAATAAAAACAAACTTTGGGGCTTGAATGGATGATATTTCTTCTCAAAACTAGAGGGCAATTAAGAATCCTCAAGTTAGGATTAGAAAGAGGAAAGGAAGATAGGTCAACTAGTAGAGGGCAATTAAGAATCCTATACCAGGGACTTATTAGAGAAAAACTATAGGGATAGAGGAGCAGTTAAGAATTCCTTTATCGAGATAGTTTAGAAGAAAACATAGAAATGGTAAATTGTTGATAGCAGAGAGCAATAAAGCTAATTCTAATACACTTTGACTATTTTACCATTTAGATTTAAGATGCATGAAACATTGAAACATATAGAAAACACATAAAATCACAAGGATAGAATACTTATTTGTAATTATACTACACGAGAATCTGATGAAATGTCCTCAACTTTCATTCCTTTTCCAGCAAAAATCCAATTTTGAGTACAAAAGCTTTCTCAGCTTGATAACATAGATTTACAGAGATGTTATAGAATCCACCCACAATACTTCGAATGGAGAAGTATTTATACAAAAATTACATCAAAAATATCTCATAACTACATGAGATTTATTCTAGGGAATACAAAATATCTTTTACAAAAAGATAGAGACAGATGGAAAACTGATTGCTGCTGTCCCTTTATTTATGAATGAGTTGGAGGTTGAAACTCGGATTTGCCTCTTGTTGTTGCTTTAGTAATTGTGTGTTGGATCTTTGCTTACTTTTCCCTACTGATACTCTTTACCTATTTCTGATACTCTTTACCTACTTACCAGACTTTACCTCAGTAAATATTTTTTATTTACCTCTGAGTTACCATAGTAAATTATAGGATATCAGTCATGCTAGTCCACCATTCTTCATTTGGTATCTTCATCCTGATCAATTTCCTGTATATTTCATTAGCTTCAGTGTATTTTGCAAAATTGGGCTGGACTGTGAACAGGTGCTTCACTTCATGCTCAATATAGAAAAGATTTTCCAAACCATCATACAACACTTTTAAGTAGGTAGTGCTTTCACTATGGAAGAGCTAGCTTGACTTTTGGCTTGTTTGTGCAGCTTTTCAAAGTAGTCCTCATGAGTCATTAGCTTGTCATTTATGACCAGTGGACTTGGAAGTCCCTTATCTCTTAGAATGTCATATTTTACCATAAAATCATCTGTCTTCTTGAATACTTTGAAATCTTCTTTCCAGGTTCAGCATTAAGTTCTTCTTGGTAAGAAATTTCTTAATTTCAAGGATAGTACCAGTTCAATCCTCGATGTCCCATTATTCTAGCTATTGCTTGCTTTTGCTATTCAAGAAGTTGATCAACTGGGTTGCCTCTTCAAGTTTCTCTCCTAATTCTTCCTTGGTCTTCTGTATAGCCTCTGTAGCTAGTTTAACTAACTCAGTTTGTTCAAAAATGATTTGAATAGCAGACCAAATATCATTGATAGAGTCAATGATATTGGTCCATAAAATCTCTCCAATATATTTCAAAGGATTTTCCAATGTTAAGTCCTGCTCTAATGTCTTGATTATTTCAGTCATTCTTCTATTTTTTCTCTCTTCTTCAGTGTAATTAATTTGTGATAGCTCATAATTTCTTTCCAAGCTCGTAACTGTTTCTTTTAGTTTCTTTATTTAAGTTGCTTGGATTTTTATTTCCTTGATGGACTTTATTAAGTCCTCTGTTTGCTTTGTTGAAGTTGCTACTGCTTCTGATGTACTTGTTGTTGTTGTTACTGGCAGAGCTGTTGCTGGAGGAATGTTGGGTGCCAAAGATGTTGCAATAGTAGATGGCACTACTGTAGAAACCATGGGTATTACTGTTTGAGGAATGGTGGTCGACTCACCCTGTTTGGACTGCAAAGATTTTCCTAGTTCTTGCTCTGTTTCTTTCAACTGCTCATTCAACTTAAGGATCAAGTCCATAAGTTCTTCCTCATTTTGTTTCTCAATTACTTCTGCAGTTTGTGGATGTATGAGGGGAGGGAGTTTAAGTTGTTTCCTAAGTGCAGCAATGTCCTCATTCTTTTTCTTTATCAATTTTTTAGCTTCTTTAACATCTTTGGGATCATGTCCCAACTCAATCACCAGGTCTTCCAATGATTTTATCCTAGTGTCCTTAGCCTAAGAAGAGGCTTTTTCCAACTGTAACTGTGTTGTAGTATTACTCAGAGAATTTTGCAATTGATGTGCAGTGATGGTTGTACTAGTCAATGTGGAATAGACCATCTCACCCATTTGCTTATGGAGCTCGATCTGATCAATTGGGTGGATGTCTTTGGCAAGAACTTCAAAATTTGTTCTTAAATAATCAACCATGGACTTTGGCTGTTGTACTGTTGGCTTCAAAAAACTCATTTGCATCTTTCCCTCTTTGATGTCAAAGGTTGACATCAACCTTGTCTGATTTGTAGGAGCCATTTTCAGATAGTGGGCATAGGTTTGAGCTTTGAGCTTCTCATTCCTAGCTTTAATCTCTTTGTAATTTTCTTTCAAATCCTGGCTCTGCTCTACAGCTATTTTTAGTGATGACACTTCTACACTTTGTTGCCTGCTTAGTGCCTGTGTTTGAGAGGTAGATGGTGTCTCCCCTGCTAGTGTTGTCTGCACTGTGTCACTTCTTGTCTCTTCATATTCCTGTTTAGACAGAGGATTCAATCTCTGCCTCTTCACATATACCTGGTCCAATGGCACTGTAGAGGGGCTAGCCTCATTCCTACTTCTTTTTTGAATTCTCTCCTCATTAAGAGGGGTTTGCAATACTGGAGGGTTGCTCATGTTTGTATTAGTCTGGGTCAACTCCTCTGAAATGCTCTATGACCCTGAATCTTTTCCCTGTCCTGAAGTCTCTGGTTGTCCTGATGTTTGTGCACTATGCTCCTGTGTTGGTTTCTGTGAAGATTCTTTAGGCACCTGTTCAAAGGAATCCAGATCAAGTCTTTTTTCCAAATCTTTCATAACATTTTCTACTTCAACTTGTTCACTATCTTGTTCTATAAGTGTTCCTTCCACCCATTCATTTTGATTTGCATATTGTTCTATCTCTGGAATTCTATGATGGATGTAGGGGGATAGTTTATGCTTTTGCCTTCTGTCACAGATGAAGCTATGTGGATCATAATGCCAAATGAAACTCTTTTTCAATCTCAATCTCTCAAGGATTTCCTCTACCTCTTCCCCTGCTTTTCTGTTGTTGCAAATAAATGGGCCTAGGTGATCCTTTATCCTTAGTTGAGCTTTCTTCTTAGCTTTCATAAAGTGGATTTCATCAAAATTGATCATTTGCTTGTAGTACTCCAGGGAAAATAATCGCATGGGGAGGTATTTGGGCAGTTTGAAGGGAGGCAGCTCACACCCATAAATTCTGATCTCGGTGTGGTTCTGGTACAAGTACTAGTCCCCAACCTTGTATTGCTTAGATAACTGAAGGATTCTCTTAATATCATCACTGATTCTGGGAGGGGGGCTTCCTATCAACATGGTAGTTACAGGATGCACAAATTGATCAATAAAATGTGTATAAGGATAGGGAGAAGAAGGTGAATTGTGAAAAATGGAAGTCCAGAAGATGACTGACCTGGGGTTTCCTCTAGTGTCAAGCTTTTGTACAGAGAAAGGGAATTTATCAGATTGGTAGTAGAGGAAAAGATGATACAGAACTGAAGAATATTTAAATACTTTCTCGTTCTCTAATCTCATGAATTGGTCATGCATCTTATCAGCAATGAATGCAACATAGTCAAATTTGGCTGCAGGAGGTTGACCAGGGGTGAAAATTGACATGTAGGCTAAGGTCAACTCATCTACATATTCACTAGTAGTAAAACCCAGAATGCAAGCAATCATGGTGATGATATCCTGGCCTAGATTAGTAAAGAAGCTTGACATGTAAGGAGGGGGGTGTTTTGGCCTGTATTTTTCTTCCATGAAGGTCTGATAGACTTGGTTAATTTCAGAACTGGACAGCCTTGAATATTTTTCAAGTAAATCGGCAATGGAAAGGGGAGTGAGGTCCTGGCTAGGCTGTAATTGCAACATTTCATTTATAGACTCAGCTGTAATGGTGAAAAGGACTTTCTTGTCAGGGGACATTATAGCTCTCAGATTGGGGTCATAGTTTGCATGGCATTGGTGGACAATATCTGGGAAAATATGGACAGTGGGGAATTGATATTTAGGTAGGTTTGACTCCCAAAGACCTATTTTATCAGCATTGTTTAGATAATTGTCCCGATACTTGCAGTGTAGCTTCAAGGGGGTTTCATCAAAAGTAAGGTCCTTAATTTGAAAATCTTTATCGGCCAAGGGAAGGTGGTCCAAATCCTTGTGGGGAGTAGTGATTGGTGTGACATTTAGGGTGACAGGAACTTCCATCCTTGGTTCTTGTGTATTCAAGGAAGAAAGTTGGGCTTTTCAAGGATTTTTAGATAAAACAGGTGCTTGGGGAAGCCTTGGGGCTAAGAAACAACTTAATTGTACTGAATCACTTGAGTTTAGAGAAATTTAATGGAGATTTCAGTACAAAAACAACGTTTCTGAGAAGGAAATGTGGTAAATACCTGTTTATGGTCGACTGAGGGGACAAATGGCTATGGTGAATGCTTTGCTGGGTGCACGCAGTAGCCTACAGTGGCATGGAGTTCAACAACTGATGGTGGTTGGCAGTTGGGAGTAGGTTGCTGGTCTGGACGTACTCTGTGCGTGCATGGCAGGCAAAAGTTTCTTTCCTCGGTAAAAAGGGAAAACAATGAATATTTTTGTTTTTATGCACAAAGTCAATGTCTTTTGGCGGGTGAATTGGAAAATGACAGTTGGTTTAATTAACCGATGAGACACTTTGTCGTTTAGCGGAGGCGGTAAGCGGGAGCGGTAATGGTTTTCATTGCACAGCTTTAGGGAGGTTGGTGGTTTTTGCGGAGGATCGCACGATGCCACAAATCGGATGACACGTAGCATCGACGAAAATTCAAAACAGCTTATATCGCGTAGTTAACGTTCAACCAAAAGGCCCGCGCGATATGAGCGAGAGTCGTTGGCTGAGGGAGGGCAGATCGAATGGTAGTCAGCAGCGGGAAGTGTTAGGGAGTTAATGGAAGGGCCCGCTGGCATAATCAACATAATTAAATGACTTTAATTATATCGGGGATGATATGATTGGATGAATGAAGGATTAATATTTTTAATGATCTCGGGGGTCAATGTATTGGCGGAGAGGCTATTAATTAATCTAGATGACTAATTAATCCCCTTTTTAACGTGTAGAGGGATTTTGGCTCTTAATTAATCATGGTTTGATTAATTAATCCAACTTAATTAACTTTATTTATGGTTTATTTTTCAAACCATTGGGAAGGGATATTTATTTTTGTGATTTTTATTAATAATACGGGAAAGGGTAATTTGTTTTAGGAGTTAAATAAATAATAAGAATTAAAAGTTAACATGACCATGGAAAAAGAAAATGCGCTAAGTAAATGTTTCCAAAAATACATTCATCATTGAACATTATGACTTAGGCTAAAATGTGGCTGGGCGGGTTTTATGAAGAACCATTAATTTTTCTGAAGTAAAAGAGTGATTTAACCTTGGAAAAAGGATTTGAAGGGAATGAATGAATTATGGAAGGGGTGAATTTTGATGAAGGGGATTTAGCACTTAGGCCTTACAAGTTATTGGGCCGAGGGTCTGGTCCCTCCAGAAGTCAGAGAAATGCTCTGAGCCCCTTTAACTTTCAGGTTGTTAGTGCCTTTAGTACTTATGGGAAATTATTAACATTTAGGGAAAAAATGAGTGGGGAGGTTAATTAGTTTGACTTTTGTCTATGATGTAAATGTCTTCATTGTCATCCATATCTTTAAGTGCTTTTGATGATGAAAGTATATGACTTGATATCTGGATAATCATTCATCATACTTAATTCTGCCATCTACTTACCCTACCTACTTATCCTACCATTTTTTCTTCTTTTATTAGGGTGCACTTAAACTGGAAAACCCTTATCAAAACTTTTTCTTTTCTTTTACAATGGAAATCTGTCTAAGTCTAACCTTATTACATCCAAGGGCTCCGATTAAACTGTTGAGCTCCTTTTATTCACTCTACTTCTCTACTCATCTACCAAGATTAAACAGTTTGGTCAAATTTTAGTCTCTATCTCTAAGCATGAAATTCAAAACATGGAATAACCAAGATTAAACTATTTGGTTACCATGGATTGTGGCATAATTAACAATGTTGCACATAATTATTTATACAAAAACTGAAATAGTGGTGGCATTTGGGCTTGCACACTTTCCTGGTCTTTTTATTTTTCTTGGGGTTAATTTTTTATATTTTTTTCTGACCTTTTCATTCTTTTTGTCCTTTTATTCTTTTTCTTTGACATACCCTCTTAACATTTTTTAGATTTTTTGATTTTTTACGAATATGCAAAACATTTGCAACAAGTAAAGGTATGAACGTATTTCAGAGCTAAACCAAGTCAATCATGATATATGACACCTATTGGTATAGGAACATAACAGTGTACATACCACTGCACAATAGTTCTAGTGAGTGTGCGTTGGAACAATCGAAGACGAATGGAGTCTTCGATAATGGAGTTGGAGGAACACCGCATGTGGAAGGAGCGAACATGATTGGTCGGATCTCCTCCATGATTACCTTCAAACTTTGGGATGTCTGAAGGGAGTTTAGCGGGAATTTCTAGCCATGCGAGATCATGGAGAAGAGGATCATTGATAAGCTGGTTGAAATCTGGGAGACTTAAACCAATGACAAAAGGAAGTAAGAGAGTAGGAGTGACCACGTTGGTTGGGGTTCTGCTAGTGGGGGTACCATGGTTAGCACCTGAGTTACCGCCTTGGGTTCCTGCACCCGCATTGGTGCCTGACATAATGGTGATATGGGGTTGATAAGATGCAAAATCATAGGATGAACGAGATGAATCAGCAGAATTAGAATCAGAATGATGACTAGATGGAGAACTGGGAGGATGAACTCAAACTCGATGGGGAGGATTAATATGGCCTAATGGGAACTGAGGGTGAAGCCCTTGAATTCGCTGCAACAAATGACTTGGAGGAACAATGGTGTCTAGACTAAAGAAATAATGGCAGGAATAACATAGAAACAAACAAACACATAATGCAGTGATGCTAAGTGTAAACTAACTATTTTAATGATATTACTCTAATACAAGCAAACATGTCCTATAAAATAAAAATACCTTTAGCCTATAGGTGATCTGAATCCTCAAACAATCTTATATCTACTCTTTCATATGGCCTTACAAAGAAATTCTTACTTGACGAAATCTCATCCCCGCAAGCAGAGTTGTCCAGAGAAAGGTGGGGTAGTGGACCAACTACTTCCCATAGCCAGTCCTATAAGGTGTTTTCTGAAGATTGGTCACTATGGTTACCTTCATCCCGTGGGGGTGGTCGATTCTTGATCTTCTTAGTAGTCAACCACCGCACGGAATTCCCTGCCACAAGTTGGGTAGCCTTGAGGAGAACTGCTCGCACGATGACCTAGCCTAACCCCCTCTAAATCGGGTTTCTAACGCACTCCGTCTTTGACCATGGGATGGTGAAGGATTTTAAACTCCCTAATATGTCAACTTATATGTCTCAATGAAAAGTGACCGATGGGTGTTATTAGAAACCTATCCCACTGACCCTACACCTACACTACAAAGATTGTTTGGCCATGATGCCCAAGTCAACTTAATCTATGTGTGTTGATTTATTAAGGTGTAGTGTTGTAAGTCTTGGCTTGGCAATGTTAACCAAACTCACGTTCGCCTAAGGTGTGAGTGTGTGAAAATGATGTGTCAAGTGGATGAGTTAATTAAGCATGTTTCATGATGCCATATGTTGTTACAAGTAAAATGTTGAAATACTGTAAATAAATATGAAAAGATAGATAAATGAACAGTCAATCAAGCATACACAACCCCACCCACAAGGGCCACTAAGCAGCTAAATAAGAGAAGGAAAAAAAGCTACTCAAAGACACATAAAGAGGCCAAAAATATCTGATGTCAAGGGACTAGGATCTAAAGGCTCTAAGCTGTTGAAAATGGTGCAGAAAAACAACAAAAATCAGAGGTGAAAACTGCTGTAAAGGATAGGTGTGAAGTGCAAAGACCCAGGATGCTCAAGGGGATCCTAAGGGGGAAAAAGAAAACCCAAACTCTAAAGGGAGAAAAGGTGAAATAAGCCTATCCAAGAGATCTGAAAATTAATGGATTAGATTTGAAAAATAGTGGTTGAAAATGTTGAAAACCCAAGATTCCTCACTCAGCAAATCTCTTCCTAATAATGTGGAGGTGTACTCTAAACCCTAGGGGTTATTTCCTTCCTCAAAGAGACAAACAAAGTGGATCTAGGCCTAAGGGAGACTGAAAAATAGCGATGAAAAACCCAAACCAGTCTGTAGACAAAACTCTAAAAAAATATGTAAAAAATTGAAAATTTTTCAGAAAGCAGGTACTGACCTGTTTTTGAGGAAAACACAGGTTTTTAGCCAAAAAATGCGCTTTGCAACTCATTTATGGGGTAAAAAGGTGCGCTATGTTCCCAAGAGTCTTGGTCAGCAGATCTCGCACAGATTTTTCCGTCTCTTGATCAGCTTGTACCTGTGACCTGCGGAAAAGACTGAAAACCCAACATAATCCGAAAATTTGACAAAATAGGGTTTAATACTATAAATAGAAATTGAGAAGAAAAAATTAGTTGAATAAAACCCTGAAATTTTCTGAAACTTCAGTCACCCAAGAACGATGTTATTACACCAGTGGAGTCGCCATTTGTTAGTGTGAAAAATCTTAGAAGGTGTACCAAAAATACTTCACTTAATTCACTATGTGACAAGTGACCCTAAAAACAAGTTGATGGTTGATGTCATCTTAAATCTTAAACACAAATAGAAAACCTGTAGTAAAACAAGATATAATCCAAAACAGAAAGAAACAATATAAATAATCCAGTATAATAACCCAATTGGAAAGACAGTTTTAAATGAATTAATATTTTATTGATAACACCTATTGAAGGAGATCTACATATTGTTCTATAAGTCCCCTTTTCTGGGATGGATCCTTTGATATCCTTGATGCTTCAGAAAATTGATCTTCTCTCTCAATGTGAAAAACACAAACAAAAGTGAAGAACTCAAAATGGGACCTCAAGAAAAATGACGATAATGTTGATGATGATTATGGTCATGGTGAGGAATGAAAGAAAAACCCTCTTTATATAGCAAATTATGGAGTTAATTTCGAAAATGGATAATAGTAAAATATTATTAACCAAATTCAGATCTAACTACTTGGAATACTTTATTATATTTATTGGAGAGGGAAAAAATATTTAAAATGGTTAAATACCTTTATTTAGAAATAATTAACAAATAAAATGATTTATTAATTATTTCGTGAGAAACAAGAAAAGTGTGAAATCAAAATAATTATTAAATAGTGATCTAATAATTATTCTAATAACAAAAATAAGGAAATTCAAATAAATAATTATTTATTTAAATATTCCTAAGGGATTTAGTGAAATGTGACAATGAATAACTATTAAATAATGATTTAATAATTATTCCTAGAGAAAATTAAATAAATAATTATTTATCTAATTATTCTCCTGGGGTTTTTTTATATAATCATAAAATAATTTAATAAAAGTGGTTTACTAAATTATTTTCCACAGTGAAAGTGATTTTACTATGGTAAAATTAAATCTACATGGTGTATTTTGATCCACCTAGTTAGAAATGGCTAGGTGATCATTTTTTAGTGATAACATAAATTGTTTTAGAAATAACACCCAGAAGTCGTCGATCAAGCTATAGTTGAGCCAAGGCATGTGGCTCAACATGTGTTGAAGTACCAACATGGGTTTTTTTATGGAAAAAATAGTTATGGTTTGAGATATGTCTCAAAAAATGAAGTACAACTGTAGGAATACACAAATTCAGATTTGGCACAGAGTGCAAAAGACATAAAGATTTCATCAGAATATTGCTTCAGTTTGGGCTCCATAATGTTTTCATGGATGAGCAGGAAGTAGACATTTGTTATTAGAAAAATAGAGAGAGCACATTATGACACACATAAATCACTTGATACATTTATTGATTATCATAGGTACAAATATATAAGACACAAATTATTGACTTCGACACAACCAAATCACCATTACAACTCACACATTGGAAACAACAACTTCTAGACTGACTCCTTGTAACTCTTAATGAAAAATACACATGACATGGAAGCATTACTTCCAACACCATCCCTTAATGCTTACATGGATAATATTAAAAACACATTACAACAATAAATAAATATTTGTCTGACTGGTCTTCATCAGCACCCACATCCACTCTAGAATCTCGCAAACACCACTCTTTCACCACCACATCTTCGAGTTGTTACTTGACCTCCATTTAAAACGTAACCGCCTCTGACCATCGTTGATGAACTTTGCAGGATCAACAATATTGGCAACTCGGCTCGTGGGGGCTTCCGCGATAAGAGCTATCAAGTAATGAACCATGCTATGGACCAACCACCATGTGTCAAATATTTCACTTTCGTCTATCCATCAGTTGATAGGATGGAGGTCTGGATATTGAACCTGTTCAAAAGTTGATCAGACAACTTGACCTTACAAGAATTGATGTTTGGACACCGGGGCTTCCAGTTTAAGAACCACCAACCCTTTTTAATCTGAATTTACACACAACTAAATATCAAACCTACACAACGAAATAAAAGACACATTTGAACACAAAAAAACCCACAATGAATACTATATTAAATATAGCAATCACCCAAGCCCTAATTTCTGCATTCATGAAACACCCAATTGCCTCTTCACATCCTTGATCTGTGATACTTCCTTGGTTGCTCATTCCACACATGTCTGAAAAATTACAGAGGATGCATAAAGCTTTAGATCTTTTATCCATGCATATCTCCAACTTCATGCAATATCCTATAATTATACATACAAGAAAATGAAAAAGTGAATTTTTTGAGCCAATGGTTGTGGATTTGGTGACACAGGGCCTTTAAAATGGAGTGCCTTTGAGGGTTGACCGTGTGCCACATGCAACGATTGGAAAAGCGAATAGTAGACACGAAAGCAGTCTTAATGCCTAGTATAATTACAAACTCGAAAAAGAGTTAGAGTGCAACAACCTGGACTCTGGTGGAAGATGGCCTAAATCTTGTTCACCTTGCAGAAATGAGCATCTGATTGGTATGCCAGCCGATGCATCCCACATTCGATCTCATGACCTTTTATTTTCAAATGACTGCCCTGCGACCCTTTGATGTTACGACTAGTGACATATCTCTAGCCTTTGGTCCACAATCTTTGGAATTATGTTTGAATCCTTTCGTCCACAATCCATGGAATGGTGCTTGAATCAACTGACTTATGAAAGATACCCAACATATTCTTTTGTGCAACAGTTGATATAGTGCAATCAATGGAATTCTTAGTGTCATCAGATTTGACTGACCATTTTCCCAACTCATACATGTAATTTCGAGTGAGAGCACCGCTATACGTGTATCTTTGTGGACGAAGTTTCACAGAGGTAGGAATAGGATCGAAGACCACCTTCTCATTTGCATTTAGGAGATCCCACTTGAAATTTCGATCAAACTCAATGCTAGTGTAGATTCTCCGCCCCGTCCAAATGGAACAAACGTGTAGGGACGAGAACCAACTCCTTTGAATATGAGATCCAATCTGGCTCAAAAAAACATTGAAGAGATTTACAAACAAAAATAAAATTTACTCACACAAGATAATATATCAAACACTCTCTTACACTATCTATTTACATAGAATCAACCTTCACATTTCTTTCATTTTCCTGGCTCTCCCTGGAGGGAGTCAAGTGAGAATAGGCTCTAATACCATATTAGAAGAATAGAGAGAGCACATTGTGACACACACAAATCTATTGATACATTTATTGATCGTCACAGGTACAAATATATAAGACACAAATCACTGACTTCGACACAACCAGATCACCATTACAACTCACACATTGGAAACAACAACTTCTAGATTGACTCCTTGTAACTCCTAATGACAATTACACATGACATGGAAGCATTACTTCCAACATTTGTCACACTCAGTACTTCATAGGTTGAGTATATTGCAACTTGTTTGGTGAATTTTGAAGTAGTATGGCTTCAATAACTACTCACAGGATTGTTTGATCAGGTGCAAGAGATGACCATGATGACGGTTCAAAGCACATTATGACCAAATCACATTAATATATCGTACAAAAGGGAGCAATGAGGCTCCAATGTATTTCTACAGTCGAGCAGGTTGTTGACATCCTCAAAAAGCCTCTATCCTAGGGAGAAGTTTATACACTCTAGGGACAAGCTTAAGAAGTTTGTACACTTCATAGATAATCTTGAGAAGTTTGTAATACTTCAGGTACAATCTTTAGAAGTTTTAATACTTCAGGAATAAGATGTAGTGGTTGAAACTTATTTCCTTAGTTAAAGGGAGTGGTGATGTTGTTGCATCAAGGGGAAGATATTCTCCCTAGGTTAGAATATAGAATATAGAATAGTGGGAATGGCCCAAAGTTCTCCCTAGGTGGGCGAGTGAGTGCCTCTAGCATCGAGAAGGAGAGTTACCATTCAATTAGCATGAAGTAATGGTAATATCCTAAGGTTTTCACCATAGGTAATAGGTGTTGACCAGGTTCAAGGAGACAACTTGGATAATTGGTGAATTTCTCCAAGTGACGATTTGCTAAGCATGTGTGGATGTAGGATGCTTTCCACGGGTAGTGTATTGACACATCAGTGTAGCTATATCATTTATGATATTTATTCTCTCTAAGTGAAGTATGTTTACTGGAATTAGTCATAATGGTTCAATAGAGGACATCCATTCTTCTTGTGTCAAGAATGTTGACCGAAACTAGGAAGAATTCTCCTAGAGGCCTAGAATCACTCAATTGAGTGGGTGCCTTTTAGTATTAGGATTAGTGATACAGGTGGAGATTGGTGGCCACTCGCCGATTCCACTTTGACCCCCACCATTTTTTCTTTTAGTTTCCTTAATTGTAACATAATTTACTAGTTTTGTCAGTTTTTCAGGTCATGAACTCCCGGATCCGTTTTGAGGCCCTAAACGACGTTTTTTTGGAAAATGGGAAAACATGAATCATTGAAAAACATTAGCAATCTAAATTTATAGTCCCCGGATAGAAATTTCTAATGAGGAATCATGGGCGTAAAATGAAGATCGTATGCCAAAGTTACAACCCTAGGAAGTTGATGTACCAATTTACCCTATTAGGGCTCATAGTTTTGGTGTTTCATCTCCTAGGGTTATGTTTTTGGAGTTTAGGGTTTTTCATTATTTCTCAAAAATAAATAGGCCTTTGAGCCTCATTGTAACACATTTTAGAGGCATGTAGCTGCCACGTCTCTTCTCATAGATAAGATACCATCGTCCGAACTAGTTTATTTCCATTCTGTATGTAAGCACCTTTCAGTTCTTTGATATTAATGAAATGAAGATTCATTTCTATTGCATCTTTGTGTTTATGTTTATATCTATATTTTTTTTGTTCCTACATAAGTCCAGATCATTGGTACTAGAGCGGTATGCTCTTTCAATTTTTTTCTTTGCATGTCCCCAACAAGGTCGGAGTATAAGGAGTTAGGGCTTGAACTGGTTGAACTTTAACAAGATCAGCCTCACAAACCCTGATGGCCTCCCATGGCCAAAGAAACAAAAGCTGAGGTAGCAGGATATCCTTTAAAATATTGCTCGAAGAAGCCCTCGAGCGACATAGTAACGTGACGATAGACAATTTTTCCCATATCCTCCAACGGATGCCCACAGGTGATGCATATTCGTCCAGAAGCCACTCTAGAGGGGTCACTCCCTTCAAGGTACAAATCAAATTTGACATTCCCGTATATGAAGGCCAGATAGATAAAGACATCGTAGATACATGGTTAAATATGTTGGAAGGATGTTTTTCGGTTCTTGATTTTTCCAATAGGGAAAATATTACTTTTGAACTCCTAAAATCCCCCCCCCCCCCCATGTCAAGGACTGGTGGGAAACCTACTGTGAACAGAGGGACAAGAGAGAACCCTTATTTTTTCAGCCACACTCACTTGGAATTCTTTCCGAGATGCCATCAAGGAACAATATTACCCCATGGGGAGCTATGAGGACAAGTACATACAATGGACTACGTTACAGCAACAAAGGGATCAAGATGTGCATGAGCTGATGAATATTTTCCATACCTTCTGCACAAAGTTGGTTATAAAATATTCTGAGGAAGATCTATTGCTCAAGTATCGCAATTCTTTGCACAAATACATTTAGGAGTAAATGGAGCTCTTGTACATCTCCTTGCTTGGTGCAACATACGGATATGTTGCCAAGATTGAAGAGAAATTCAAGCAGAAGAAGCGAGACTTTGGATCTACGAATCCAAAGCAGAACAAAGGCACCCCCAAGCCACGGAGCAAAGGATAGAGTTGAGTTGCAACCCCCCATGACAAATCCTAGAAACCACAAGCAAAGAAGAATGGGAAAGTGAAGAAATACATCGACAAGTGGTATGAGTTCCATACAATTCCCACTCACAGCACGAATGAATGTCGCACGAAGTAGGTGCTGGGGGTCGAGCTAAAAGACTCAGAAATAGATGCATGCTCTGATTATGAGCCGAAACCCGACAAGAGAACTGATAAGGGAAAGAAGATTATTGATGTTGTACCCACTGCGACGATATTCACCACCAAGCTCCAAAAGGTTGAACTGGAGGATCGAGAGGAGGGGGAGCGCCTCTTCCACTCGAATATGTGGGTAAAGGGTTCGCTGGTGCAGTTCATCGTTGATAGCAAGAACCAAAAGATCTTGATATCAGTTGAGGTCATTAAGAGATTGAAGTTGGAAATAACACCGCACCCACAACTGTACACCATCGAGTGGCTCCACCAAGGGTGAGATGTTCATGTCAGCCAACAGTCTCGCCTACCTTATAGAATCAATCCCTTTATAGATGAGGTATTTTGTGATGTTTCCCCTCTAGAAGTCTGTGATGTTTTATTAGGTCAGTCATACCTATGGAATCATCATGTTGTATATGAATCTGGACCTCGTTCTGTTATTATTAGTTTGGGTCAAAAATTGTACAAAATACAAGAGGTAGTGCCACCTACTACCCTTTATTTGATCTTTGCTAAATAATGCATTAATATCATTTCCCACACAGAGAAATTTTTCATCCTTGTGATTTGCCCTTAGAGCAAGAGGAAGATTGTGGCCACATACACAACCTCCAAACAAGGCACCTATGCACAACAACAACATATGGATAAGGTCATGGAGGAGTACAGGGACATCTTCACCTCACCCACAAGGGTACCCCTACAATTTCAAGTTAAGCACTCCATCGATCTGACCCCAAGTGCGCTTCTACCTGTTGGACCAATCTATTTATGCTCTGTTCTAGAGAATGATGAAATCAAGAACTGGATTCAGGAGTTGTTGTAGAAAGGGCACATTAGGGCCAAGTTCATCACCCAATGGGAGCCCGATTGTGTTGGTACAGAAGAAATATGAAACCTGGAGGCTCTATATTGACTATCGGGTACTGAATAAGATCACTGTTCAGAATAGGTATCCAATCCCACGGATTGGACCAACTCAAGGGTGCTAAATATTTCAACAAGATTGAATTGAATTCCAATTATCACCAGGTACCAATTGAACCCTCTAATATGTGGAAAATTGCCTTCTAATCCAAGGAGGTCCTTCTCGAATGGCTCGTAATGCCTTTCGTGTTCACGAATTACCCCGCAAAATTCATGCGGCTAATGGAAGACATCTTGCGGCACTTCACCAACTCGTTCATGGTAGTGTATCTAGACGACATCATGATCTTTAGCCAGAGTTGGGAAGATCACATATACCATATTCGACAGATCCTCCAAACCCTACGAAAACAAAAATTGTGTGCCAATTTGGAGAAATGCACTTTTGGTATGATCCAGCTTAAATATCTTGGGTATATCATTGATGAGTGGGGTGTGCATGTGGACCTAGCGAAGATACAAGTTATTCAGGATTGGGCATCCCTAACCACTGTAACAGAGATTCACAACTTTTTGGGCCTTGCCGATTTCTATCGTAGGTTCGTGTTGGGATTATCTCATATCACTTGGCCTTTGAGTCAAGTCACCAAGGGTGGAGTGAAAGAAAATTTCTTTTGGTATGAATTCCAATAGAAGGCATTTTCTGATTTGAAGCATCACATCTTCGCTGCACTAGTTCTCACATTACTAGACCCACAACAACCATTTGAAATTGAGACAGATGCCTCCAACTATGTTGTTGGTGTAGTTCTTACCCAATAGGGGAATCCGATGGAATATCACGGTCAAACACTTTCAATAACAGTTTGAAAGTATCCCACCTATGACAAAGATATGTATTCCAATGTGTAGGCCTACCAACAATGGAAGCATTACATTCTGGGTAAGGAAACGATCATCCACACAGACCACTGACCCCTGTAGTTCATACAAACACAAGGAAAGTTGCAGAATGATCACCATCAGAAATAGTCCACATATCTACAACAATTCCATTTGAACATTAAATATAAGAAGGGTAGCACCAATAATGTTTTAGATTGCCTTAGCCGATCGCCAGTTATGGCGCTGACCACTATGCTCGACTCTTATGGACATGAGACTTTGAGACGACCGCATATTTACAAGAGTGATCCAGAATTCAACACCACATACCAAATGATCCTCGAAGGTGAGCAAGTTCCAGACTTTCACCTCCAGGACGCATTGTTATGTCACTTGGGGCACCTCTATGTTCCTTCAAGCAAGCATGCCAAGATGATTTGGGAGGCGCAATACAATCAATTCGGTGGACATCTTGGGGTAGAAAAGAGTGGAAGTGTTGAAGAAGTATTTTTATTGGCCGAACCTTCGATAGGATGTTTGGAATTGTATCAGATCATGCACTGTATTTACCATTTTCAAACCTACAATCAAGAAGCAAGGCATGTATACTCCTTTGCCTACTCCTATCCGTCTTTGGGAATCCATCTCCATGGATTACATCTCAGACCTTCCTCCTACCAAGCATGAAAACAACTGTGTTTTCATGGTCATCGACATGTTCTCTAACATGGCCATTCGAGCAGCCTACAAGAAGAGAATCATAACAGAAGTTGCTGCAAAATATTCTTTGAACGAGTATGGGAACACTTTTGGATCCCACAGTTCATTATCTCAAATCGGGTGTTGGCTTGTTGGGGCCTGACCCAGGTTGGGAGTTAATTAGCCAAACAAATCCCTACACTACTGGCCCTTTTGGCAACAGCCTGTGGAGTGGGGACTCAGGTCTCACCCGAAGCAGTATGGGGGGACGCTGGAACCAAGTTTCCACACCCCAGAAATGTCTGAGGTGTCGATTTAGTCCAATCGTGAATATCTTCACGCAGGTCACTCCGCACACTATCCTGACCTACGAGACCTTCGCGATCTGTGCTATTTCCCCAAGTTACACCACCTATCTTACTTATCTTCCTCCAAATGTTAGTTAACTTCCCGTAATAGATACTTTATCTTATATTTACTTAATCAACACAATCATACATGTTTGCGCACCATATAAACAGAAACTTTCAATTCATATCCAATATACTCAATGCATAAAACAAGAAATAGATACATAGAATTGATATGAAAACTTCTCTTTATTAATGCTTCAACGGTTACAGACTCACCCTGCGCACTCAGCTGTAGGGGTCCGCGCACTCAGCTGCGAGCTACTAGGCCTCTGCGCACTTAGTTGCAGAGCCTTCCCCTACTCTACGACCCAAAGACTCAACCTTACACTTCAACTAAGACTCAATTCTTCATCTTAGATCATTACTTCCATGAATTTTTTTACAACTTAGAACCTCGCTCTATTTATACAATCCAATGGTCCGCGGACCATGGGTAGATCTCTCAAGCCAACATTACATTACAAAAATGAGGGCAGACAACCCTATGACTCATTTACAACTTCGCGCTCCGTGCCCACAAAATGCGGAGTCTTTACATCAGATTTAGTCAAAATCTGGGCTTTAAGCCCCAAAAATTCCCTTGGGGGATCTCGCGCCCAACAGGCCCCCAACACAAACATCGTGACTCGCCCTCAAGTCACTCTGTTGGTGTAGAGATCTTCGCACGGAGACCTTCCAACTCTGCCCAGACCGCTGTAAGATCGGCAACGCACTTAGTAGCTGCCTGTTGTATCTCCTGGACGCTCTGTTCAAAGACTGTTGAACTACTTCCCTGCATCTGCTCCTGCATTCCATGCATCATCGCGAGCTTGGCTTCAATCAAGGTTGTAATAACGAAGGCCTCATCAATCCATGGTTGTACGCGCGCCTTCAAGACAGCTTCCTTATGTCGCACAACATCTACCTGCTCCATGAGTGCTTTCACCTGCTGCATCCGCGCAAGCCTCTGTGTAAGGGCCACTGTTTGCGTAGTCCCTTTTATATCATCTTACTTTTGCTGCATCTCACACGCCTCTATTTCTAAGTACTGTATGTTCGGGTCCTCCTACAGAGTGGTGAGGACCTCGAACGACTCTTCAAATAGTTTGGTGCAGTCCTTCACTACACTGTTGATCTCCTCTATTCCCATTGTAATGGCACTAGCGCGCTGTTCCATCACCTCTGGTGGAGTTGAAGGCTGTGCCTTCAATTGTAGCTCAGCTATCTAAAGGTTCAGCTCCAGTTGAACCTTAGCCATCTCTTCTTTCGCCTCGCGCACCCTTGCTGCTAGTCTCCGGATGCGTGCCTCTGTGGGTGCCTATGTTGGGATGGCCAATTCAGGGACCATATGGCAGGCTTCTTCAACCACCTACATTAGCTGCCTGTTCTATGTCACAACCTTGTCGCGCTATAGGCTCAGTTGTTCCATGTTAATTCATTGTTCGGTCTTCACCTGGAGCACGTGGCCCTCCCTAGCCCGCAGTTCTACAGTCACTCCGTCCTGTAGAACATAGAGCGTCTCCCATGGGAGCGCAGCCATGTTAATCCCAAATCCCTTCAACGCACTGACCATAGGTTTGTCAACCTCATTTTCTGTAACTAGTGCCCCCTCTAGCAGCACTATAGTTTTGGTCATGTGGGCGCGCAGCATTTCCTCAGCCACAACCGTTCCTACTGCGAGGTTGGTCGACAGAGTACTAGAATAAGGAGTGCGCACCTGTAACTCCTGTATCTGTGCCCGAAGGGCCCCCAACAACATTTGATTTTCCTCTGCAAACTGCTGGAGGGTCTCCAGGGTGACGTCCTGCACTGTCTCCCCTATGTCATAAAGATATCCCTCAATGAGGGTGATCGGGTCGAAAGAAGTCTTCGAGGCTTTCGACTTCTTTCGCGGCCCCACCTACTCTCTCGAGCGCTGCCTCTTCAACTATGTGGATGTTGTCTGTGCGTCCACGCTACCTTCTTCTGTTTCTGTCTCTTGTTCAGGCGAAGGCTACCTTTGGCCCTCACGCTCCTTCTCTGTTGCCTTCTATTGTTCTATTTCTGCCTTCGCAGTGTCTCGCGCCTCCTGTGCCTTTGTTGCTATTGATTCGTTCCTTCTCTTCTATGCCAACTGTGCCATCCGCAGTTTTTCCTCCTCCTTCTTCCTCTATGCAACGAACTTCTCTGATTCCAACGCAGAGCTGGATGGAGTGCGCCACTCCGACGGCCACGACTCAAGCACGGTGAATATGACATCATTCGTTCCCAGGTAAGGGAGCTCATTCCATTTCTTCGCGGGGTCCTTGCGCACTCTAATATATACATGATGGAAGTTCACCTTGAACTCCACGAAGATTTGCAGACTATTGTAGACAGTGGGCGATAACCGTGGCTTACAGTTAATCCTCATTCTGATGTTCATCTCCATGAACACCCAGAATATCTTATTGTCTTTGATCCTCTACGCATCTTTAGTTGCCCACAGCGAAGCGTACTTCGCTGCCTCCGAAAGATCCTGCGTAATTGTGGGGAACTGGCTGTCCTCAGGCAATTCCCAAGCCACCAGCACTATGGACAGCAGAAGCCATGCATAGTGGAAAGTCTTCCCCTGTTCCTGTGCCTCGCGGCAATTCTCCAGGAACTCTCTACACAAGTACTCTAACTAGTTAAACTGGACCCCCTCTGCACACTGCGTGGCAAGTGCAACCACTGGCACGGGCACCTCATCTACACGACACTTCCACATAACCCTCCCAGCTAGTATCTGCATCGTGACTCGGACCGCAACATTATTGATATTGGAGATCACGTAGCCTCTCTTCTTCTTCCGTAGCTTGAATTTTTTCCTCATGGCCTCCGCAATGGCCAAGTCATCACTTTTACCCTCGAATATGCTCGTTGGATCCTCCCCTTTGCAAGGGAGCCCGATAATTCTATGAATTAGGTGGTCCGTGATGGGGATGGGCTCCTCCAGCCACAAACACCCATCATGCACCAGGTATAACAACTTTCTGATGACAAAGATAGTCAATGGGGCACGATGGTAATGTGGCACCCAAAGCAGGTTTAAAAAACTTGCTTTCTCTACTCCACGCAACCAATTGTGCGGCTCCAACTCTATGACTTCCGCCGCGGTGTTTTTCTTCGGCCGCATGAGCTGCATGGTTGCTAAGTGTGGGAATTTCTCATGGTCCGTGAGATCCCAGATTTCAAATTTTAGAACTGGCACTCGTCCTAAGTGCGCTCCATCAAAAATGATATCATGGGGGAGTAACAGAGTCTGCAGAGAGCTTTTGCTCTCATCTAGGTCCTTGGGCACCCTTTGTAGCCCCTTCCGCGGAGGAACATAGGTGGGCAGCCTAGTCAGAGGGTCTGCACCCTGAGTTTCCACCTCCATTTCTTCGTCCTCCTCCTCTTCTACCAGGATTTCCTCAAGGTCTTCCTCCTCCTCATCGGTTTCCAAATTGACCGCTTTCCCCTTTTCTTCCATGGTCAGTTTAGTTCTCATTGGGTTTCTAGGGGACACGCTTACCAGAACCATAGGCTGCTTGTCTTTCTTGGGTCTCGGCCTGCGGTGATTTAGGGATTTCCGCGACTATCACGGAGCTTTTTGGGGCATCTTCTATCATCATGGCCTGCGCGGCCTCTTCAGCGATCATCTCCCTAATGTCCCTGGCTTCTTCAGACGCTGCCATATTGTTGTTCCACAAATATCTCAACTACTCAGGTAAGTGCTCAAACAACGCCTTCGAATTCAACAGGTCAAATAGGTCTGGGTTTAGAAATCTCTGGGCACATGACAACTCAATTCTCAAATGGCCAAGTGTTGTTTGTTGGGTATCCCTTTGCAATTTATAGCGCCTTTTGAATTTGAAATCGACCGTTCCCCCCAAATCCGTTCCATTAATGCTCCCTTGGCAGTAGATTTTCTCAAATCTAGCCCATAAAGTTTGCCTTAAATGTCTGTCGCCCACTCCATTTGGTCTCAAACCAAGCATCACATCGTGAATAGTGATTATAATGGTCACTTTCCAACCAACCCGCACAACAGTGCAGCTACCCTTGCGTTGTCCCAAACCTTGTGACACTTCGCTCTTGCACGTAGTCCTGTCATCGCGCAACTCTCTGGCAGACTATTTTATAGTCTCACGCCTCCTTTCAACTACCTGGAGCACTAAGACTGTGCTTCCCATGGCTAGTCAGGTGGCCAAGCCACCTATATATGGCTTCAATCGACTACCATTTACTTTTCCTAGGAAGAGTTCGCCATTTAACTTCACCAACTGCATCGTGCCACCATCTGTGAGCTCCTTAATAACATATGGTTCAATCCTATGCATCAAACTGATAAACTCTTGGCGATAGTCCCCAAGTTCATCCATGTAATCGAGCTCATCCTGTTCTATCACCACGGTCTTTTTATCAAGAAAGTCCTTCTTTATTCCTTTCTCAAGCTTCTTGACTTCTTCTTCCACCATGGCGCTTTTCTCCCTCAACCGAACTCTTTCATTCATGAGTTTTTGGAGCCTAAGATCACCCTGCTGGATCTCTTCATCAGGTCCCAAGAATTCTTCTTCGAGCTCTTCCAACTGCGCGATCCCTTCTTCCAAAGCTTCACAATTCGTCATATCCGTGGGCACTGCTATGCGCGGACTAGGCATGATATACTCCATCGGCATTATAGTGTTCGCTCCATAGACCAGCCTAGGAGGCGTTTGTTGCGTCAATTTCTTGCACGTCGCCATATAAGCCCATAGTACTGCTAGTACGCGCAGGTCCCAATCACTTTGTTGCGCACTACATACCTTGTTCAGTGCTTCGCACACCTTTTTAAATGCTTCCCCGTGGATAACCTTTTGCACGATTGTTTTCCCCACATATTGTCGTTCCAAAGTGAAGAGTCATTTGCGCATTTTCCCCCCCAACACATGCTTATTGACCGTATCTCCCAATGTGAAGTTCATGTGCATCCGCAGAGGCTGTTTTCCATATGCCTGTACCGACTGGGCCAGATGCGCGCACGGACCACCCCGTCCATTGTATTCGTCTGTCAATCACATTCTAGGCTTCCCAAACCGTGTGCACATCATCCTCCTACATGCGCACCAGTCATCAAAGCTCCCTTTGTGCGTACACCACCTCCTCGCGGGCGTAGTGTGCAGTACCCAATTCAAGGCCTGGAAATGTTGTTTTTCCGGCACCTCCCTTTTAAATCTATCCAAGAAGGCATCTACCTCACCTAATCCATCATAAGTAGGCAAATCTCTCACTTTCGTCGATACGCAGTGTAGTGATCTTGTCATCATATTACAATTAAGTGTGCTTACCTCGTGTAACCAATTCTGCCATCGCTCTATCTCCTCATCTGAATCCGAAGTACAGGATCTTTCACTCTCCCATGAAATTCGTCCATCCGCGGTGGGATTTACCTAGTCTTGCTCTCGCGCAGTTATCTTGTAGATGCAGTCCAAATTGTCGTCACTTTCATAGTCGTGCACCGGCTCTGTATAGCGCAATCCCTCAGCAGGGTCCAAGGGTATAACTACGCGTAGAGACTTCTTCTCAAAAATCATCTTGCGCTTCTTTAGATTAATCACCCCATTCATGTCAGTGGCCCAATCAATTCCTAAGAGTGCGGGGTAGGGATTGCTGTCATCAACAATTTCTATCACCTCGAAGTCTACTAGCATGCTCGCTCCCTCAATATCCATAGTGATTCCCTGCAATCGCCCCAGGGGTATTATCTTCTATTGGTTCGCCATTCGCAGTTGAATAGGAGACCACTGCAGTGTAGGCCTTCCCATGCACTCCAATGTCTGCTTCTATAGCACGTTCGTGTCCGATCCTAAATCCAAAATTACTTGGTCCATCTCATATTCTCCAATTTGCACGGTTAACCTCATTTCTCTCCCCGTCCTAGTCTTATGCTTTCTAATCTTCCGGACTACGCGCGGTTCTCCTGGCGTGGTCCCAACGCATCTGTTAATGAGTTCCTGTAATCCCTTTACAGCCTTACTGTCGCGCAGTAACTTCATACATGTTTCCAGGAACATCGTGAGCATAGATGGGTCCATCTCTGGCTCCGGTCTATCTTTGCTTCCTGAAGTGGAGGCATCAACGAAGCTCTTCTTAGCTTCCATAAAGGTTTCTCGAGCGTGCTCCAAATCAAACTCTGCTTCTTTCGCAGAGCTTTGCGAACCCAAGTACTATCTTCGGGTTGTTTGCCTTTGTCATCACCCGTCGCAATTCCACTTCAGAGCATAATGTTCACATGTGGATCTTCCTTGCGTGGCTCAGACCTCATCATTTGTAGGTTCTAAGTCGGGGGAGGTGGTAGTGCTCCCTTGTCGCGTATCCTAGCTATCGGCGTAGGACAATCTTCCGTCTCATGATGAAACAAGGTGCAATATAGACATGATGGACGCATTGGGTTTGTACAATCGTGGGCATAACGTCTTGGCCCTCCACAATTGTAGCATATCAGTTGTTCGCGACCTCTTCCAGGTCCTCCTCCACCTCGGCCTCGTCCGCACCCCTGAAATCTAGTTTGCGCCATCCCTTCACTCTGATCTAGGGGCCGTGTTTCGGCCTGAACTCTGTAGGTAGGAGTTCTGTCCATCATCAACTCATAACTTCTGTTATCTCAAAATCAGACCCTGATAGGCTGCTGGTCAGGTTGACTCTAAGTAACTATTTCAAACCAACTTTTGGTTGAGGCTTAGCCTCCTCAACCTGAGAGGGCTCTCTCAAAAGGTTAATGATTTTGATAAAGATTTAGATGGCTAACTCTTATAGAACAAATATGACAAATATGAATGCTGGAAACACATTAAACAACTATCCATTGGGCTTATGGAGTCAACAACACTTCAATATAATAGTGAACTCAACCTTACATAGAAGTCAGGGCACTCAGCATTTAGACATTCAGAACATAACTCATATGGGACCACAGTTTATAAATGCATACAGGAAATCAGAGCACATTCAGTGAATTCTGAGTGATTATACATCTATACCACTGTAAAAATTATGGAAAGGACAAGATCACACATTCTGAACATAAGAAATCCCTCATGAATCCTGAGAAGTAAAGTCAAAATTATATTACTGACAATGAGTCTTTACATAAGCCAAATACAAGCTGTATCATAAAATTTTCCAACCTTGATTACATTGTTGTTTCAGCTATATATAGAGTTTTTATTCTAACTGATCGAGATTCCTCCTCCAGCATGAGGGGAATTCGAAAACTACTTCTAATGACACCTATCAACCATTTAACTAACTAATAAATACAACAAAGTGCTGACTGGAGTTTTTTAGAGATCTAAATCAACTATGACTCTAACTCCATATTACATGCATGATGGCTTCTCCTCGTTCTTTGACATCTGGCCCTCTTTTAGTTTAGCTGAGATGGGTGTTTAATGCTCCATGTTGACCTTGGATGCTGAATCTTTTTAACTGCTCAGAAATATTAGGAGATTACCCTTGCTTCTCGGCTTCAGTTTTCCCCAAAATATTCGAATGCACAGAAGCATGACCTTTAGCCTTTAATTACCCAAAATGTAGAAGACTGCCACGTCCTTGATGCGTTGTAAGCTTTTCCCATGAACATGTGTGCAAGCAAAAGTTTCTTGCAGGCAAACCGTTTGATATACCCTGAACTGTGGTAAAGGTGTTCACTTTACGACAAAAATTGGATTTGAATATTAAACCTTTTTAAGCGTCCACCTGTCTTGACCTAATTGACTGTTGACAGCTTCAGATGATGTCTTGCATGCCCTTTAGACGTTTTCCTTTCAAAATTCCCGCTTATAATTCAAACTGCTTGAATTGCGTAAAAATCATCACCTTCAGCAGTTTCGTAGCGCGCTACGAAACTGCTGAGTTTTTTTTAAAACAGCTTGCTTTTGACCCGAGACCTTTATTAGCCGAGTATTTGATTGCCAAAAACTCCTTTAGATTTTCCACATGTTGAATAGGAATTTATATTTCCTCAGAAAGATAAAATCAAGCAAATTTGTCAAAACTTTAAAACAAAATCTTACTTGAAATGAAAACTTATTTAGCAGATAGCTGATTTAACTGTGCCTTCAGATCTTCAATTTGTTTCCTCATAGCCTTATTCCCAGCTCTCAATTGCATATTGATCCTTCTTATGTATTTGGCTTCTTTGATTGCTGGTACTGTCCATGTGTGAAATTGTGAATGACCATCAATCAATGAATTCAGCTGAGCTTCTACAGCAGCATTTCCTTCCCATAAAGTTTTATAATACTTTGCATGTATAGCTGCATGTTTTCTAGCGGCTTTCTTTAATTTGGAAATTTCATATTTAGCTGATTCCAATTGTCTCTGTATGGCTGCTATATTATCTTCTTGAGATGCAATGACTGTTTTGCCCGTGTCTTTTTGTGTCTCTTCCCCTGTTTCCTCTGTTCTTGGCAGTGCTTCCTGTACTTGCTGGAATCTCCTTGTCATAGGTCTTCTAGGTTTAAAAACGAACTCTTCAGCTGGCACATCAAATCTAAGCCTTTTTGATGCCTTGGATTTCTTGGTGCTTTCTTGTTATGACTGCATCAATTTGATTTGAACTGGTAGAGACTGCTCAAATTCAATAGCCTGCAATAAATCATTTAAACTTGCCTTGGACACTGGACTTTCTTCAACTGCTATAGCTTTACCTTTTTCCTTATTTATCTGGCTTCTTGTTCTTACCCCCGAGACTACTCCAGATGTGCTTGTTTCAGGTACAGTCTTTTTACCATGAACTTTTTCCTTAGTTGATTGCTGAGGTTGATCTTGGATGATGAGTGGCTTCACTGGTTTTCTTACTTGTGATCTTACTTGTGACTTTGTAACTCTTTTAGCTCTTGCTTCTGTTTGGAGCTCAGCTATTGTAAAATCCCTGGCAGGTTGGGGAGTGAGGCCAGTCTGGCTTTTGAAGCCAGCCATAAAAATGAATGAATTCCAATCCCTGTCTATCTTTTGGAGCCCATCTAAAACCAGTAGTTTAATCAAACCATGATGAAACAACGAGGTTTCACAGTCCTCTTTCCTCAGTTGTACCTTATCACACATCTTACTCAAACTACGGAACATATAAAAAGGTAAGTCTATGGAGACTTTCTCGGTGAAATGCAAAAGTAGTTTGAAATGGTAAGAATAAACCTTGTTATACCTTCCTTCACAAGTCAAATATTTTTGTATGCAAGTGAGTAAGAGAGCATAATGTTCTTTGACATAATTCCTGGGCACTGCCTTACTTAAATCTTCATTTACATAATCATCCTTCAAAAACTCCTTGCAAGGATTCATGTCAAATTTAAAATTTTTGAACCATTCCTCTTGTCCTCTTGGGATCTCTGTCACAGCAGATATCACTTCTGGAGAAACCTGCACTTCTAACATGGCTACCTTTGAATTCAAACCAGTGAAGTTAAGTGCAAATTCCTTAGTTACCTGTGCATGTCCTCCTTGTAACTTTTTGCAAAAGTTCTAGCACCCGGCCTTTTTAAACGCTTTCTTCACCTCTTCATTTCTCAGCGTTATATCCAGGCCTTCGGGTTCAGTCCTTAGACATTTGCCGGATCTGTGCTCTTTTTTCTCCATGGATTCTTCCAAATCTTCGCACACAAAGACTACCAGCTCCGGTTGGAATTGTGATTCAGCTTTTTTTTTTTAAATTCGGCCTCGCTTGATTATCAGCCTCGCTTGAATTTTCAGCCTCGCTTGAATTTTCAGCCTCGCTTGAATTTTAAACTCTTCCGTTTAAAACCTTTCAAGATATAATCTTGCAGATTTGTCATTCATGCAGGACTTACGGCCATCATTATGGTTTATGCACGGTAAAATTTCTTGGGAATAATAACTTGTGCATATCAACAGATCTAGTGGTGGTGATAGTGGCAATGAGCGTTAAAATGTGATAAGAAAGGTATATGAGCTGACATGAGAAGACATGGCTGATGAATCACCCAACGGACTTGACATTTCGGGAAAGATTCGCTGCGGCATGTACGAATCCATGATTTCGCAGCGCTGTTAGTTTTGAATTTTAATGATGCGCTGTGAAACTGCCTAATCATGAAGCGCTGCGAAACTGCCTAGTTATGATTGCGCTATGAAATTGGCGAATTGGAATAACGTTGCGAAATCACGAAAAGGCACGGTGACTCACATAAGACAAGAGGTGGCTATAGAACAATGATGGGTAGAGGGGAACCAATGGGAGTTGAGAACAACTTGAGTTAAAAACTCTTTTAAAAACTCCAAATCCTACGGGAAGAAAATTAAAAATGAAAATTTAAAATTAAACTAGCACAGACCTTTGTCATCGGGCTAGGATAGAAAATTACATGTATCAATTTTTAGTTCTAAGTGATAACAACTTCTACAAGTGTGCTCGTCGTGTCCCACCGATCTACAAAAATTACAAAACAACTGTTGCGAGTTCTGTGTGTACTTATGTAACAAATGGCAGTTGTTCATAGCATGCTTTCCACCTATTTGACAAATTGCGCACCACAAAGTAGACGTCGCACTAGGTCCTGCTTGCGCTTCCGGTCTCAACGGCATCGGTCCTCCTCCCGCAAGATAATTTGTGAACACCAGGCAGTGGTCCTTATCATGACCCTAACCCTTACATTTTACGCACCATACCTCTTCACGCACTTCTAGTCGAGCTATCCTGTCCTGTTTCAGACTCTGCATTTCAAGGCATAAGTTTTTCAACTGCGCGTGGATCTGTTGAACTCCCAAGTTAGGATCCTGCATTGGGGTCTCATGCAGCCTCATCACGATCTCTAAGGCCTCTTCCTGAGTCATTAACTTCTGTTGCGACAGCGCGCTTCTCAAATGTGGCGTTAACGACACTACAAACCATTCGCGATGTTGTCCATCCGTCAAATTCATATTAGCTTCGCGAATCGTACACTTCAGCCTTTGATCCAGCTCCCAAGGAGTCTTGCCTGGTAGCATTGTGATCTCTTTGAATCTGATGATCGACTGAGCTTCTGAATTCGGCCTACTAAATTCCTTATTTAGCGCAGTTTGGATATTTGTGATTCTTGCATTTGAATTATCATTTGAGTGCTTAACGTACCAGGTCAACGCGCGATCCTGCAAAGCGCTAACTAGCGTCACTTTTTGATATTATCATCTTTAACTCCCGGCGCTTCCCATACGGCATTTACAACGAACCAAAACTAGTCCAGATCTTCATTTCCCAATCCTTTGAACACAGGTAACTTTATCGTGCTCGCCATATTGAAACGCGGTGGTGGCGGAGGTGGTACAGGTGAAGATGGAGGTGATAGTGGTGAATCTGGTGGCGGTGTGGGTGGGGGTGGTATGCATGGAATCCTCTGTCTTATCAAATGGATCGCACTTTGCAGAGAGACCTTTGCGAGATCTTCCTCATCTCCTCGCGGAGGTGAAATCAAGGGACTATTCTATGGTCCCTTACTCCCTTCGTTTCTGTAATTTTTCCTGCTTCGCGTAGCCCCGAACATCAATGTAACAGCATAATCTGCTTTTCATACAATAGAATTTTAATCCAAGTATTTAGAGAATTTACGTACTTACCTCGCAGTCCTTTGAGAAAGCGTCACTCTACCTCGCTATAGCTGACTGAAGTGTCTACCGCGAACTCAATAATGAATCTTCCTATAATCCGATCAAGCCAGTGATCAACAACGCACGCGATCTTATCCTATGATGTTTCTAGTATGTGCACCAACTCTGGGGTCCACACAATAGGACCGTCGAGCTTCCACCTTCCTTGGCTATCTGCAAGCTTCGCGATCCACTCATACAACTCAGTAGAGAAATACGCGAAGAAGATTTCGTGAATCTTTGTGTACAGGTAGCAATCTAAGCACTCTTCTTTTGTCAGTCGCGGATTCCTATTCTCCTGTGCCGCGAACTTTTGAATCCTCATGTCCAACCAGCCTCCAATTTCCTTCTTACTTGGATTCCAATGATACAACATCAGACATATCTATGCAGATTCTAGTCCCGGCAACGGAACCATTTGTTGGCTTGTTGGGGCCTGACCCAGGTTCGGAGTTAATTAGCCAAACAAATCCCTACACTACTGGCCCATTTGGAAACAGCCCGTGGAGCACGAACTGAGGTCTCACCCGAAGCAGTATGGGTGGATGCTGGAACCAAGTTTCCGCACCCTGGAGATGTCTAAGGTGTCGATTTAGTCCAACCGTGAATATCTTCGTGCAGGTCACTTCGCGCACTGTCCTGACCTGCGAGACCTTCGCGGTCCATTATAATCGCCTTCGCGCAACCCTAACCAGGGGCTGAGGTGATATCACGCTACTAAGGCAATGATCTGCGCTATTTCCCCAAGTTACACCACACATCTTACTTATCTTCCTCCAAATGTTAGTTAACTTCGTGTAACAGATACTTTATATTATATTTACTTAATCAATACAATCATACATGTTTGTGCACCATATAAATAGTAAACTTCCAATTCATACCCAATATACTCAATGCATAAAAAATGAAATAGATACACAGAATTGATATGAATACTTCTCTTTATTAATGCTTCAACAGTTACAGACTCAACTCACCCTGCGCACTCAGCTGCAGGGGTCCACACACTCAGCTGCGGACTACTAGGCTTCTACGCACTCAGCTGCAAAGCCTTCCCTTACTCTACGGCCCAAAGACTCGACCTTACACTTCAGCTAAGACTCAATTCTTCGTCTTAGATCATTACTTCCATGAATTGTTTTACAACTTAGAGCCTCGCTCTATTTATACAATCCCATGGTCCGCGGACCATGGGTAGATCTCTCAAGCTAACATTACATTACAAAAATGAGGGCGTAAAACCCTATGATTCATTTACAACTTCGCGCTCCGCACCCACAAATTGTGGAGTCTTTACATCGGATTTAGTCAAAATCTAGGCTTTAAGCCCCAAAACTTCCCTTGGGGGATCCCACACCCAACATCGGGACAACAGGTTCCCAAGTACATTCTAATCAGTCCTCTGGTATTTTTTGGATACCAAGCTCACTAATTCCACAACCTTCCACCCCCAAATTAATGACCAGACAAAGATCGTCAACAAGATGGTCGTGCACATCCTGCGCATGTACAACTTGAAGAATCCACGCACATGGGATGAAATCCTCCCATATGTCCAACACAACTACCATAGAGCTCCCACAGCTTAACTGGCCACGACCCATTTCAAGTGGGATTGAGATTCCAGCCACTATGTCCCATTGATGTTGCCATACCATTTGTAGCTACTCAGGTAAGATCGGCTCATGTCCAGTCCGAAGCTGACAAAGCTAACAGCTTCATTGAACGCATTCAACACATCCGCCAGTAAGTCCATGACATATTGGATAGAGAAAATGTTAAGTACAAACAACGTCATGATCAACATTGGGTGCCACACAAGTTTCAGGTGGGCGACAAAGTTTGGTTACAATTGCAAAAGAAGAGCCTTGCTGGGGCCCACTGCAAGCTTCACTTGCTTCGATATGGACCTTACACCATCACTAATATTGTAGGATACAATGATTTTAAGCTCAACATTCCACCGTTCCTTGACCTGCACCCAATGTTTAATGTGGACTGCCTTCGACCATACTTTCCACCATTACTAGACACATCAGACATTGCAGAACAACTCAAACCAACAGAGCTAAGCCAAGATTGCATGGAACAAGCCACAACTGATCAGATCATGGACACACAAATCAATAACACTCGTCAACAAAAGATCCAACTGTATTTGGTTGTCAAAGTTGGCCAACTCCTACACCAAGGCAAGGCGCTCACCAAGGACCAAGTTCAACAGAAGTTTCCCCATCTAATGGTGGCACTTAACACAACGGGAACCTTTACTTCCTAAGGGGAGAGGACTGATCCAGGTGTATATTGGTGGCCACCTACCTATTTCACTTTTACCCCCACCATTTTTTCTTTCAGTTTCATTAATTATAGCACAATTTACTATTTTTGGCAGTTTTTCGAATCCTGAACTTCTGGAACCATTCTAAGGCCCTAAACGACGCTTTTTTGGAAAATGGGAAACATGAGACATTGAAAAACAAATGTAGTCAAAATTTATAGTCCTTTGATATATATTTCTAACGAGGTATCGTGCGTGTCAAACGAAGATCATATGTCAAATTTACAACCCTAGAAAGTTGATGTACCAATTTACCCCAATAGGGGCCATAATTTTGGTGTTTCATCTCCTAGGGCTATGTTTTTCGACGTTTAGGATTTTTCATTGTTTCTAAATAATAAATAGGCCTTCGAGCCTCATTGTAACACAGTTCAGAGGCATGTAGACGCCACATCTCTTATCAGAGATAAGCTACCATCGCCTGAGCTAGTTTATTTTTATTTTGTATGTAAGCGCCTTTCAGTTCTTTGATATTAATAAAATGGAGATTTATTTTTGTTGCATCTCTATGTTTATGTTTATATCTTTAATTTATTTCATTCCTACATAAGTCCAGATCAATCAAACTCTCTAGATAGGTTGAGTGAGCACATTTAGCATTAGGCCCAGAATTACTCATGAAGAGTGAGGCCTTTGGAGATTCACCATGAGTCAAAGATATTGACCAAGATGATGGTGAACCAAGACTAGTATGTATACCATGTGTTAGAGAGATTGGAATTATGGTGACTAGTTGATGCTAATGATGTACCATGTATTAGGAGTACCAACCAGAATTATGGTGATGATGCACCACAGGTTTTTACCATAGGTCAAAGTTGTTGACCAAGATTATGGTAATGGAATGATGTTGATGTTGATGATGAATTGTTATAACCTTTTTCTTAGAGAAAATTTTAACAAGAGAACATCTAGATAGTCATTATGAATACCTCCCTAGCTAGGAGGGTGTGTTGAATTTTGTAGTTATGGTCAGCCTTTATAATCAATATTTTATATCTTAATGTATATGTAATAATAAATTTTAAGGCATGTTCTTCATGTCCTTTTAAAAAGAGAAAGGTTTAACTTTGAAATTTGGGTTTTTGGCTCCTATAAGGTCAAGTCGACCTCCTCCTAGTCAATTCAACTCCAGTCAAAGAGGCACCCCTTCAACTAGCCAATATTCTATATATGAGGCACTCGACCTCCTCTCCTAGACAAAATTCAGATCACACAACAAAAGGACATATTTTGGGCATCCAACAAAGAAGATATGGATACAAGAAGAAGGGTGAATAAGGTCGAAGTTCTCTAACTCGCAATCACTCTCTGTAGATCGCATACATGTGGTATTCTTCTCTGTTGTTGACTTTGCATGTGAAAAAATTTATGGGTATCTTTGGGCATCAAGTCTGAGTATTTTTCTAGTGCAGGAGCAGGCTGAAATTCGACCCTAAAATATCAAACCAGATTGAGTTTAGTGAGCAGTTGTTTGACTTGATTAGGAGGAAATTTGACCAAGTTTGACCATATTGATTTTGCTGGTCAGTTTGACCTTGTACTAGGGTAGAAGAATTATATGTATTTATGTTGAATTGAATTATTTCTTTAAGGAAAAGCTTGTTGGGTTTTTCCCCCATGTGGATTTTCCTAGGGTAAAGGCTTGTGTCTCTGGTTTGGTTGTCTCTTTATGATCCTATTGCTCTATTATTGAAGATCTTTTGTGTAATTACTTTATGATAAATGTGAATAGAAGAGAATTTAAATGAATATCATTGAAGTATTTATCAGATAAGAAGGGTATGAAAACTCAACATGGAGGAGGCAGTTCCTTCACATGACAACCCTACCAATCAATTGAGACATATCACTCAACTTGTTGAGCAACTCAACATATATTGACATGATTATAGGAAAAAAATTATTGGTTTCATGAATGATTTGCAATGCAATTAGTGGCATATGCTTGACTGTATGGCCAACACACAGAGGAGACAATGGCACTTATAGGGGAAACTGAATCACTTAGAAGTGAGATTGGCCCATATGGAGAAGCATGTTCACTGTAAATTCAAACCTCCTCCATCTTCAAGCTCTGGACGAGAGCATCTCGCTATGGTCACTTCATCCAATTTGTAATGATAACTAGTTGCGTTCTGATTTTGAAGGTCTTTTGGTATCATGTGTCTTTCCAGTTCTAGTCAACAAAGGTTTTTTGGAAAATCACTATATGTTTTGGTAATTATATGTTGTCCAACAAATCTAGTAAGAGTAAGACCATTAATATTTTGACAAAAAAGAAAAAAGAAAAAAAAAATTACACACTTTCAAACATTTTCCTCTTTTTCTTCTTCATTAGGATGTTTTTCATGTAGGTGAAAGAATTAGAAAATCATTATTTAGTTTTCTATTTTTCCATTAACATTGACATACTATTTACATTAAAAGGCTTCTTTATTTAAAAATAGGGCTTTCAAAAATTTAATTTAATTATCAATAACTAATAGGTTGATGGTAATGATTTAACCTCTACCAAATATCGAGGAAATATTTTTAGTAGTAGTCACATAGAGAGTTGTGATTTATCTCAATGGTATTAAATTAAACAAAATATATATAAAATATTTTTATTTTAGCAAGGATTTTGATTTTTTGGGCATGTGGCATTAATAAGTCAGCGTATTGTAACAAAGCTTATTTCCAAATTAAGAATCCCCATGGTAAACTAAGGTAAATCTCCATAGATACAAATTTTGTTACTTGTTTTTTAAAATGTATATATGTTTAACACATTAATTTTTTATAATTATTAATAATACTAATTTAAAATAAAGTTATAATTTAATTAAATTTTATAATATGAGATGTATCATGAAATAGTGTTTTGATTTTTGTTATAATTGATGCCTATCAACAACTACCAACCATTTAATTTGTATAACTATACTAATTTAAATTATTTTATAAGAAAATTCAAATCTTAAAAATATGAAGAATATTAATATTTTTATGTATTAATTAGATGACATCAATACTTATATATATATATATATATATATATATATATATATAAAAAATTTGAAGTGTTTATAAATAACATATATTTAAATTTTTGTGTGATTTAAATTTTATTCGTTCTTAATTTTACTATAAATAATTACTAAATTTCTATTTTCAAATTCTCATTTGAAATTAAATAAAAGTTCAACCTTATATACAAATCAACTAAAAGTTCAATCTTATATACTATTTAACTAATCTATACTTATGATGATGATGATGGTGGTGGTGGTTAACGTCCGCTGAGACCAAACATTGGTCTATTGGACCTAAAGAAACAAATTATTTATTTTGATTTAAGATTTTATTCCTATGTTCAAAAATCTTAGAGAGAAACCTCCCGAGCTCACTATAATTTTGACATTGTAAAAGGCTAGGAAGGTCAGTATTGTAACAAAGATTGTGAAACTGAGATCTAATGTGGTTGTACGCGGGGCACTCTAAGAGGAAGTGGTTTTCATCTTCGATGTTCCTATTCTCACATATATGGCAGATCCATTCCATCCATGGCGTTTTAGGAACTGCCCAACAACCTGTTTCACTATGGAGCTCATGAGGATTCGTTCTAATCTTTGCTATATTAATTTTCTTCATTGAGCTAGTTAAAATAGAGAGATACTTTTGATCTTCTAGGGTGGGGTTGATGACCTTCTTATAATAACTTAATTTTCTTTTAGCCGCTAAATCTTTCGCACACTACATTTTTTCTTTGAACTTAGAAGTAACAATATCTTTAATGTTATTTATGTTTTGCAAGGCATCACTCAACAACATACCACCTCGTTACGCTTAGGATCATTGCGGAGGAATGTCGTAATGATAAATCCAATTTATTTTGTTGCTCTGTGGACTTTAGAAAGGCTTTCGATACAGTTCCTAGATACAACCTTTGGAATAGATTAGAAGAGCTAAAGGTTCCTCTCGAGTTGAGAGCTGCCGCTATAAGGTTATACAAGAATGTAATTGCCAAGCTAAAGAGCAATGAGGGGTGGTCGAAAGATATTAAGTGTAACATCGGAGTTAAACAAGGTTGCCCCCTCTCCCCTACCCTATTTGGCATTTACATCGATAAGCTTGAAGGCTATTTAGAGGAAGCAGGATGTGATGGAACGATCTTAGCTGGGATAGTCATCATCCTTCTTCTCTATGCTAACGATATTGTTCTTTTGGCAAGGTGCCCATCTAACCTTGATGAGCAACTCCAGCTTCTTAAGGATTTTTGCTCTACCATGGGTATGACTGTTAACACTGACAAAACAAAAGTTATGATTATCAAATCTAAGAAGGACACTTACGCTAATTTTATGTATGACAATAATAACTTGGAGGAATTGTATTCTTACAAGTACCTAGGAATTGATATTCATCACAAGCTCAACTGGAATCATAGCATCGAGAAAAGGATTAATGGGGGGTGGAAAGCTTATTTTGGTCTTGAAAATAATTGTAAAACAACAAACCTCGTAATGTGGGATAAAAAGAAGTTCCTCTTTGAAACTTTAGTCACTCCTGTTATCTTATATGGCTGTGAGGTTTGGGGTTGCAGCATCTCCAGAGAATCATGGAGAAAGATTGAGCAAATCCAGAAGCGTTTTATAACTTATAACCTAAAAATTAAAAGTAATACTATCATATTCTCCTTATAGAAGCAGGTCTTTCCCCTATTGAGAGCCTATCTATGATTAGGTTTTTGTTGTACAAGCACAAACTCAATAACATAGACGATCATAGACTTCCTAAGCTAGCTTTAAATTCCAGCCAAAACCACCTAAGGCTCAATCGGGGGTGGCATAAAGACACAAGGGCCTGGTCAAACTATTGGGAGATCAACGAGAATGATGCATTGCAAAACATAAATAACATTAAAGATATTGTTACTTCTAAGTTCAAAGAAAAAATGTGGTGTGAGAAAGATTTAGCGGCTAAAAGAAAATTAAGTTATTATAAGAAGGTCATCAACCCCACCCTAGAAGATCAAAAGTATCTCTCTATTTTAACTAGCTCAAAGAAGAAAATTAATATAGCAAAGATTTGAACGAATTCTCATGAGCTCCATAGTGAAACAGGTCGCTGGGTAGTTCCTAAAACGCCATGGATGGAAAGGATCTGCCATATATGTGAGAATAGGAACATCAAGGATGAAAACCACTTCCTCTTAAAGTGCCCCGCGTACAACCACATTAGATCTCAGTTTCACAATATTTGTTACAATACTGACCTTGCTAGCCTTTTACAATGTCAAACTTATAGTGAGCTTGGGAGGCTTTTCTCCAAGCTTTTTGAGTATAGGAATAAAATCTTAAATCAAAATAAATAATTTGTTTCTTTAAGTCCGATAGACCAATGTTTGGTCTCAGCGGAAGTTAACCACCATCATCATCATCATCACTTAAAAAAATATATCAAAAACATAAAAAGTGAAAAAATAAAAATTATCTTATAAATAAATAAAAAATAAAAATAAAAAACCAATTTTTTTTATAAAAACTATAAAAATAAATAAATCAAAATACAACCATTTTAAAAAACTATTAAATGAAATTAAAAACAAACCATTAAAAAAAAAATCTTAAATAATTAAAAACACAAAATTAAAATTAAAAACTATTAAAACAAAATTCAAAAATCTAAAAATACATTAAAAAAAATAATAAACCTAAAATAATTCAGTGAAGTTCCCCATGAACGTTAACTCTTTTTCCCGGCCCAGTGGAGACGCCCATTTCCCCGTCTCCCCCTCGCCTTTCCTTCCCGCCTTTTTTTCCCCCCACCGCCATCAACGTTAACTCTTTTTCCCCAGTCCAGTGGAAACGCCCACCCCCTCCGGCCTTTTTTCCCCACCACCGCCATCAACGTTAACTCTTTTTCCCGGGCCAGTGGAAACGCTCACCCCCTGCCGCCTTTTTTCCCAAATATGTAGAATTGGAATTCTATATGAATTATAGAAAGTTCCCAGAAAGATCTTCTGCCACTTTCTTCACTCCGTTGGCCCTACAATTTCCCTCAATTTGCTGTTCCATACTCTGTTTACTTTTTTTTTTTTAAATGGGAGGGGCTAGTTCCCTACAGAAGCATTATGAGTCCTTTTTTACATATATTAGTACAAATGTGTGTCAGAACAGGCTGACAACCGTCACATCATAACATATTCAAACGCAGTCATCCAGATCTCCATGATCAAAATCGGAGTCTCCATGATCAAAATACACGACAGCAATCTCCGTAAGACTCGATCGCGGCTGGGGACATGCAAACAAACTGCCCCGACAGTTACATCGTGCGCTCATGCTGTTTACCCTCCATTACCCTTTATTTTTCTTACCCTTTCTTTAGGTCTCCATTCTCCTTTTTCCGAGTCAAGATCCTTGCGTGTCTACACGGTTAAATTTCTATCAATATCGGGAAGAGTTTTCAGTCTCCATTCTCCTTCCGAGTCAAGATCAATAGGCCCATTTTTCCAGGTTACAAAATTTGAATGATTTTCCGGTGCAACAATTTTTTATTTTCTCAAATCAACCGTCCATTTCTCCATTGCTTCTCTGAGCATGTAGAATTGCATTTATGTGCATCACACAAAATTCCAATTCCAATTGACTACACAGCCATTTTCTCTTTTCTCTGAATTTTCTCATTGCATTACAGTTTTCACACACAGGCTGCTGTGATTATAAATAAATACATGTTGGATAACAACAACACTCACAGCCTTTGGCTTTAAAAGAAGTTGAAGAGAGAGAAATGGATCATAAATCTATTGTTTTACTCATCACCATGTTTGTGGGCTTTCTTCATTACCATACAGAAGCTCATATGACGGGGGAACCCTCTTCCTCCATGGCCGATAAAAGGGACGTTCTGAGCTTCAAAAGGGCCATCATATCAGATCCACTTGGATCGCTCTCCGACTGGACAGACCATAACTCAGATAACGTCTACCGCTGGAACGGAATTTCGTGCACACCAAACACGAAACGAGTAGTTGCAATTTCAGTCTTTGGCTGCGGATTGAATGGTACGCTATCCCCGTCTATTGGCAACCTCTCTCTGTTGCAGACTTTAATTCTTTCTGGTAATGATTTCAGTGGAAGAATTCCACCCGAAGTTGGGCAGCTAAAAGCGCTAGGAATGCTTGACTTCCATGATAATGCGCTCCACCGCTCTATTCCAAAAGAGTTGTGTAATTGTACACGTCTTCAAACATTGAATATTGGATACAACTATTTGAGGGGTCAAATCCCACCGGAACTTGGCCGTCTGGTGCAGTTGGAATATCTCTGGTTGTCCCACAATGCTTTGAGAGGTCAAATCCCACCAGAACTCAGCCGTCTGGTCCAGTTGGAGACTCTCTCGTTGTATGGCATAGATCTGAATGGAAGCATCCCAACTTCTCTCTGGGCAACTGCACTTCACTTGCACAACTGGATATTAGCCACAACAATTTGAGTGCTCCAATCCCATGGGAATTGGGTCGCCTGGTCAGGTTGCAAACACTCCACTTTCACGTCAATAGTATAAGTGCAAGCATTCCAGCTTCGATTAGCAACTGCACTTCACTCCTAAGATTATCAGGTATGGGAAACAAATTGAGTGGTTCAATCCCTTCAGTAATCGGTTGGATAAAACATATATTTTATTGGTTTATCCCACAACTCACTAAGTAGTAACATCCCTCTCACGCTATTCAATTGTTCTCCGCTATATTCCTTGTACCTAGACAATAATGACCTTGTAGGCACCATTCCTAGTATTCCCGACGCCAGTATGTCATTGCAGTTTCTTTCTTTATCAAACAACCATTTAATTGGACCTCTTCCACCTAGCATAGGCCAACTAAATGCTTTAAAGGTTTTCGATATAATAATAATATTTCTGGCAATATACCTAATAGTTTTAGTGGTTTAGTTTCTTTTGAATATTTAGATTTGTGAAAGAATAATTTTCAAGGATCAATTCCTAAAATTATTGGTAATTGTATTTCCTTATCATTTTTTTCTGCTCGTACTAATAATTTTTCTGATATTCTTCCAATATCTTTATCTAATTGCACTAAGCTTAAGTTATTGGATTTGAGGAGAAATAATTTGACAGGACAACTTCCTTCTTACTTCACCTTTTTTGTTGGCTTGGAATTTTTAAACTTTGGGTACAATAATTTCTATGATGACATTCCTGAATGGGTAACAAATTTCACCTATTTGTCTATCTTGGATTTATCCAATAATAAATTCATTGGAAGAATGCCATTACATTTTGAAAGACTTGCAAGATTTGTAAACAAAAATTCATTACCTGGTAGTAATGATTATAATGAAATGCCAGTTGACATCAAAAGAAGTGAAAATACTCTATCATACTTGTCAGATAAAAACACTATATTTGATTTCTTCAGCAATAACCTTATTGGACAAATACCTGCAAGCATAGGAACTTTGAGTGGCTTGCGATTGCTAAATTTATCCGGCAACCAGTTGGAAGGGCCAATCCCATTATCTCTCAATAATATATCTACTCTGGAGCAGTTAGACTTGAGTAAGAATAATCTGAGTGGACACATTCCTGAAGAGCTCTCTAAACTATACAGTTTGGCTGTTCTCGATGTTTCATCTAATGACCTTTGTGGGCCAATCCCTAAAGGAACACAATTTTCCACATTCAGTGCAACATCATTTCAAAGGAATAAATGCTTACATGGGTGTCCTTTAGATTCATGTAATGGAAAGGAAACCCAGGGACAGAAGCTCACAATAATAGTAGCAGTGCCCATATTAAAGTGGGATGGCTGGAGGATCTAGATGACAAGATGTCGTTAATGGCATTGGGAATTGGATTTGGAATTGGAATTTGGGGAGTAGTTGGTGTGTTCATCTTTTGCAAGAGAGCCAAACTATGGGTGTTGGGTCTACCTCCTAACACACCACTACTCTTCTATGGATTGTATCGATTCCCCACATAGAGATCCAAACAATAGTTGTTGGCTCTATTATGTAGTGAATTAAATTGCCAAGTAAATACTAAATAGTACTTTTGATGTATTATCTTCTCACATATAATTTTTTTTTTGCATTTTCAGAATAGCCTTAATTTTATTTATATCTTTTATTATTTTTTATTACAATTAATTAATTTCCAATCAAATAATATATATATATAGATATATAATTAATTTAATTTATCATATATTTCACAATAATTAAAAAATAAATATAACTATTTAACTATATTTTTAGACTTATCTTACTTATCTGAAATATGTTTAAATAAAATTGCTATATTTCTAATAAAATTGTTATATTAAAAATAGCATTTTGGATTTAAAGTCATAATATATAAATATCTTTGGATTTAGAGTGATAACATATAAAAATAATTTAATTTATTATTTATTTTAAGTTAATTTTTTTTTTAATAAGTATGTATTTGATAATTAAGATCGTTTTTTATAGAATGAGATTGATTTTCTGCACTACTATTATAATTATTAAATATATCTTAATATTTTTAACATAAAAACAGAAAAAACTCATAATATTTTTTTATTTATTTATCTAAAAATATAACAAACATATCAAACAACCATATATTCCAAAGACAACAACCTACATGGAATGATGATTTATATTTATTTATCCAAATTTCACATTATTTTTATATTTCTGCTAGTCATAATTTACATGACATGTGAAAAGATAAAGAGGAAGCTGGCAATTGCTATTAGCAAAGTGAGTATTGAAATTATAGTGTTTATTATTTATATAAAGAGTTTAATCAAATTCAAAAAAATTGCATCATTATATAAAATGTGTTTTTTAATGTAAATTTTAATAAATTATTTTTTATTTTATATATATATATATATAAGGGGGAGATTATAATTATCTATTGGGAGTTATATTATGATTCTCTTTCATCTTCAATATCATCTACAAACTCATGAACTGAAATGATTCTCTTAAGAGGAATACAACAAATAATAAGAATATACGGGTCTTTGGGGTGAATACCTTTCAACAAAGCCTCAAAATTAGACAAAATTTTACATTAATTGCAAAAACTAAGGGGAGATTATAGCTATATATTTAGAGCTACATTATGAATTTCTTCCATCTCCAATATCATCTACAAACTCATGAACTAAAATTATTCTTTAAAGAGTAATACAACCAATGCTAAGCATATATGGGTCTTTGGAGGTGAATACCTTCCAAAAAAGCCCCAAAATTAGACAAAAATTGCAGTACATATAACTTACCTCAAAATATAATCCTTGATAATAATATATTTCCTCAAACCCACTAGATTGATACTTGAACATAGAATTCATGTCTTTTGTGTGGAACGCCAAAATCATAGGTTATACATTGGGAGGTTTCATGTGAATAACTTTTTTCTTTAAATACATTTACATTTTTGGCTTTATTATTGTATGATTAATTGTCTTTTATATAAATAAAAAATCTAATGATTACTTATGTGTATTGGTCATGCATCTTTATATTTTTTTTATGGTTGGATAGGTAGAGATATAAACCTATATTAACCCAGCATTGAGATCTAATTAATATTTAGCAAATCTAAGTCCATAATTAATAACAATAGTATGATTGTCTACCACACTGAATGGCATTTGCATGTTTAATGAATGGATAGGTAAAGATCTGGCCCTATTTTCAACCTAGCATTGAGATCCATTACATGTTTGACATGTTTATTTTTAATAATTTGACATTTTTAATTAATATTTTTTTTGTCTCGTAAAGTTATAAATGACAAAAATACCACCACACAATTTAAATAGTCTTAGAAACTGTATTGAATTTAGGTTCAACCAAAGTTGAACAAGATCTTACAAAGGAACACTCCCATAAAATATATTTCATTGTTTGTAATCCTATGATAATTTTATTCTCTTTATTTTTATTTTTATTTTTAAATTATATTTTAAAAAAGAACATTCTTATAAAATATATATCATTTTTTGTAATCCTAGTATGTTGTTATTCTCTCTATTTATATAAAAATGTTTTTAAACTATATTTTAAAGTTTTTTAAAAAATTGGTGATGATGATTATTTGTGATAAGTGATTGCAATGCCTTTATTATTTTAACAAACTTTTTATAGTTGGCTAAAATAAATCTACACCTATTATATAAGATAGAAAATTGAATTGTCTCAAATACAACTAACATCATTATTCCACCTCTTATCATCGTTCACTAAGGCCGTAATTTTATAAACATCTTACGAAATCTCAAAAGGTCGTTTACCTCAGATGACTAAATAGTATTTTCAAACCATTGTCAAGGGGATATGGAAAATTATTAATGTATAATTTTGCAGTGTCATGTTTATTTTCATGTGTTACATGAAATATATATATATACATATATACATACATACATACATATATATATATATATATATATATATATATATATATATATATATATATATATATATATATATATATATATATAACGCACAGGGTGTAGCTCAATTGGTGAGTCTTTGGTTATGAAGTAATATGTAAAGCATGATATTCAAAGTTCAAATCCCCATTGGTTAGATCAACAAAAAATTTGTATATATAGTAATTATATAAAAAAAATAAAAGTATATATTTTAATAAGAATTTAGTTTTAATAGTTTGACATTTTAATTAATAATGTGTTTTTTTGTCTCATCGAGTTTTAAATGAAAACAATACCACCAACCAATATAAATAACCTTAGAAAATGTCATTGAATTGAGATTCAACCAAAGTTGAACAAGATCTTACAAAGGATCATTCCTATAAAATATGCTTCATTGTTTCTCATCTCAGAAATAACATAGTCCATCAATAAAACCTCTTTTTATCAATGCAATTTTGAAGGAAAGAACATGATAATGTCTGTTTTTATTTTCTCTCTATTTTTATACTTTTTAAAATTATATTTTAAAGTTTTTCCAAAGAATGGTGATAAGTGATTGGAATTCCTTTATTATTTTAACATGCCTTATATATATGGTTAAAATAAATCTACACCCATTATAAAAAATATAAAATTGATTCATCTCAACTCCAACTAACATCTCTATTCAACCAAAATTTGTTCAACCATCATTTTTCCAAAAACTGAAACCACCTTATTATTTCCAAATAAAGTGAGATTATTATCCTATTTTGAAGGATATATATTTGTGCAAATGATTAGAAAATGCCTAAATATTAAATAAAGGTCTCTCAATGGAGAGGGATTATGGAAAAATTCTTAGTAATATTAGTTAATATTTTAATGTTTCATTATACACATTCATTTTAGTGTAGATATTAATTTATGATGATTTGTAATGATTTATGTGTCACAATAATAACAATATGGTTGATGTGGAAGTTGGGGAGTGTGAAGAATACAAAATGAATAGGAATGAACAAAAAATATAAAGTCCACAAAGAAACAGAGAGAAAATGGCAACTAAGGAATATCAACAAAAATAGTCACAACAAATGACAAGGGAACAACATCAATAAAAGATGAAAGAACAAATTGAACGACGAAGAGCATATCAAAGAGAATACCGACAAATAAAGGAGCAACAAATGACAACAAAATAACAAGAAGAAAAGATGAAAGAACAAATTGAGCAACAAAGAGCACGTCAAGGAGAAATTAAAACAAAAATTAGAGAGAAAAAAAAAAAAAAAAAAAAAAAGACAACAAATGGCAACATAAAAACAATAAGAAGAGATGCAAGAACAAATTGAATGACAAAAATCACATCGAAGATAATAGAAAAGATGATAGAGAAAAAGAAAGTGAAACAAATGATAATAAAACAATAGCAAGAATTGATGAAAGAACAAATTGAACAACAAAGAGCACATCAAAGAATATCAAAGAGCATATCAAGAAAGAAGATCACAATGAATGACAACAAAACAACAAGAAGATGAGATGAAAGAACAAATCAAATAACAAAGAGCACATCGAATATAATATCAATAGACAACGATGCAACAAGTGACATATAAAGAGTGTGAAGAGCGAAGAATAAAAGAAAATGTAGAATAAAATCATATATAAAAACTAACTTTAAATGATGTATTAGAAATTCCTACATAAAAGTTGTTTAAATGATGTAGAATAAAACACTACGAAAAAAATTGTTTAACAAATATCTATGTCCAAGTTTAGTCTTAAATTCTCAATGATATGGATATCGCACATCGAAAACTTCATGATAGAATTGATCGATTAGCTCAAGTTCAAATGTGTTATGTATGGATGGATTCATATACTAGAATTCATATATTTAAAAAAACTACAATTCCAATATGCATGAGATGGGAAAGAGAATAAACTCATCACAAATTTTCATCTGATAATCATATGAATCTTAGAGAACAATATAAAGTTCTTCAATATCTCAGATAAGTTCAGCAGATCTTGATAGGACATGCAAGTCCAATTTTCTAGGTTATGCATTCAATAGGTGGAAAATACAAATATAGAGGATAGACCATTAGTTTTCCACAAGAGGTTGGAAATGTTGACATGAGATTACCTCGACATATTCAAGACTTGGATTTGATAATTGTTGTCAAAAAAGATAAAGTATTGTGTGCATTGAATTATAAGATTAAGAATTATCCATATTACCATGGAGTTCAAGTTGATGAGAATTCACTTAAAAAATTACTTGAAATTGCAACAAATGTATCACATTTGATTAAATGTGTTACATTTTTAGAGATAGACAATGACATTGAATTTGCAATGTTGGAAGGGGTTCCATAGATTGATGATACATTACATGTCTTACAAACAACTTTTTTTGTAGCAAAATATTCAAATCCAAGACAAGAGATTGATATTATTCAAGATTGTCTAAATAACCCTAATGTAGAGGAATATAACCAGAATCGAGAGTAAGTGCTTAGTTGGCCTGGCATTGACTCATCTCGAATCAATGAGTATAACATCATGGGATTATTCAATATGGAATTTCCAACATCGTTCCAAAATGGTGAAGCAAATTGGTTGCAAGCATGAAAGCGAAATGTCCATCTACATGAGTATGCATAACATCTTCTTCGATATCATGACAACATGTCTGGAAAGAACCCACACTTTATATGCTTTTTACTCAATATTATCATGACACATCATGCCCGGTCCTCATCTACAATTTTTTTAAAGAAGAATATGACAAATCTACCAACAACCATGGAATAATTAAGATAACATTTGCAAAATTTGTTAGAATCATGACTTGGAGAAAGATTAATGCAATTTTGAATTGTATTAAGAGGCACACATGCATATTTGAATAAGTGTCATGATGATTTATTTGAATTGATTCAACAGATTGGGAGTCCTACAATATTCTTTACATTAAGTGCAGCAGGTATGCGATTGCCATATTTGCATAAATAAATGTTGGGTACATGTCTTGTAGATTCATTGGAAGCTGGGAAATGGAGACATAAAAATTTAATTGATAATCATCATATTGTAGCACATTATATGCATTTTAAACATACAATGTTTCGAGATGAAATTTTCAAATGTTTTTGTAAATCTACAAATTATCGGTGTCACTTTGAGTGGCAACATCATGGATCTTTGCATGTGCATGGATTTCTATGGTTAAAAAATGCTCCTAACATAGACACATTAAATTGGGATAATCTTATTCAGTTTATAATTGCAAAAAAATATTTGTATGGATGTGTACATGCAATGAATCCACGTGATCAATGTCAAAGATATAGTTGGGTTAGACTCAATGTCGATGATCATACTTGCTTAAAAGACACAAAAATAAATAAATTAATTAATTAAAAATAAATAAATAAAGAAATCAAACTAAGGGTCTATGATTGATTATGAAGAACTTATTAATTGCATTGAGTGTCACATCACCTAGAATGGGAGATCTTTCCTTTGAAATAACGAAGGAAGATTGTTATATTGATATAAGGCACCATGAGATATATGTGATGAGTCAAAACTTTATGTTGATGAAAAATGAGAAAAGAAGTATGAACCAAGATGAAGAAATAATATAATGAATACAAGCAATTGTGAAATGTTGATTATGTGTAGGGCTAATATAGATCGAAAACTTGTTCTTTTGAAGCATGTCATAGAAAAATATACAACAAAATCTAAAGAAGGATCAGAAGCATTTCATGATATGTTGATGTGTCTCTCTTCTATTAAAAATACAGATGAACTTGCAACACATGCATATAGGAGTCTTTTTTGTAAAACCATTGTTGATAGAGATATAAGTGCACATGAGACAAGTCATTTACTTCTAGAGATCCCTCTTTCTGAATCTAGCCATTGATTTTAGGTTCTAAATGTTTATATGAAGGTTTTCAAAGAAGTACAGGTTGAGACATACAATACTGAAAATGAAAATTCACTTATTGATACATATACCAAGCGACCTACCCACATTGAGCACCATGCATTGATAGATGTGGAAATATCATGATCATATGACAAACATCTTCATGAGGAAAAATGGTGACTATGAAGGAATGAAGCTATTATACGTGTGTTCCTTTGATTTAACTCAATTCCCAATTGAACATATGACAAGTTTGTTAAATTGTGTTGGTTTGAGTTGGTATTAGACAAGTAATTTCATGAGTTTAGGAGATATATTGGTCACACATATGATGAGATAGCACATAATTGAGAAAATATATGATATGAACCATATCATGTTTATCACAATCTAATGACTCCAATTGATCTAGTTGAATCCAATGAGGAAGAAGTTTCAAATCTGCATGGAGATTCTAGAGAGAATGAGTGGGAGATCATGTGTGCAGGATATAAGAATAAATATATACATTACAATGAGTATGAGATGTTAGAGCATATATATTATGATCGTGAGCATAATTGGAACAGAAATTTTGTTGATGTTTCCACTTCCATTTTCACTATTAATTTCTTATCTGAAAAGAGAAAGTTCAATTACATTCACACTAGCCAACATGGAAAGGCTTATTCCTTTGGATGTATTGGGGTTCAACAGAGAAAATCATTTTATATTATCCTTGACCATTACAAATTAGGGGTTGATCCACTGTGTTGGATAACCCAAGCAACTATAGGTGCAATAAATTATAACTTGATTGGAACTATTAAAAATGCACATGAAACCAAGTCTTTTGCTAAGAAGATTCCATTACTCCTTTTAGCTCCTTCAAGGATTGCAACTTTCAACATATATGCAACAACAATTCATTCTACACTTCAGCTACAAATCAAAGGCATAATACCTCTAGAAGAATCATGTTAATTAAATTATAGGAAGAGATTAGGTATATGAAATATATTATGATATATGAAATGAGTTTCATTGGAAGAAATTTTTTAAAAAGCATGGATTCAAGAATTCGATGGGTTTTCCCAAAAAATGGTAACATTCCTTTTGGTGGGAAGTCAATTATATTGGTCGGTGATTTGGAACAATTGATCACTGTTATGGATAAACCTATATATGAATGTGATGATCTTGCAAGAGAATTATGAAACTCATTCACAAAGATTTTGATGCTTAATATTGTGTTTCGACAAGATAGACAAAGCAACTAACAAATACAATTTTGTCATTTGTTGATGAATTTAAGGGATGCAATGCAAACTATGGAAGATTAGAAATTACTTATGACTCATACAAATACATTCTTGGATCTTTCCATAATAGATTCATTCGATAATGAAATACCTTTGATTGTGACAAATGATGATGTACACAATCATAATAAACTTTGTTTATAAATCTAAATTGTCTCATTGTATCCAATGTCATCACAAAAAGGAAAAAAAAGTACATGGAAATAGATGAGGAATAAATCGAAGTTGAGTTACTTATTGCAGTTGGAGCTCACTGATGCTTACATCAAACATATGGACTAATACATGACTCGTAAATGGTGCTCTTGGAATTGTAGAAAAGTTTGTGTATAACCCTAGAGATTCACCCCCAAAACCACCCACATATGTTTTAGTAATATTTGATAAGTCTACGGGAGTACGAAGGCATGAATCATCACCTCAAAAAGTTCTTATTACGCCTATTGAAAAAGGTAAAAGAAAACATTTACCTTTGAAACTTGCTTGGGGATTAAAAATCCATAAGTCACAACTATTGACTTTGGAGAAAGCTACAATTAATATTCAGAAGAAGGAGAGATATGGCATGACATTTCTTGTGATATGTTGAGTTAAAGATATGAATCTTCTATGAATTTAAGCTCCCTTTTCATATAAAATATATGAAAATATGGAAAAATAAGCAAGTGTGACTATGAGAAAAGCAACATATATAGATATATATATATATATATATATATATATATATATATATAAAGTTAAACTAACATAAATCCATCTTAACTCCAGATCTATCAAGCACTAAGAGAGATCAAATTTCTTGAGGTGCAAACCTTTCCTCAAATTTTGAACTCAAAAAAGAGGTTTTCACCTTGAGAGATTTGATCCCTTTAGTTGTGCTTGATAGATCCAGAGTTAACATGGATCTATGCTCACTCATACATATAGGTGAAAAATGTGACGTCGTGCTCCAAACATTCAGTTGTACTATCGTATTTTACTTGTATTTTTTGTAATTTTTTCAAAAAAGCCCCAACATTCATTAGATATTTGATGAACGCAATTTTTTTTGGATATATGGTGGTACATTCATAAAATATTTGATGAAAATTGTGTTCGTTAGATATGCTACAAACATTGAATGTTCATTGGATGTTCGAAGAAAATTCACCTTTTGTGGCATATCTAATGTTTGACCAGGTCAATAATCTATCTATTAGAATACTAACATTTAGTGAAGTCAATATTTTTCCTATTGAAAAAAGTCTCTAGTCAATATTCGTTGGAATTCCAATGAAAAGTGATATATGTATGTATGAATGTATATAATGGTTATTTTTTGCCATAATACAAAAATATTTTTTTTACTAATCACATTACAAATAGTTAAACACTATTGAGGTTTATTTTTGAAGATAATAGTCACTGAAAGTTTGGTGAGGAAAAATGTCACATAACATTCATCCAATAGGACAAGGATACGTGAGATCTGCATTGGAGGATTTGGGCGATCGAAAATGTTATTGCCCTTGTAATAAATGCAAGGGCTATAAAAGGAGGAAAATTTTAATAAAAATAACTAAAAGACATTGTAGAGAGTATGGACACATTGAAGACAAGAATGAATATTGTCCCTTGGTAAGTTATTCATTATATTTCTTTATATTGTAGATTGTTTTTATAAATGTTTATATGTTAAATGTAGAAGAAAAATAACGTGTTATTTTTTTCTTTATTGATATATTCTACGTACACAATAAATTGAGAGTAACTTGAGAAGTAGACATAAGTTGTAGATTTTAATTAGGGTTTAGGGTAGTGTTTAGGGTTTAAGGGGTTTAAGAATTAGGGGTATAGGGTGTAAGGGGTTAATATTTTAGTGGTTTAAGGGTTATAAGGCCATATTAAGGCTCAATGTTTAAAGGGTTAGGGGTTAATAGGTTAGGGTTTAAGGTAGGTTTAGGGGGTTTAGGGCCTAGTGGATCTAGAGGAATCTTAAGATGATGAAATCATAGCATGGAAAGAGATAAATTTCCAAGCATATTAACATTGTATAGATTTTTTATTAGAAATATTAGCTTTATTGAATCTTATTGACTGCTAGGATTCACTCAAGATTTACATCCATTTGAGTTTCAACTTAATTGAAATGATTCCTAATAAATAAAATATCCTCCTTGATAGGTTGGATGTCATTGGCAATGCATATGCTTCCTTTGAACTTTTTCATTCAAATATGAAGTGGAAGGAAGTTCTGCCTTCATAAGGATATGAATCCCTTACTAATGAAAATGAAGTTTTAGATTAAACTCAAGCTTACTAAAAACTTTCAATATTAAGCCAATGAAAATGATCTTATATTATGAAGCAAGATATCCTTTCAAGTTTACTTCCATTTTATGCCATTTTCATTTGAAACTATAGCTTTTTTAATCTTAATGAAAATTTTCCATTGTGTGGTATTTTTCTCATTAAAACAATTAATAAATTAGATTTCCCATTGTTAAGGATTTTTAGGTAAACCCAATTATAGGTGATGTTAACCTAAAATATGTGTAAACTTTTTAAGTCTAATCTTAATCCTTTCGTTCGATGTTCTTCTCCAAACCCTTTGGTCTCCTCTTAGCCATTCTATTTCAATTTATAAAGCTTGTCCAATGGCCAAAATTTCATTATAGGAAAAATATTAAATACATGAAATACTTTTCTAAACACTATGAATAATTTGGAATGGAAAGAGTTCCTTACATTTAGAAAATGGATAGAGATCAATATCGATAAAAAGCATTGGATCCACAAGTAGTAGAAAAACTAATAACAGTAAAACAATAAGAGAGGGTTTGGTAGTCCATAATATATTGTGTTTTTGTAGTTAGTTCTCCATCTCCAACATTTTATGCACGAGTTTCTCAAAAAAATACTTGGAAATTATGACCATCATTTAAAATGAATAAAAAGACAAAGTAGTAACATTTTTTAACATATAATTCTTCTAGTACATCTCTTTCATTCAAATGTACAAGAAAAAGGATGTTCATGTCTTATAGAACCTCAAACTGATACTAATTGTCTAACCATTTGCAAAGAAATTTAAACTAAATTGAAAGTTATTGGTTAAGATTATGTTACTTAATTTTCCAACCATTAAAATGTCAAATGGGAGTCTTAAGCATGCAAGGTGCAAGCACAATATGTGCAAGATCAAAGCTTGACCAACTTATCCTAATTGAAAAATTCTAAAACTCTTTATGAAACCAATTAATCTTCTTCAAGTACTTTAGTGAGATCAATTGGGGCTCAGTTTGACCTTAGGTGACAACGTCGCATGTTACACAGTTACTATGTTTCCATTTCTCACATCAACTTGTGAAAGTGGCTTTGAAAGGGTTTTAGAGGAAGATACACACAAATGGAATTGAAATGAATGTTTGAGTATGTCTAGTTTAATTAAAATAGCATAGATTAGGGCCTTTTGTCAAAGAGTTGGACACTCCTAATCTTTTACAAAACTCAATAATATGCTTGCTCCTCAAATCATTCTTAATCTATGAAAGTGGGACCTATGATGCATTAATGCAACACTAACTTGTATATATCATGCATGCACTACAACCTTTTCCTATTAAGGATGGTCATTCATAGTCTTTTACACATATATTAGTTAGCTTGTCATTAGGTACACATCATGAGCTCATGATAAAACAAAAATTGATAATAGTAAATCAAGTCAAAGATGTACATACAAATTATATACCATTGAAAAAAAGAAAGGAAAGAGTGTACATGCTTAGAAAAGGAATCCCTCCAATGCTCAACTTGTACACCTTAAAACTTAGCAGTTAGATTTACTTATTTAATTAATGGAAAGACCTGTGAGCAATTTTGAAACCGACGTTTCGGACTAGCTAGGTGAGTCCATCATCAGGGTAATGAGATCCGCATTTTGAGAAGAGAGAGTCAAGAAAATGAGAACCTATTAATAGAAGGATGGATAGATAACTTTGGTTTGGAGAGGTCGGCTTGATTTTCATCAATTTATTAATAAATGGATGAAAAAAAAAAAAAAATGTTTTAAATTTTAATTTAATTAATAACTTTAAAACTATATTAAAAATAAAATTTTACCTAAATTAATTTGACCTAAATTGAAAATAAAATTAATTTAAACTAAATTTAAAATAAAATCAATTTAATTAATTAATTAATTTTAAATTTAGTTTAATTAATAAATTTAAAACTATATTAATTAATTAATTAATTGATTAATTAATTAATTAATTTTTAAATTTAGTTTAATTAATAAATTTAAAACTATTTTAAAAATAAAATTAATTCACCTGAATTAATTTGGCCTAAATTAAAAATAAAAATTGATTTAAACTAAATTTAAAATAAAATTAATTTAATTAATTAATTAATTAAATTAATTTTAAATTTAGTTTAAATTTTAATTAATTAATTAATAGAATTTAGTTATTAATTTATGCATATATATATATCTATATATATATATATATATATATATATATATATATATATATATATATATATATATATGACGATGACGATGACGATGGTTAACGTCCGCTGAGACCAAAATCGGACCTAAAAAGACAAATTATTTATTTTGATTTAAGATTTTATTCCTATGCTCAAAAAGCTTGGAGAGAAGCCTCCCGAGTTCACTATAATTTTGGCATTGTAAAAGGCTAGGAAGGTCAGTATTGTAACAAAGGTTGTGAAATTGAGATCTAATGTGGTTGTATGCAGGGCACTCTAAGAGGAAGTGGTTTTCATCCTCGATGCTCCTATTCTCACAAATATGGCAGATCCTTTCCATCCATGGCGTTTTAGGAACTACCCAACGGCCAGTTTCACTATGGAGCTCATGAGAATTCGTTCTAATCTTTGCTATATTAATTTTCTTCTTTGAGCTAGTTAAAATAGAGAGATACTTTTGATCTTCAAGGGTGGGGTTGATGACCTTCTTATAATAACTTAATTTTCTTTTAGACGCTAAATCTTTCTCACACCACAATTTTTCTTTGAACTTAGAAGTAACAATATCTTTAATGTTATTTATGTTTTGCAAAGCATCATTCTCATTGATCTCCCAATAGTTTAACCAGGCCCTTGTGTCCTTATGCCATCCTCGGTTAAGCCTTAGGTGGTTTTGGCTGGAATTTAGAGCTAGCTTAGGAAGTCTATGATTGTCTATGTTATTGAGCTTGTGCTTGTACAACAGAAACCTGAGCATAGCTAGGCTCTCAATAGGAGAAAGACCTGCTTCTATAAGGAGAATAGGATAGGGTGTATTACTTTTAATTTTCAGGTTATAAATTATAAAACGCTTCTGGATTTGCTCAATCTTTCTCCATGATTCTCTGGAGATGCTGCAGCCCCAAACTTCACAGCCATATAAGATAACAGGAGTGACTAAAGTTTCAAAGAGGAGCTTCTTTTTATCCCACATTACGAGGTTTGTTGTTTTACAATTATTTTCAAGACCAAAATAAGCTTTCCATCCCCCATTGATCCTTTTCTCAATGCTATGGTTCCAGTTGAGCTTGTGATGGATATCAATTCCTAGGTACTTGTAAGAATACACTTCCTCCAAGTTATTATTGTCATACATAAAATTAGCGCAAGTGTCCTTCTTGGATTTGATAATCATAACTTTTGTTTTGTCAGTGTTAACAGTCATACCCATGGTAGAGCAGAAATCCTTAAGAAGTTTGAGTTGCTTATCAAGATCAGAAGGGCACCTTGCCAAAAGAACAATATCATCAGCATAGAGAAGAAGGATAACGACTATCCCAGCTAAGATTGTGCCACCACATCCTGCTTCTTCTAAATAACCTTCGAGCTTATCGATGTAAATGCCAAATAGGGTAGGGGAGAGGGGGCAACCTTGTTTAACTCCGATGTTACACTTAATATCTTTTGACCACCCCTCATTGTTCTTTAGCTTGGCAATTACATTCTCGTATAGCCTTATAGCAGCAGCTCTCAACTCAAGAGGAACATTTAGCTCTTCTAACCTATTCCAAAGGTTGTATCTAGGAACCGTATCGAAAGCCTTTCTAAAGTCTACAAAGCAGCAAAATAAATTGGATTTATCATTACGACATTCCTCCGCAATGATCCTAAGCGTAACAAGGTGGTCTGTTGTTGAGTGATGCCTTCTGAAACCTGCTTGGCCTTTAGCCCGCTTACCTTCACTTTCAAGCCATATGCTTAACTTTTTTTCCAGAATACTACCATACAACTTGGCTAAGAGAGGGCTGATCATAATTGTCCGATAATTAGAGGGGTTATTTGTATCTCCACTTTTAAAAATAGGGATAATGAGGCTCTCAGTCCAAGGTTTAGGGAACCCTTGCTTAACAGCTTGATTGAAAAGCTTAATATATATAAGTTAATTTTAATTTATTTAATTTTTGAGCTGTAAATGCTGTCTTAAGGGAGAATTTGTATAAATTAAAGTTACTTTATTTTGTTTAGCAAGGGTTTCCAGGTATTACTTAGTTTAAGTCCATCATCCCTATTCATATTATTAGAAGATTTTTCAATTTCTATTGCCTCTTTAATTCTTCTTTTTAAATAGTGGTCTTCCTTGTGGATTAATTTAGCTTGTTCCATGCATATATAGTGAGAGGAGGAACAAGCATGCTCTGCAAGACCTGATTTATCAGACCTATTTCTAGTAATATCACTAATGTGCTCTTTTAATCTTACTCCAAAGGATCTCCCTGTTTCCCCTATATAAACTTTATCGCACGAACAGGGAATCGAATAAATGCCTTTGTGACTTTTTGGGTCAATTGCATCTTTTGCAGATTCAAGCATGTTTTTTATGGTGTTAGGGGGGGTGAAAGCTACCATAATGTTATGCTTAGCGAGAACTTTGGCAATTTTATCAGTGGTTCCTTTGATATAGGGAAGGGATACTCTAGGGTTATCAAATGATTTCTTTTTGTTTTGTTTATTGGTTAAGGAATTTTTGATAATTTTTCTGATGGTGTGATGTTGATAGCCATTGTTTACAAAAACTTCATGGAGATGGATAAGTTCTTCCTCTAGATGTTGTGGGTCTGAGATTCTAGAGGCTCTGGAGGTTAGGGTTTTGATGACACCCATTTTTTGCTTAGGATGGTGGTGGGAGTTTGCATGAAGATATTTGTCAGTGTGCATTTGCTTCCTGAAGACCTGGTGGCTTAGCTTGCCATCTTTCTTGGTGAGGAGGACATCTAAGAAGGGGAGCTCGTTGTCTTGCTCAATTTCAATGGTGAATTTTATGTGTTGGGAGAGGTTATTTATATGGGATAAGAATTCCTTGAGCCTATCCAAGCCATGGCTCCATTTAGCAAAGATATCATCTACAAAACGCTTCCATTCTTCAGGGGTAAAGGGGAAAGACCTAAGGGCCATTTGCTCAAAGTGTTCCATGTAAAGATTGGCAATCAATGGGGATAATGGGGAGCCCATTGCAACACCATGGGTTTGCTCATAAATTTTACCTTTAAAACTGAAGTATGAAGATTTAAGGCAAATGCTTATAAGTTCCATTGTTTCTAAGTCTGTAATGTTCTTTAATACTTCTAAGGCTTCATCTACTCGAATCATGGTGTAGAGAGACACTACGTCAAAGCTAACCATTAGGTCATTGTCATTAAATTCTAGGTTTTTGATCCATTCTATGAAGGAAGAGGAATCTTTGATGTACGAGGGAGTGTTCCCAGCTAAAGGTCTGAGTTTGCTTGCTAGATATTTAGCTAACCAATAAGTGGGGGATCCTATAGTGTTCACTATAGGTCTTAATGGAACGCCAGATTTATGGATTTTTGGCACTCCATAAATTCTAGGGATGATGGCATTATTAGGAATTAATTTTTTCTTAATGGAGGTATCAAGGGAGGAGTTTTTAATTTTGTCACTTACTTGGCGAAGAATTTTGCTGCTAGGGTCTTTGTTTAAAACTCTATAACAGCCACTGTTTACTAAGTGTTCTTCCATTTTATGCTCATAGTCAGTCCTATTCATGATGACAGTGGCATTACCTTTGTCGGCTTTTAAGATTATAATGTTTTTGTTATTTTTGATGTTTTTTAGGGCTATGGCTTCTTCTTTGGATATGTTGCTGGGGGGAGGTCTGGCATTTCTAAGTATTCTGGAAACATCTTGCCTTATTTCCTCAGCTTTGTTTTGGTCATTGTTTTTTATACTGACTTCAATGTTACTTATGATGTCATATATAGGAATTTTGGATGGGGATACTGCAAAGTTTAAACCTTTTTCAAGAAGCAGTTTTAGGTTGTCATCTAACACTAGTTGAGAGAGGTTTACTACTGTCGAATTTTTGCTGAGGAGGTGAAGAGAATTAGAGGAGTTATTACTTTGGCCACAGTCCACTGTGTGAAAGGCTTTCTTATTTAGCTGAGACGAGTTAATAGAAAGGGCGCTGGAATTGTAATGGGTGGCTACCTCTTTTACTGTTCCAACCGACTCCAACGATTCTTTGTTGGGCGTATGTTCAATTTTATGCTGCGTGGAGACCTGATCATAAACGTGGTCTATATGTGCTAGATCTTCAGATTGTGAGGATGTTTGACCTGCGTGCTCGTGCGTAGGGATCATACTTTCAATCTGCGCAGGTACGTGGTCCATCTGTGTAAGATTACGATGCTTCTGCGTACCTGATACTTTAAACTGCGTGCCTGAAACTTTGAACTGTGTTGCAGGTTGACCAGCGTATTCCTCTTTAGAGTTCAGACCATCCACCTGTGTAGGAGGGTTAATAAGCTTCTGCGTATTTCTGTAGGAGGGATTACTGCTCAGGCTTATATTTATGTTTGGACCCAACACTTTGCTAGATGTGTTAATATTGGGAAGAGCGCAAGGCACTTGTTGATATAAAGGGGAATGAACAGAATTGTTACTGGGGTTGAAGTTTCTCAGCGAGTTTAGTTTTTTGGTCTTATTGGCTAGAGTAAAATTGAGAAATTTCTCAGCTTTGCCGTAAGTGAGGGCGTCTAGATTTCGCCAGAGATCAGAGCTAAGAGTTGAAGACAGTAAGAGGTGTAAACCTAGAAGATTTTTAGAGGTTTTAATTAACTGAAATCTGGCAAATTTAATTTCATGTTTTATGAGGGTTTTGCTAAGATTATTAAAAAGAGAAATGTTACAACCACGATTAAGAGGATGGCTGCATTTGGCGAACTTAGGGGTGAGGTTTTCATCTCTGCATTGCTTTAGAAATATGAGATTGGATAGGATTCTGGCTCTTGACATTTTCATTTTCTCAAAACTAAGAGCATTGTTCTACATGTCCCTTCCATGGTGGGACTTAATGGTGTTGAAGAGAGATTCCATACAGGTTGGTCGAGTATTTAATTAATGGAAAGACCTGTGAGCAATTTTGAAACCGACGTTTCGGACTAGCTAGGTGAGTCCATCATCAGGGTAATAAGATCCGCATTTTGAGAAGAGAGAGTCAAGAAAATGAGAACCTATTAATAGAAGGATGGATAGATAACTTTGGTTTGGAGAGGTCGGCTTGATTTTCATCAATTTATTAATAAATAGATTAAAATTTTTTTTTTTATTTTGTTTTTAATTTTAATTTAATTAATAACTTTAAAACTATATTAAAAATAAAATTTTACCTAAATTAATTTGACCTAAATTGAAAATAAAATTAATTTAAACTAAATTTAAAATAAAATCAATTTAATTAATTAATTAATTAATTAATTAAATTAAATTTAAATTTAATTTAATTAATAAATTTAAAACTATATTAATTAATTAATTAATTAATTGATTAATTAATTAATTAATTTTTAAATTTAGTTTAATTAATAAATTTAAAACTATTTTAAAAATAAAATTAATTCACCTGAATTAATTTGGCCAAAATTAAAAATAAAAATTGATTTAAACTAAATTTAAAATAAAATTAATTTAATTAATTAATTAAATTAATTTTAAATTTAGTTTAAATTTTTTTAATTAATTAATAAGTAGAATTTAGTTATTAATTTATGCATATATATATATATATATATATATATATATATAAAAGTTAATTTTAATTTATTTAATTTTTGAGCTGTAAATGCTGTCTTAAGGGAGAATTTGTATAAATTAAAGTTACTTTATTTTGTTTAGCAAGGGTTTCCAGGTATTACTTAGTTTAAGTTCATCATCCCTATTCATATTATTAGAAGATTTTTCAATTTCTATTGCCTCTTTAATTCTTCTTTTTAAATAGTGGTCTTCCTTGTGGATTAATTTAGCTTGTTCCATGCATATATAGTGAGAGGAGGAACAAGCATGCTCTGCAAGACCTGATTTATCAGACCTATTTCTAGTAATATCACTAATGTGCTCTTTTAATCTTACTCCAAAGGATCTCCCTGTTTCCCCTATATATCAATGAAAATAAATAATTCAAACCATCCACGCAAGTTTGATATCTCCAAGTTCCAAATCTGAAAATATTATTAATAAAAAGACCTGTCTTTTTCCCTTAAATTCTTGGGTATTTATATAAGTTTAAAACTAATAACATGAGACTTATAAAAACTAACAATAAGAAACTATTATTGGCTCTATATAGGTTGAGTTCAATCTTCAAGATACACAAAAATGGGGAAAAGTCCCAAGAAATCTGAATTAATTATTACTTTTACCCAAAATTAGGGGATTTTCTTGTAAAGTAACTAAGTTGACCAAGCTTTGACTTGGCACACGTGGAGAATATTTTTGTTGATTGATAGGTATTTCACCATAATTATACATCAAGGAATATGTTCCATATCTCAGAATTGATCTAAGTGTCCAATACACATGTCAACAAATATGCATTTAATAGAAGTAACAACTTCCTGTAATTTTTCTGTTAAAAAATTATTTCTAATGCCTAATTTTTGTCAAAATTATAAGAAATAAAAGAAATGATAAAATATTTTTTTACTTCGCACTTTTGGGCTAAAATAATAATGAAATGGATGATATGGAATGAAAAATGGAGAAAGTAAAGAGAAATTAAAACTAATGTTGTATTGGAATGGGTATCAAAACGATAACCAACATCTCCCCCATGTTGGGTTGTGTTATATTCTTTCCATGACTAGCCCACATAGTTAACTCGGGGGGTTAGAGGGGGGCCAGAGCCCCCCCACTTCGTTGTGCCGATTGCGTAGCGAGGGGGGTCACAGGGGGTTTGAGGGGTGTAGGTAGCCCCCTTCTATGGGGTCCAGGGCAGCGCCTCAGAAAATTTTGTTTATGGACCCTATATTAGGTTGGGTGTACCTACCTATGGTTTTTTGCATGATTTTCGCACATGCTTTTGGATGTGATGGTTTTCGGTCCATGGTTTCGGACGTGATGGTTTTTCGGTCCATGGTATCGTATGCTTCAGCATGTATAAATATGTGTTGTAACATTGAAAGGAACATAATGAAAAATCAAGTTGGTAGTCCCAGTTTTGGGATCCAGGGAAAAATATCTGTGTATATGTGTTTAATGTGTTATGTTCTCGCATTGTTTATTTTCTATGTTTTAGAATTCGTATGCAGGTAATTTCTGTACAGGGTTAAAACCTACATTTGGTATCAGAGCTGTTTTGGCTTCAAGGGGATGTCTTTGTTGCTGAGGGATTTCGCTCGGGCTTGTGTTAGACCTTGTTCAGTGGGAGATCTGCGGGATCGATTCTGGTGGTGAATGAAGATGGCGAGCAGTGGAAAGATAGAGATCGAGAAATTTAATGGTCAGAGTTTTGAGTTATGGAAACTCAAGATGGAGGATCTATTAGTGGATAAAGATCAGTGGGTCGCGGTCGATCTAGGTACTAAACCAACGGGAGTGTCCAATGAAGAATGGAAGAAGTTGGATCAGAAGGCTAAGAGCACAATACGATTATGTGTCTCAGATTCAGTATTGTTGAATGTATCAGGGGAAGCTACGGTGAAGGCTTTGTGGGACAAGTTAGGGACTTTGTACCCATCTAAGAAGCCTAAGTGGCTTGAAATGATACAATTAGAAAGCAGTATGGTGGATAGAAATTTTGAAAGAAGGATTACTAGATCCCAAATTTCTCTAATAAATTATGCACTTATGGCATAGGTAATTAAAATGGATGAACCGCATGATTATGCAGAAGCATCAAGAAATAATCAATGGAATGAAGCTATGGAAGAAAAATTGAATGCCTTGGTGACAAATGATGCATAGGACTTAGTAAATTTACTAAAGGTAAAATATTGAATTGACACTACATGGGTTTATAAAACCAAGTATAAATATGATGGCACAACTGATAAGTATAAGAGTTGTTTAGTTGCAAAGTGATATATACATAAAGAAGACATTGATTACATTGAGACTCTGCTGTAGAAAAATTGGATACAATCAGGATGGTTCTTGCATTAGTGTCATAATATAAATGGCCCATATTTCAGATGGATGTTAAATAAACTTTTCTAAATGGTTATGTGGATGAAGAAATTTATGTGGAGTAGCCCGAGGATTTTGAAGTGCCAGGAAAAGAAGATTATGTTTATAAGTCAAAGAAGGACTTATACCAAGGGCATGTCATTCCAGAATTGATAAGTATTTTTAGGATCATGGCTTAGCTAAAAGTTTATCTGATCCCAATCTCTATATATTTCACTTAGGACTAGACATTGTGGTAGTTATCTTATATGTTGATAATCTGATCTACATAGAGAACAATGATGAATTATTTCAAAATTTTAGGTCGCATATGATTGATGGGTTTGAGATGACAGATCTTGGTGAGTTGCATTATTTCTTGGGTATTGAAGTTTGGTAGAAGGAGGATGGTATTTTCACATGCTAAGTATATTTGGGACATTTCGAAGATGTTCAGAATGTTGTGGTGCAAGCTAGCAGTAACTCCTTTGGAAGTTGGGTTGAAGTTATATGGACATGATGACTTTAGTTCAATTGATGTTACTTTGTAGTGTCAATTGGTTGGAAGTTTGATCTACTTAACTACAACTCAACCAAATATTTCTTTTGTGGTTAGTATGGTATTAATAATTATGGCAGAACCCAATGAATTGCATTGGAAAGTAACAAAGAGGATTTCAAGATATTTGCGTGGAACAATTGGATATGGTTTGGTATATAGATCTATAGAAGATTTCAAGTTGATTGGTTATACTGATTCAGATAAGGTTGGATGCATGGATGATAGGAAATCAACTTGAGGGTATTGTTTTAGTATGGGTTCAACAACAGTTGCTTGGAGTACTAACAAGAAACCCACAATTTCGCTCTCCATAGTAGAAGCAGAGTATAAAGCGGAAACAACAACAACATGTGAAGCAGTTTAGTTTGCAAGAATTTTAGAGGATCTACATGAGCAACAAGAGTAATCCATTCAGTTGATATGTAATAATCAAAGTGTTATTCAAATGACCAAGGATCTAGTTTTTCATAAGAATACCAAGCATGTAGATATTCAATATCATTTTTTTCGGGATTTAGTTCAACATGGAGTGATCGAGATTGAGTACTATAGAACAGATGAACATGTCATTGATATATTCACCAAATAATTATCTAAGGAAAAGTTATTCATGACCACTAGTGTGTAACTAGTGTATAACTTATTCATGACTAAGATAGAGGCGTATACTTAATCGATTAAAAATTTCACGGGTGTGTAACTTATTCAATGAGGAAAGTCAGAGGTGTATACTTATTCGATCAACAAAGCCACTGGTATATACTTATTCAATGCCAATATTCAAGTGTGACTTCTCTATTCAATCTTAGTGTTTCTTTGAGAAAATATTACTCTATTGCAAAAGATAAAGTTGGAAGCTTCAAATAGGGAATTTAGATAAGTAGAACACGTCACCAACATTGAGATACTAATGAAAGTTAAGGAAAAATACCTTGGTTGGAGACAAACGTATGATAAAATTATAAACCTTTAATAAACATACAGAAGGTTGTGAGTTCGAATCTAGTGATGTCACTGTATCCCAATATTTTATATGAATAAAATATTGACCACAACACACACATCGTTCCAATCACGTCACTTTGATCGATAGTCAAACGAAGGTCTTCAATTGGGTTCCAAACACATCACTTTGATCGATGGTCAATTGAGAAGGGGTTATGTGGTAGAGTACAAAATATCCATCTATCGGTTGTTTTATGTGAAGAACAATGTAAACTTTGAAACAAGAACCGATACAATTACCTATTTCGTTGAGGTAGCAAAACAATCAACCAATTTTGAAAAGTGGTGATGCAGAATATATATATATATATATATATATATATATATATATATAGATATAGATATAGATATATATATATATATTTTCGGAGCATATTTTTGATACTTTAAATTTTCTTATGTATCAAATATAAATATTTGTTTTTAAATGTATGCAACATCAATCTCTTTTTTAGAGGACTTATTTTTGACACTTTATATTTTCTAATGTAATAACTATAGATATTTTTTTTTAATGTTACATTTTTTTACACTTTAATTTTTTTTATGTCCAATTGTTTTTTAAATGTTAATTACTTAACAAATTTTCTAATTGTCTTATTTCTTTTTTAATGTTGATTACTTATATGCATTTAAATTTAGTAATTAAAATCTACTTTACTTATAAATTATTTTGATTTCAACTTCACAAACATATTAATTGTAATATAATTTTTTTAATGGTTATGAGGAGGAGTTTTGCTGAAATTTTGTTAAACAGAACAGTGTCAGAAATTATATATTAAATTTATGTAGAAAGAGTTTAGTTAAAAAATTCTGGAAGAGAATATTGTCAAGAATTATACATTTCTCTTAAAAAAAAAATCAACAACATAATTGACTATAGAAATCTCAGATTACTTTTCACTTTTTATTATTAAAAAACAAATAAACTTATTTTACATAAATAACTTCATTCTCAATAAATTCTTATTCTGGTTTAAATCGTTTAAGTCTTCATTCTCAAGAATTTATTCTGGTTCAAATCGTTTAAGTCTTCATTCTCAAGAAATTTAAGGTGTTTCTTATTCTGGTTTAATTCGTTTAAGTCTTCATTCTAAAGAAATTTAAGATGTATTCTTAGTCAGTGTATAGCATTCCATTTTTTATTATTATAATATTTCATGTTAAAAGTATTATATATTTTATATATAAAATTAGAATTATTATTATTATTTAATTATTAATTATTTATGATAATTATTATTAAAAAATTATTATAATAATTTATATATTAAATCAGAATTATTAATAACATTGTATTATATGATAAAATTATTTTTGAAAATAAATATGGTCATCTGACCGTAAGGAAAATCTGGACAAGGAAAAAATGACCATGATTAATTGGTGGAAGTACACATCCTTAGCAACAATCATAAAACAAGTCCACTCTTCCAAACATGAAGAATAAAATTGACCAAGTTGATTTAATTAAATTCATTTTTAGAGGACAGCGGGGACATTTGGAATTAAAGCTAAGGTTAGTATGGGATCAATTTATTTAAATTGATATGTAGTTTCTTGGAAAATATATCAACCATCTATTTAACTTAGTGCAAGCCGAGATTAAAAAATTTGGTCCCTCTTAGTGAAAATATCAAAGACATCCTTAAAATCACATTGATTTACGAACCTATTGGAAGATCAAACTAGTTATATTTTTTGATTTGCTCTCAGAAAACAAATTGGGACTCAAATCGTTTGAATAGATTATTTTTATAAAAAAAGTTCTGAAATATTACTTAAGCCGTAGTCTAATAATTATATTTTTATTCTTTTGTTTTAAAAGTTATCAAAATTTCAGTTATATTTTGAAAAAATCTCTCAAGGATTTATGTAAATCTAAGTAAAAGCTGCCAAAATTCATAATTTTAGGTGGTCTAGAAGTTTTTCATGGTGCTGAATCCATTTCCACCATCAAAAACATGATTCAAAAACTGTCTTTACAAGATTTTTTGAACTTTTTTTGCATTCCGGTCACTTTTGGCCGTCCCGGCAATTCCTCCACTTCCTTAGACTACTATTACTTAATATACTCACTGTATTCACTCAAAACCAATATAGCTTCACAAATTTTACAAGTTGCAGTTTCTGCTATATTCTCCAAAAAAAAAATTCACAAATTTAGTGCCAAAAGTTTAGAAGATAGTTAACCAAAATTATACATAACAATCGGTGTAAGGATCAATAGAGATCCAACCGAGAAATCAAATTTCTTTAGGTGCAAACTTATTTTAGAGTGAAAAAAACCGAGAAATCAAATTTCTTTAGGTGCAAACTTATTTTAGAGTGAAAAAAAACAATGTTCAATTTTTCGTTGTTTAAATTGTATTATTGAATGATATATATTTTTAAGTATGTCAATAATAGTTTATATTAAAATATTTTATTCATAATTTATATTAGATATTTTATTATATACAGCATTTCAATATTTTGATATTCAAATAAGTTGATTAACATAAATCTTCAAATAATTTATTTAAATAACTTGAAATATTTTTGAAAAGTATAAGATTTAAACTTCTTATTTACATATTTTTTTATTTTTAATTACTTTACATGAAATTATATTAAGTCAAATAGACCATTAATTAAACATGCATAACATATTTTTTATTTTTATTTTTTATTATAGTGATAATGCTTTTCTATTTAAAGAGAGTTTTATTTTTTTTAAGAAAGATATATTTTTTTTTAAATGGGAGGGGCTAGTTCCATTTAGAAGCATTATGGGCCCTCTTTTTTACATATATATTACATATGCGTGTCAGATCACTGACAGCAGTCACATCGAAGCTTTAATCGGGATCATCTCCATGGATCAACATACGCTGCAGTGGCAGCTCCGCAGGAGTCAGATCACTGACAGCAGTCACATCGAAGCTTTACGCGATCATCTCCATGGATCAACATACGCTGCAGCCGCAGCTCCGCAGGAATCAAAACCAGCCTAGGCGTACAAACCAACCCTTCCGACCGCCACATTAAGTAAGATGCCAATTAAATAGAAACATACTTACACATTACTTTTACATTACACTGTAGAATGAAATTCAAACCCAAAAAGAAAAAACTTTAATATCAAAAATTTACACTTGAGAAGTGCAAATACAAAATATTTCAGAGAAGCAATAATTTGTCAAAGCAACCAAACTCGTATATCAAATTTATAGCTGAAAATTGTGGGAACAAGTTCAAAGGACAGCCGGAATGAAGTCGAAATCTTACTGATAGCAATCTTAATGCAATAAAAATTTTATAGTCTTAAAAATTCTGAAGATCCTAAAGAAACTGGTATGTGTTATTGGGGTTACTAAATTGTTAATGTGACTTATTCAAAATTGTCCATGATCACATGTCATTGTTTGCTAGGTAATATGTCAATGTTTGATAGGTCGTTGACAGAAAGACATTTTTTTTTAAATCTTTACCATGAAAAAAGACATCTGGTGTTAATATATAGAATATAAAATTCACATAAATCTGATAAAATTTTATAGTATAAATAGTTTATAATAATTGATATATATTCAGCCGTGAGAACAGGTATTGTTATCTGTTATTAAAAAAATCATGTTATTTGAAATTAGGGTGATGGTATCTAAGAACGCAGGCATGTGGTTAACTTTTTTTTAGTTAAAAGAAAACAAGCTAAATATAAAATTTATTAAATTTGGAGAAAATTTTATAGTATAAATAATTTTATAACAATTGATATATATTTTTTAAATAATTCAAAAATTATTATAACTCAGTTGTTAAATCAAAAGTAGAGACAGTGATTACTATCCATAATTTTAAAAAAAATCAAATCAGCTAAAATTATTATGATGGTCCATAAAAATGGAAGCATCCTAGAAACATTTCTCTAAAATCCAAAGAAAATAAGCTAGAACAAAAACAATTTTAAAGCATACTCTAAACCCAATAATAATAATCAACATACATTTTATATATCCATATTATATATAAAGCTCCGTCATAGTCATATTCTTACTAAATTGCCAATCCATTACTCCGCTGCTTCGTCTGATTAGCCATCGTACATTGATATACAATATTGCAATCTGAAGTTAATTCATCAGCGCCATACCGGCCTTGGTTCGAGAGAAACGCTGTAGTGTAAAGAGGTCACAATTTTGTCTGCAAAATAATGGAAATTTTGGTAGGATTTTGATCAATTGGGTAGAAAATTTTGGCAATCCTGGTTACACTTGCCAAACTTGAGGATTTTGGGTGGCCCAAAAATTCTTGATGGGTGTTGAATCCATTTCCACCATTAAAAACAATTCAAACACTCTTGGGATTAGATTTCTTCAAATTATTTTCATAAAATTCCTATTAAAATTATAGACAAAGCAGTTGCCATTTTCACTACTGAAAATAAATAGCCCTGCTAATGGACCTTAAATGAGCCGAAGTTGTATATATCCATCGTTGGATTTTCGCAAACAAATTATCCCAGAGTAATCATATACATACAGCCCCACTCATTTAATACCCATTTTCATCCCTAAATAACCCAATAAATCATTAATTACTCTATCTCAATCACTAATGAATCATTAAATTCCCTATCTCAATCACTCGTGTTATGGGATTCGGGTTTGGTGTGATTTAAATGAAAGAATGGACGTAGGATTATGCAAATCTTCTGACACTCGCAGCAGTGTTATGGAATCTTGGGACTGTTGTGATTTCCGGTGGAAATATGGACGCAGGATTTAAGCAAATCCGCTGACATTCACAACAGTGAGAGTTACGTCTGTACAGTCTTCAAAAATTCTCTTGTTCGCCGCTGTTGTACAGGTATTTAAGACGCCCGCAGGCATCCAGGCTTCCACGGATAGAATTTGGCAACAAATAATTGGTTTGTCAGGGGAGTTGTATATGTTTAAAAAATGCAAAATGCAGTTGTTTATCCAATTGTTTTTTTCTGAAAATCATGGAAATTTTAATAAAATCAGGTCAAGAGGATTTTTTAAATTCAAGTTATAGCGGTCAGATTTTAAGGTTTTGGATACCCCAGAAGTTTTTGATGGTGTTGAATCTATTTCCACCATCAAAAACATGATTCAAACACTGCTGGTGCAAGTTTTTTTGGAATTTTTTCGCTACTTTTGATCGTCCAGGCAATTTTTCAGCCTCGTAAACACTTCCTTAAAAAATTACAAAACCTTTAAAATTTTGTCATGAAACCATGAAAAAAATGTGAAAACCACAAATAAATTTGTTTTGAAATTCCAACCCTGATAAGAGTTAAATATTACTAATATGAAATCTTCAAAACTTTCCACGACCACATGTCAATGTTTGATAAGTCGTGGACAAAAAAACTTAAAATACCACTTTTTACCTGGTCTTCAGAGATTGTCTTGTGGCCCATTGTTTTGTAGAGTGGTTTACCATTTTAAAATTTGTTTGCCTGAGCATTGATGCTCTTATATTGTTTTGTAGAGTGGTTTACCATTTTAAAGTTTGTTTGCCTGAGCATTGATGCTCTTATATATTCTTTTGACTTGTATATTTGTTTGCCTGAGCATTGATGCTCTTATATTCTTTAAACTTAAAATACCACCTTTTTTCACATAACCATTAAACCATATCTTCATAACTTCCGTTTAAATCTGTGTTTCATATTTTCGGAAAAACCAAGTTTAACGTTCTTTTTTTGTTGGGTGTGATTGTCAATTTGTAGATTTAGAAGGGCTAAAAAATAATAATTAAAATGTTTTGTAAATATTTTTTTAAATAAATGTCTTTATATTAATTTAGAAAAAAATGAAAATAAAAAAAAAAAACATTTTTTTTATATTGTTTATATTTCTAATTTTCTTGATTTATTAGGCCAACCCAATTATAAGGAGTGCTTCTTTTTCTTATTTTTTTTTTACAGAAACAAAAATTTGAAAAATCACAATTAGATTTTTTTTCTTCTTCCCATTAAACATTAATCATCATTGCCATTATTTACCTAAATATAATGATGAAAAAATATACCCTTTATGATTGTAAAAATAAAATATAATTTTATTTGAATTTTGAGAAGTATTTCTTAAGATGATTTAAGTGTCTTTAAAAACGTGCTTTTAGGATTAAAAAAATTTAAGACAAAATCTGTTAATGTGCTTCGCAAATGATTTTTATATGTTCACACAAATTATTTTACCATGGTTTTTCACCTTGGGATAGTGATGAAAAAATGTGGTCTAATGGTTAAATAAAACATGTGAAAGTTACGTCCCTGCTAGACGGGTGGGTCTTGCAGTCAAGCTCCCTTCTGCCTTTGCACTCGAGGGCCGATTTCCGTCCGGCCAGAGGAAACCTTTGCACGCTTCCTCTTAAATTGGAGCATATGTAGAACCTCTCATGATTCCCACGACCCTACTGCTCGGTCCATTTGATTTTTATTTTTATTTTAGTCTATTTTATTTTGAATTTTTGAATTTTTGAATTTAAAAATACAAAACAAAATAGACTAAAATCAAATCAAAATCAAAATTAAATGTTTTGATTTTGATTCTCACGTTCACATGTTTTATTTAACTATTGGGAATTTACCATTTTACAGTTTCATCTTTGAGATTTATATATTTCGGTCAGTTAATCTTCCCGTGATCTTGATGATGAACCTAGATTTAGGTTCGAAACATGTCGACCCTTTATTTTCAATATAATTTCATGAATCACAGAAACGTAAAGTCTGAAAAAATTATATGATGTTTTGTATTTTAATAGAAATCTTGTACTTTGAAATCTAATAATATTTTATTACTAATTTTAGTTTTGCAACTTTTAAAAGAAAAGCATGGTTAATGTTGAGTATTTCGTTTATAACTTTTAATTTTGTTAAAGGAATAACAAATTGTAAATTTATTATAATTCTACTTGATATAAAAATTTCATCAATGTTACTTATATGAAATTGCATTATATTGATTATAATTTTGAGATTTATATTTATAAGATTTATTATATTGATAAGTGTTTATTTTGGAGTAGAATTTTTAAAATTATAATTTAATTATTAATAATTAATAAGTGGATGATGTTTATGGGATGATTAGGTTTTTGTTAAAGCACTCTTTGATGTGAAGTTACTTATTTAATTTCGGGGATCTATCGAGTAATATATTGGACATGATGAAGATGTAGAACCACCAATCTTACAAAAAGAAATTAATAGGTGGATGATAGGGATTTAACCATATGAAATATTCATGGAATAATTTTAATAATAGCAATAGATAAAAGTTAAGATTTATTTTAGTAGAAGTAGTTATGTCTTTTTCCTTTTTAATTTAATTAAACTAGTATAGATCCATCTTAACCAGGTATCTATCAAGGGATAGAAGGATCAAATATATGGAGGTGCAAACCTATTTTAAAATATAAAACTTGAAAAATATTAAAGATTTTATATATATATATATATATATATGAATGCATTGTGTAGAATATATAACTTAAACTTACAACAAAATTGACCAAAACATATATCTGAAAAAGGCTCAAAACAAGACTCATCAATAAATATATGTGAAAAAAAAAGGCTCAAAATGTATAATAGTATCACTACTTGAAATGTTTTAATCACAAGTACAAATCCAACTTTATTAGATCCATCTCAAGTCGTGAATGTGAATGTGAATGGTATATAAAAATCAATCAATGTAAATATATTTTAAATATTTTAATTAATTAAATATATTAATTTATTTATATAAAAACTTAAATAATATAATTATTTTTAATTTATTTTTAAAAAATATATATATATATATATATTATTTTAATTTATTTTTATGAAAAAAATAATATATATATATATGAAGAAACAATATGTATGAATCATTCTATATTAGCTGATAACATTCACTAATGGTTGTCCGTATTGTTGGTTTGAAAACTGAGTTATGATAGGTTTTCTTGTAGTTTATTCACTCCAACATATATATATATATATATATATGACTAAGAGGTTCAATCATATTTATAACCATCAATTATCAATATTAAACTTATTATTATATATTTACAAAATTTAAAATTTAATTTAAACCAGTATAGATTTGTCTTAACCATAGATCTAGCAAGTGCCTAGAGGTATCAAATCTTTTTAGGTCCAAACTTCTTTTAGAATGCAAAACTTGAAAAGAAGTTTGCACCTCAAGAGATTTGTTCCCCCTTCTTTCTACATGAGACTATTTTAATTTTATATATATATATAAAATTGATGTTGAAATATTTTACTTAAAATGTGCGTTCGAATATTTCATCTATGGCCGATAGTAATATTTTTTAAATGTTACATGTTAATTTTATATTAAAAATGGAATGAATTATACATCTAGCTCTTATTATTTTTATTAGGAACTAATTTCATTTTTTTTTTCAATTTTTTTTTTGGCATATATATATATATATATATATATATATATATATATATTAGTTAATGTTACTTCACATGGATATTGAAATATTTTATTTATGGTTCAGAGTGAAAATGAAATATTTTTATGGCATCTTTTACACTCAAAACATGCTAACTAATTTTTTATTATTATTATAGCCAGTAATGTTTATTTATTTAGATCATATTTTAATTTTATTTTAAAATGGACATGTGTCAATGATCAAATATTGATCCATGACCTAAATGATAGTTCAAATTTCAAAGTGTTCGAAAGAGTCTCGAACCTCAGCGACCGGATAGATCTCGTCTTCCTGATTTCGGTGCCGCAAACGGTTTGAAAAATCGACACTGTATGAAGGAGTTATTGCAATTTGAAAAAGTCCAATAAATTGCAAATTATGGACATTTCACCAAGATTAATTTAGTTTTAAGCGCTAAACATTTCCTTAAGCGTCTTTCTTAAATGTGTGAATTAAGCACGTGGGTAGTATTCGGAAAGTGGGAAACGATATCTCGCGCACCCTAAAGGCTGGAAATGGCATTTCTAAATTTCACGCGATTAACCTTAGCGTGCGACACGTAGCACTAGAAAACCACTTTTCTCGCGTGCTCTTGGTGTGATATCATTCATGCAAGAATCTACGCGAGATTGCGCGATAGCCGTTGGATCGAACAGGACATATCGACAGTATAGATCATCTGTCTTAGTTGGTGAGTGGATGACGCGATATCCGTTGGATCGAGCGGGATAGATCGACGATGGAGATTCCCTAACCGTCGGGATTATCCCTAACCATCGGGATTGTACTACCTCATATGCGTGTCCAAACAGTTAGTGTAACGGCTCACCCCCGACGGTCAGCCTGGTGGAGCGGATAAATTTAAGTGGAATGCTAAATTTAACTGAAGTTAAGTGCAGTTCACCGAATAGAGTAAAATGGAGTGGATATTGACTAAATACACTCCAGGAGCAGTTTTCGATAGAGAGAGAGGGAGAGTGAAACAAGAGGCTAGCTAGGCTAATTGGAGCCTTCTAAAGCCAATGGAATAGTCCAAAGAAGTTGAAGAAGTCATCTTCATGGAGATTTTCATCCAGGGAGATTTTTGGAGCTTAGGGCCACCAGGAGTTGGAGGCAGTTGTAGGAGCTACCAGTACTCATTCTCAGCAAACCAACAGTCATCCCTGACTGTAATGAGCATCCTGAATCCATTGCAGGGATTTGCAGAAGCATTTGAAGACTTCTAAAGGGAATTTTAAGGCAACCTAGTGCCAACCATGGAGGAAGGCCTAGTTTGGGGATGCAGTACTCATTTTAAGCAAATGATCAGTCTATTTTCGGTGTCTGATATGTGATGGAGATAGTAGAAAAAATTTCAGTGACAGTTGGAGAATTCTGAAGGAGTTAGTGCCATTAAAAAGCTCAAGGTAGCTCAGGTTATCTCAGTGCACTAATTGAAGGAATTAAGTCAAAGGAAGCTTAGATCTGTTTGCAGAGTGATGACAGCCATGTTAGGGATATAGATGGTATTCTAAGCCCATTGGTTCAGTTCAGTAACCTTTGGATTTAAGTGTGGAACTTGTAAAAGAAACTTATTTCCATAATCCCAAAGAGTCAAGTCAAGATGACAAAAGCTCAAGGAGACGTAGCCCACGATATTGGGGTGAACTCCTAGATTAAAATTGTTGTTATGCGTGGTTGTTTATTTATTGCATTATATGGATGTTAAATGTGTTTAATATCAACAGAAACAAATGGAATTAAAGCACTTAAACAGTTAAAAGAAAACACACACTTATTTCAAGTATTTAATTCCGCAAATGTCATATATAAGCTAGATCATTTATTTGTTAAGCTGAGTGGGAGGTTCTTGTAAGTATAACAAGTTATCAAACCCCCATATCAGATTAGGTGGTACCAAAGCATGGTTGCTTGATTGACAGAGCAAGTTGCTTGATTAATAGAGCAATAGGTTGCTTGTTTGACTTGAAAGGTGCTTAAACAGTATAAAGAATTTGACTGTTTGTAAACTGACTGTTGTTTGAGTTTGCAAAGGTGAAGGGAAAACTACTGATAGCTAAGTCCAGGAGAGGACAAGAAAGAAGAAGAGTTGAAGGCATTATCCTTACCCAAAGGACCTTAAGGCAACCCTTGAAGCACAAGAGGATTTGTTTGAAAAAGGCTGCTTGAATAAGAGTTTGACTCTACAACCATTAGTTCTTTGAAAGCCTTGTGAATTTTGTTGAAGTTATTTTGTTCATTTCTATAATGAAAACTTCTACAAGTGAGTTTTCAAAATCCTCCTCCTTCACAAGATTCTTTGATGAAGACATGAAGCGAGACTTGTTCATAATGATGGATATGATGAAACAAATGTATGACGATGAAAGGAAGAGCACCAAACTTCGAGAGCAGATGAATTCCATGAAGGAAGAGAAGCAGTTGCTTTTTGACAAATTGAAAGAAATGGAGAGCCAACTTCATATTGCAAATATGAACATAGAAAGGATGCATGAGTTGGAGACACAGCTCCTTGTTTCCAAATAAGTCTTAGTCAAACATCAATTTGAAGAAGAGGTAAATAATTCTAGTTTGTCTTCAATTTCCTCTAAGAATGTTTATGTTGGTTCTTCTAAAAAACATACAAGAGGCATAGGGTCCAAGTTGATGTCAAAAATGGGTATGAAGGAAAAGGATTGGGCAAACATGCACAGGGCATTTTTGAGCCAATAATGGTTGAGGAAAGGCCTAAGTATTTGGTTCTTGGCTATGGACAATCTTATGGAGAAAGTTCCAAAGCAGCCATGAAGGCAATTGAAACAGCTCCTAGAAGGAGTTTCATTTTAGGTTCTCTACCTCAAGTTTGTAAAGATTGTATTCATGGGGAATGCAATAGTTTGAAACATACTCTGAAATAAGAATGTGTTCATAAGAATGAACTCGAACAAGAGAGTTTTGAAAGCTCTAAAATCATTGAAGAGATTGATGGTGTTCTGAAGGGAGCTACTTCTTCATTCGATTCACCTTCTCATGAAGGAAACAAAGGTGAACGAGGAAGATATAAATCTGATTTTAATCACATTTCTTTCGATCATGTAAAGCATGGTAAATTTCCACATAATCATTGAAAAAAAATTGCATGTTCCTTTTGTGGTTTGGTTAACCATAGTGTTTCTAGATGTTGGAAGAAAATGGCCACATACAGGAAACTTTTGAAGAAAAGGAGGCAAGAAGCCAAAGGTCCATTGGACAAGGCAAATTATGTTGTAAAAAGGATGAACATGTGTTGCACTTATTGCCATAAGCAAGGACATATTGCTGAAAAGTGTTGGATTCTGAATCCAACAATGCTTCCATGAAATTTGAAGAAAGTGGAAAAAGAGAATGGCAATAATGGAAAGGAAGTTTCCATAATTGATGTGTTTCAGGATGATTCACATGTTGATGTCGATGTGCAGTTAAAGGAAGCGCCTTTAATGTGGATTGGTAAGAAATGGTTAGAGTTCTTATCCAATTAAAGTTGCATGTCTTTTGATTTGATACATTTCTTTGCCAATGGAATGCAAGTTACAGGTGACCAAAAAGGCGAATGAAAAAGTTGAGTATGAGGCTCGCTTTATTGCAAGCAAAATTATATTCATTTCATCTTTGTAAGTACATTTACATATGATTGAGGATCTTTCACTTATGATTGTGCTTGAGAGAAAGTTGAAGAATGGAATACATGCATGGGAATGGTATGTATGAACAAAGGAATGTTCACGATTTCATTGTATTTGAATATGTATGTGTAATTGACTTGATGGTCGATTGCTTTGTTTAAACATGCATGCAATGTCATATCGACTTGGAAAAGTTGATTTTGTCTCCAAGATTGAAAAGGGAGATAATGATGAAGTGTTTCACAAGAGTTCGAATTCTTTCTAAAAGAATCATCAAGTTCTTTTTGTACATGCTTGACTTGGAGAGTCGATTGTTTGAAAAAGGTATGTTTTTGTCGGCTTGTAATTTAGTCAATCATTTGTACACAAGATGTAAGAGACATGATGATGATTCACATGATGTTAATTTATGTCATCAAGCTGTTTTTTGCATTATGTTGTTTTTGACAAGATGTCAGAAGAAGATTTGTAGCGGAAAAATCCACCACAGAAGTGGCTTGTAAGAAGTGATTTGACTTCTTGACCCAGTAAAACATACTTTCATTGGTACATATGCAAATTTCAGTTAAGTATGCATATATTTATGATGTAATCTCACTTTTTTTGAGCCACCTTGGATCGATGATCAAGGAAGCGATGTTCAACTACCTTCTGTAAACTTCTCAACAGAAATTTTGAATGAGTTCAAGGAAGACAGTTCTTAACAGGAGGACAAGCGCATCCAGGAAGGGAAGTGTCGACTACCTTCGAGTTTTGGTTCAAAGGCACTAGCCATGCAAGGCAAGTGTATGGAGGCTGAAAGAAGAGGGTTTTGTACTCTCATCTACTGTACAGATTAGTATATCAGTCTTTGGCGTCCAAAAGTTTCCTAATGGGGAGGAGTGATCAGATATTGATCCATGACCTAAATGATAGCTCAAATTTCAAAGTGTTTGAAAGAGTGTCAAACCTGAGTGACCATATATATCTTGTCTTCCTGATTCCAATGCCATGAACAGTTCAAAAAACTGACACTGTATGAAGGAGTTATCACAATTTGAAAAAACCTAGTAAACTGCAAATTATGGACATTTGACCGAGATTAATTTGGTTTTAAGCGCTAAACCTTTCCTTAAGCGCCTTTCTTAAAAGTGTGAATTAAGCATGTGGGTAATATTTGGAAAGTGGGAAATGATATCTCGCGCGCCCTAGAGGCTGGAAATGGTATTTCTAAAATTCACGCAATTAACCTTAGCGTGCGACACGTAGCACGAGAAAACCACTTTTCTCACGCACTCTCGATGTGATATCGGTCGTGAAAGAATCTGCGTGAGATTGCACGATAGTCGTTGGATCGGAAAGTACAGATCGACGATGGATATCGTCTGGGTTAGTTAGTGAGTGGACGACGCGATATCCGTTGGATCGAACGGGATAGATCGACGATGGAGATTCCCTAACCGTCGTGATTATCCCTAACCGTCGAGATTATACCACCTCATATGTGCATCCAAAAAGTTAGTGCAATGGCTTACCCCCAACGGTCAGCCTGGTGGAGCAGATAAATTAAGGTGGAATGCTATATTTAACTAGAGTTAAGTGCAGTTCACCAAATAGAGTAAAATGGAGTGGATATTCACTAAATACACTCCAGGAGCAGTTTTCGATAGAGAGAGAGGGAGAGTGAAACAAGAGGCTAGCTAGGCTAATTGGAGCCTTCTAAAGCCAATGAAATAGTCCAGAGAAGCTGAATAAGTCATCTTCATGGATATTTTCATCTAGGGAGATTTGTGGAGCCCAGGGCCACCAAGAGTTGGAGGCAGTTGTAGGAGCTACCATTACTCATTCTCAGTGAAACAACAATCATTCCTGACTGTAATGAGCATTCTGAATCCATTGCAAGGATTTGCAGAAGCATTTGAATACTTATAAATGGAATTTTAAGGCAGCCCATTGTCAACCGTAGAGGAAGGCCTAGTTTGGGGATGCAGTGCTCATTTTGAGCAAATGATCAGTCTATTTTCGGTGTCTGATATGTGCTGGAGATAGTAGATGAAGTTTCAGTGACAGTTGGAGAATTTTGAAGGAGTTAGTGCCATCAAGAAGCTCAGGGTAGCTAAGTGCACTAATTGAAGGAATCAAGTCTAAGGGAGCCTAGATCTGTTTGCAGAGTGATGACAGCCATGACAGGGATATAGATGGTATTCTAAGCCCATTGGTTCAGTTTAGTAACCTTTGGAATTAAGTGTGGAACTTGTAAAAGAAACTTATTGCCATAATCCCAAAGAAACAAGTCAAGATGACAAAAGCTCAAGGAGACGTAGCCCACAATATTCGTGTGAGCTCCTAGATTAAATTTGTTGTTATGTGTGGTTGTTTATTTGTTGCATTATATGGTTGTTAAATGTGTTTAATATCAGCATAAACAAATGGACTTGAGTGGGAGGTTCTTGTAAGTATAACAAGTTATCAAACCTCCATATCATATCAATCAACTCCATGTTGAGCATGGACATAATTACACATTGTCCTCATATTGTGCTATAGAACAATTTATTTAAGTGTTTTGAATTGATATTGAAATAAATTATTTTGTATATAGTATTTATTTAATTTTAGTTAGGTTATCTCTCTAAATTAATAAGAATTAACATTACTTCACATAAATATCAAAATATTTTATTTATGATTGAGAATGAGATTGAAATATTTTTATCACATCTCCTACACACCAAACATATTTTATGTTTATTTGTTTTTGTTTTTATTATACCCGACAATTTTTTTTAATAAAATTATTACACATCACATCGCCTTCATACTAGGTTGTAGAATGTACTTTTGAGCATAATAAAATAAATATTTTAGTTTTATTTTTATTTTTATTTATTAATAATTAAATTTTAATTTTAAACTGATTTATTTAAAGAAAAATTTTATGTTATTATTAAATTTATTAAAAACATTTAAAATATCATAATAATAAAAATATCAATTAATATGTTTAAATATTTATTTATTTATAATGATAATAATAAAATATTTATAAAGTTTTTGTTAGACCAAGGGTATATTTTTCATTTTTGAAAATACATAAAAGAAAAAAAAGTGATACTGATAACATTTAATGAAATGGATTAATTATTTAAATAAGACCTAAATTAATGAATTTGTAACAATGATTTCAATTTTAATGTTTAAGTATATATACTAATGTATTTAAATTTGACTTCTTATTTAGAGAGTGAATTACAAGATTGGTGAACTATGAGTTTGTTATTGTGTTTTAATTTATTATAAATTAAGTTAAATACTATAGTGTAACAAGATCTAAATAATCTCCTCCCACCAGGATCCTATTTTGTGGAAACATAGAGCCGGTGTGGAAAAAAATTGAACATGTTGAAAATCATGACAAATAAATCTTATAAAAATTTGAATATCTTGGTATTGAGTAGGTATTTCCCAGAATAGTCCTTAAGTTACCCTAATCCTAAATTAATTTAGTAAATAAATAATATTTAGTGAATTCAATACATTTAGTTTCATTGAAATGTTATGATTTTCAAGTAACAAGTCAGGTTTCCTTTTAGCAATCTTGAGAATTCTAACATATGAACCCCCACTCCTCACCCCCTTACTAGTCTCTCTTATTCCTCTTAAGATGAAAAAAATTATATTCTACATAGGGAAAAAGAGGATTGGAAGGGGGATAGGCCTCATGTATGTGTGGGAGAATGATGAGAGACTTGTGGACATGCTTGCCATTATGGATTAGGATGAGTACCTTCTTTTGAATTGGATTCATTTATAGTAAAAAGATCAACCCCCCAACACCCCTCAAACATTATTCGAAATAATTTTAGCCAATTATCTTTGGATGGAGTCCATGTTAGCTAAAGGTTTCTCTTAGCATTCAATGAATTATTAAGGCATCTATAATCATAAGCAATAAAATAATTCATGTTATAGATAATACCAACTTAACATACTAGGTTTTGACTTTCCTCAATTTTGTGTTTAGTATAATTAGGAGTTTGTGAAACTTTGGTGTTTCTTCTAGGAAATGAAGCATTTGAAATTACAAAAGAAAAAAGGAAAAATACATGAAAGTTCTAGTGAAAAGAAAGCATTTGAAATGAAGCATTATACATGAAACTTGTTCTTAATAGATTGAAAGATTGTGAAGAATTATTTGCTTCTATATTGTGTTTATGGTAAAAACCTAATTTTAAAACCACATTTATAGAAAGGCAATTTTTTAGTAGAGCCCCAAGAATTATTTAATAGTGGAGAACATCCCAGTGATTATATTTATCAAACTTAAAAAGTAGAAAATATTTGTGTTAGAAGCATTTTTATTGCAAATTACGAACTTGTTAGTCTTGAATACTATTGTGTTATTTATGTTTTTTTAATCTTTTATACATTTATTTGTGTTTTTTTATTAGTGCTTTCATTATGATACTTACATTCCTTCTAAGTCTCTCATGTGACTATCAAGATGTAAATAAATACATACAAACTACTTGTAGTGAATCATATACTAACATTCATATCATTGTGATCCTTGATGGACATATTTATAATCAAAGTCATAAAGAAACTAATGGACATTTATTCTCCAAACATACTAACATGGAATCTATGAACTAAATCAAGTATATATTCTTTGTCCCTTCCACATAAATAAAACAATTAAAATATATATATAGTTTCAACCCTTGCCTCCAATTATCATTTTATGTTTCCATAGGGAGGGACCAACAATATCTCTTCTTCTATGTTTTGAACATTATTCTATACATGATAGTAGAAGGAACAACCGATAACATCTTAAAAATTAGTATGTAAATTCATAATTAGTATTTTTATTGCAAGGTTGTAAGTTGCGCGTACATGGGGTTGCTTATAGCATAATGGTTCTCTTGTAGTGGAGCCTCTTCCCCCAAGTTACAAATAATTAGAGGCAAAAAGAAGCTCATAAATGTGAGAAGTTTCATTAAAATAAGTTAGGAAACCATAAATAGAAGGTATGTACAACATTTGGATTTTAAAACCTTGTGGAACACAATTAGACCTTAAAATGTTAAGGAACATAACAAGCCACAATCACTACTCAAAAGCATTCTACTTTCCTTTTACAACACATCCATCTTGTTTTCTCTTCAGTGTTCCTTTCCCCTACTTCAATTACTTTTTTCTTTGGACATTTAATATTTTACCATATACAATATTGAAATATTTTATTTTCACATATTTTTTCTCTATATAGATATATATGAAATTGATATCAACATAAATTAGTTAACATAAATCTTCGAATAGTTCATTTAAATCCTATGTTGAAATATTTTTGAAAAGTATAAGGTTTAAACATCCTACTCACATTTTTTTTTACTTCTAATAACTTTATATCTTTTAAAGTTGATATGAAATTATATTAAGTCACGTGGATATATAAATATTTTATTTATATCTAAGAGTGAGTGGAATATTTTTACCACATTGGGTTGTAATACCAACAACAAATAGAGTGACCATAGTGACGTTGGGATTATTAATGTTTTATATTGTTTTTAATTAACACTAACTAAACATGCATATTCATTTTTGTGTTTTTTATATAGTTGATATTTTTTTTCTATTTAGTGAATATTTTATTTTTATTTTAAGGGGGGCTCGTGTCAACTCCATGTTGAGCACTGATGGAATCACACGTCACCCTCATACTAGTTGTATAATAATTTGTTTTCATTTACTTCATATAATATACACAGGTTTTTTTTTAACCATATATATCATATACAAAGTTAGAAATTGAAATATTGTACTTAATATAGGGATTGAAATATTTTATTTATGGGTCATATTGTCCACATTAAAATGTTTTTTTTTGTTTTTTGTAATCTTTAAATATTCTATTGATTAATCAAAATTGAAATACATCATATACAATCATGACTTTTTTTCTAGCACAATGTGCCACATACTAACATGAACATAGCTGAGATGTGTGAGACTAGGAATAGAAAAGGAGACATAGAGGAACAAAAGAAACAATTACAAAAGAGAATCACTAAGATTGGGGAAGGTCCTCAAAGCAACCTTTCTTTCCTTTCTTTTTCAAAACCTTGACCCAACCTTCCAAAGGCGGGTTTATCAAAGTGATTTGAAGATTATCATTGCATGTTGAAGGAGAATCCTTGTCAGAGTTTGAAGAAGCTGATTCATGAGCTCACTTCAATGCACCCAAAGAAGCATTATTATTCATTATATTTGTGCTTGTTGAAGGAGCATGGTTCACAACATGATCCTTAGGACACTTTTGAGGAGTTGAAGTCTGAACCTTGTCCACTTAATGCATTTCATCATCATATATTTTATCATCCTCTTTTGAAACAGAGGAATTCTTATCCTCCATAAGAGGCAGGTAGCAGGGCTTCCTACATTTAGTTCTACTTCTTATGAGATTTGAACAGAGGGAAAGAATTATTTAAATGACATGTTTGATGGAAAAAGTTGTAGCAATAAGTAGTATTCTCATAGTCTAGAGCTTGGGCCCAATGAAAATCACCTATTTTTAAATTAATTTGGTCTTATAGCCCTTTAATGGTATTTATTTCAATGCATATTTTGTCATAGGTGTAAACGCAAAGTTCCCATGAGAAGCATTACTTGTAAAGAAACGGCCCAGGGATTTTCCAATGCCCTAAAAGGTTGAGTATTTGATCTGTTGTTGAATGTTAGTTTTGTTGTGCTAATTTCAACCTCAGATTTATAAACAAATGCTTGTTAATTACTTCATGTGCATAGATTCCCTTATGGTGTTTGTGAATGTAAACAAGTAAATTTTATCAAGTTTTGCGTTCATTTCATGAGCAAAATAGCATAAAAGTAAAGTGTTGAACAACAGAAATGAAATGTATAGTAAACCATCAAAATGAACACTTAACACAATGTTTTGATGAAGGAGTTCACCCCTCCTGGGCTACATCTCCTTGGTCCAGCTTCCATGGCTTAGGCCTCTGTATTAGCTCAATAATGGAAAAAGTATTGTTTAAAAATCTCTACTACTCCTGAAACCTACTTCAATGTGCTCAGAATGCCCAAATCAGCTAGGAACACATTTTCCTACTCTCAATTTGGTCGAATTTTTCTCCAGTTATGGTCAAAATTGTTTTCCCTAGTAAACCTCCTCTAAAACTAGAGGAACTCTAGTTAACTCCACTAAGTTGGAGTCACCGCTAAAAAAGGAGGGTCTACTAAACATGCCGCCGAATTAAACTGGAGGTTAATTAAGTTAACTTCAGATTAATTAAGCACTAAACGTGCTTAGCACTAATCCACGCAGTTATATAAAATCATTAGTTGTCGCCTTAAGCAGAGGAGGTCACATGTGATGGTTTAGTGGTTGTTTAACTGGTGGTTAGGCACATTATCCATGCAATTATATAACCGTTAGCTGGCGGTTTAACGAAACTGGTCACATGGAGGGGGTTGCCCGCAAGCTGGCTCCCTTCTAACCCCCAAACCACAAACCGTTAGACTTTAATTTTATGCGGTGAGCATAGTATGTTAAGTCCTATGGCGTTGGTATAATGGTAAACCTTGGAGTTTTTTGGGTGCAGGTCACGGGCTCAAATCCGCCAACTTGGCCAAAATTTTGTCATTGCGCGTCATAACCGGTCCTTTAGGGAGGGACACGTTGTGGCCTTCAGGCTTGCCACTTGTCCCCTCCGCATTGGTCCATTCTAAACCAATCAAAACATGCCACGTCAGCACATATGATAACCAACACAGAATGCCACTTGTTGAACTCTGGTTGAGCGTTGACCGACATTGAATCTGTCCAGTCATCTGCCACGTTAGCAGTATGGACTGTTGACTGTGCAGTGATTGTACATTTTTTTTTTAAAGTTCTTTTGTTTGGCAAAGCGGACAGAACGTGATATCTTCCTTATACAAACTCAGTTTTCAGTGAAATGAGTTGTGTTGGGATCGTTTCGTCGAGACGGACGCATTCGTTCAGGTTTCAAATGATTCTGAGCATTTTGAATTTTGAACTAATTTTTGCCCCTAATCCAGATTTCGATCACTACTTCCCACTAACAGATTTTTGGACCCACAAAAGCTAGTTATCTGATGAGATTTGAATACTCTTCTCCTTCCTAAGTTCTATCAATTGATTCTACTTGGAAAAATCTCCATGACAACCACTTGGGTTCACTAGCATGCCTTTTCTTACCAATGGCTTGGCACTTCAACCAATGTTCTCCTTTTGTTGCTGACCCAATCCAACACTTGTTGGCTTCTTGTTGATTACCCTGTTGTACCAAAGCGATCCTTCAGTGCTTGGAAAGCTGACTGATGGCCTTCCCACTGATAATCATGTTCCTCCTTTGCAAAACATGCATTTGATGCAAGCTTCTCCTTGGAAACCAATTTTCCAAGTTAAGCCCATCTGAGTGAACTACAGCAACAAGTGCCAATATCAATAATAACAAGAAAATAAATTACCATTATTTTACCTCCATGGTTCCAAATTCCACATCTGGAACAATGCATTCGCCATCTCTTTTGCTTCTTGGCATCAACACATAACATACCATTGTAGACCATTTGATATTTTACAAGGGCTGCAAATTCTTTTAGCATTTTTGTCCACTTTCTCTTCTTGATTCCATCATCGAAATGAAGACTTGGTGTACTTTCCCAAGGTACAGCCTTTGCATGTGTCAACTTTCTCAAGTTTACCTTTGGGAAGTCCTGTAGATATCTGTTGCATTATCTTCAAAGCCCCATGATGCAAATGGCCCGACTTCCTGTGCCACAACTCGCCAATGTCTTGGCTTTGCACCAATTCTGATTTCATACTCAATGTTGCACAATCATCTACCTCTAGTTTATAGAGATTCTTCACCCGAATCCCTATCCTCTTGGTCTGACCAGTGGCTATGTGTCTTAGGAACGCCTTTCCTTTAGTGAAGGCAACATCGTAGCCTTTGTCCTCCAACATTGCGACCGATACCAAGTTCTTCTTCAGTCCAGGCACATACATCACATTTTTCAAGGTGAGAGGATCTCCATGCTCCCTCTAAAAAGAAACCGTGCCCAATCCTGAAACACAACCCAATCCTGAAACGCAATACTTTCCGTTGTCACCCATCTCTATGCGCATCTTGAGGTATTTCTCCTCCAAGGCACTGAATAAATTTTTATCACCGATCATGTGGAATGAGGCTCCACTGTCAAGATACCAAACACAACCCATCATCGATGACACCATGCATGCGATGAGGGTAAAGTCCATTTCAAACTGAGAGGCTAATGCCTCACCTTTCGATCCTTCCGAGGATCCCTTCTTAGACTTCTTCGATGGGCAATTAGTCACATAATGTCCCATCTCGTGACAATTAAAGCATCTCACTTTAGATTTGTCACCCTTCTTCCCTCCATGAGAAGAATTCGATTTTGAATGGGAACCCTTCCCCTTCCCTTTCCTTTCCTTACTTGCTAAGGCCAGATTTTCTTCATCATCATTCTTGGATGAAGAACCATCTCGTGTGCTCCTCCTGATCTCCTCCTGCATAAGATCCGACCACAGTCGTTCCCAATCCGGCAGTTTCTCCCTTCCATTCACAGAGTCCTGGTAGCTATTCCAACTCTTTGGAAGGACAAGGAGAGTGAGGCTCACCATATCATCATCGGAAGTAGTTATTCCCACACTGCCAAGCTCATGTCTGCAGGTGGTGAGCTTGTTCAGATATATGGAAATAGTATCACCCTTCTCCATCTTGATTCTTCGAAGCTTATCCTTGAGCGCCAATTTCCTCTGGTCGCTACTGTTCTGGTAGAGGTCCTTCAATGTCTTCCACATTGAAAATGGAGTATCCTTCCCATGGAGACTCGAGACAATATGGTCTCGAACTCCCTCAAGGATGATCTGTCTCGCCTTTGCCACACACTTCTTCCACTCAGCCAACTCTTGTGCATTAGTTGAAGTTGGCTTTGGGATTTCTTAATCAATAAATTCCTTCAAGCCATTGTCTTCTAATACAGCCTCCATTCTATCTTTCCATGTTATGTAATTCGAGCTGCCTTCCAAGGCATAATCGAGTCTCAAGCCATAGAATGCCATTGGGCAACCTTGAAGTATGATCTGAATTCGATTTGCACCTGCAACCCCGAACTTCAAACTTTGAATTCTCTTCTTAGTATACTATTCATAGCTCTGATACCATGTAGAAAATTTCTACAAATCCACCTCTGATACCATGCAGAAAATCTATTAGTAGGTTAACCCGATAATGCAATATAAATCAAAGCAGAATACTATAACCTACTTCTACTATCAATTTATGGAAGCTTAAAGATCGAGCTGAACAATATAACCAGAAGAAGAAGAATCAATGCACAATAAACATGAAAATACTTTTGGGAAAGCCTCAGCTAAAAACTCCACTATCTGTATTATCATACAAGGTGAAAATACATAGGAATTATACAAAGACTTAGCTCTCACGGTTAGCCATCTCTCAATACAATCCTCACAAATGCTCACAAGAAATCTTGGCTTCTCTCAAGCCTTCTCCTCTGCCCTCCAAGCTCCTATTTCCTTGCGTTGTTCCTCTAGGATGATTCACCTTCAACCAAGTGGAACACTTTGATCTCACACACTATCAGAACTGTGCAATCCTCAAGGAATGATACCTTGACTTCATGCATGAGTTTTCTTTATAAGAAAACACATGCGACTGATAGTACAATGTCCTTGACATTTAACTTAACTGGGTCTTTCTCAAAATAGACATGCATGAGTTTATGATGAGAGAATCTTCAGTTAACTAGAGTACACTAGTTGAGTGCATGCATGCATCAACTGACTATTAACTCTCTATTAGTTCCTCAAACAGTTTGGAACTAATTTAACTGGACTTAACTCAGTAAACTGAGTTAAATAATTACAACTCAAATATAACTCAATCTTATCTCCTTAATTTAAGGCTTATCTCCTTAATTTAAAGGATATCTCTTACATGACTTCAGAAAGACTTGAATTAAGGCTTATCTCCTTAATTTAAAGGATATCTCTTACATAACTTGAATTTCTCCAACTAGTTAATTCAAAATGAATTAATCAATTATTTTCAAGTAGCTGTTAAGACTAAATTCAATTTTAATTCACAATTTAATTCAAGGAAAAATTAAATTGGAATATTCTTGTTGCCATATTTCAACTTAATCGACACATAGACGAGAAAAACTTTGATGAAAACATAGACGAGAAAATATTCTCAACTTTGTAAAGACAGGGTAAGAAATATGAGCGATGATGATGATCATCCCATGGCATTTCATCCAAAGTCATTACTTCCATAATACCTTCATCAGTTAAAAATTCTTTATCAAAAAGATCAGGCATTGAAATTGGTTCCATACGTGACAAATGAGAATACTCATCGATGATCGTATTCATTCGATCATTTTCAGATGTTGATGGGTTGGAAAAATATTGGACTACCTGATAAGCCAATTCAAAAGTACTAAGAGGCATCTCACTATCGTATAAGGTTAATTTCGACTCTAAAGGCGCTTTCCAAGGATCCAAAGATTCAAAAGTACTTGATGTAATCATATTAACCTAGGCAACATTATGAGGAGGATTTGGTGGAGGGAATGTGAAAGTTCCCATTAGAGATGAATCTTTGAGAAGACCAACACCAACTTTTTCATATAGAGTAGTCTATTTTCCAACAAAAGAAATACTACCAATAGAATTAGGGTCTAAAGTGTAATAGGACGTTTGGTCTACTTTCACAATTTTTCCTTCAATGTGAGGAAACATGATCATTCAAAAAAATGACGAGACCACTACCGACATGGCATAAGTCCAACTTCAGCTAAGTAAAATGTTATAGTCAAGTTGAGCATCAACAACCTCAACTTCAACTCCGACTATTTTACCTATAGGTAGATTGTTTAAAATTCTGAAAGGCCAAAAACCTCTTTCATCAAAGGCTTTCAAAGTCATGGGAGATTGATTAATTGTTGGAGAGCCTAAATCTTTCCAAAAAGCAATGGACATAATACATGTAGACACTCCTTTGTTAATTACTGTTAGGAAAACCCATCTAGTTTTGACATGGACTGGTATTTGAAAGGCCAGTTAATGTGGGAGTCGCAGTACATGATTTTCGAGATCAAAAGTAATTAAATTAGAGTCCTGAGGATCTATTGCTCCAATAGCTTATAAAAGTAATTTCCTTTGTGTTGGACAATTCTACAGCACTTCAAGAGCCAACATTGTCGAAGGTGACATAGCCAAATCTTCAACAATGTTGTAATTCTAAGCAGCCCTAGCATGAGGGTTAAAGGCTGAATTACAAAGAACACCCTTAGGAGGCAGTCGAATTACCATATCAGGGTTAGTTTTTCCAATGTGTAATGGTTCAGAAGTAGGAGGAGTGGATGTGGAAGTTTGACCAGGTGAACTGGAATCATCTCCATCTTCAATAGGACATTTTGATCCATAGTCTTTAGATCTCGTTTCTACCATAACTTACAAAGACATCATCATGATATCTGCCAATGTGGAGGTCCTCCACATTGGCAGATATCATGGAGGAGCCAGAATATTGGTTATGAGAAACCATTTCACTGTCTTGAGGAGGGAAAGGGTCCTTCAAAACAGTTGGGGTGGGTGAACCTTTAATGAATTTAGAAACTTTTGCATAATGAGGGCACTCCTTAGTGTAATGATCTTCATCACAAATTAGACAAGGATAACGAGGTTTCTTCTTTTCATCAGATGGTTCTTTCTTGTTTGATTTCTCCTTAGGAGAAGTGTCTTGTTTAGCTTTTCCTTTTCCCTTTTTCTTACCTCCAGATTGCTTATTTTTTCCAGTAGATGATTCTACAACATTTATTTCAAAAGTAATTTCAAGAGAAGGATCTTCTTTGGGTGAATCAGATAAATCCAAAATATGAGTTTTCTTAGAGTTGTTCTATTTATTCTTATATTTTTAGCTCACATAACCAATCATACCATTAGAGGCATATGATCCTGTAAGGGCTGGGTTGGTTTGACCAAGACAAGGCAAATCTAGGATCTTCTCATACAAAGTGCCAGACTGAGTATAAACAAGATCTAATTATTGGGCACAAGAAATAACTTGCTCCTCAGTTACAACGCCCCCTTTGGCAACATCTTCAGTGATTACCGACAAAAGAGATTTTATGAACCATTCGGCCAAAATATGGTCTGGGATATAAACTTTAACCAAACGATATCTTCGTCTCCATTCATGAATGTGATCTGAGATATGGGTTGACGTTGACTGTTTTAAAGAGGTTAAAAGTTCAGTTCCATTATCGTATCGAATGGGTAACTGAAAATGTGTCAAAAAAGCAATAGCAAGGGCATTGAATGTACCGAAGGAAGCTCGTGACAATTCTACATACCATTTGGCTGTCAAACCAGTTAAGGTTCGTTGAAAAAGTCGTAATCTAATAGAATCATCGATTAATGAGTTCGACGTGCACCAAAGATGATAAGTCATAACATGATTTGATGGGTCTTCTCCTGATTTACCTTCAAATTTAGGAATATCATTGGGCAACTTCGTAGGGATTGTCGACCAATATGGTAAATAGTAAATAGGATCATTTATTAACCGAGATAGATCTGGTAAATCCAAAGTTGCAATAAATGGTAACTGACAGTTAGGATCTTGTTGCGCGTATTGATAACCCTGAGGGACGAGTCCTATACCAGGAGGAGGATACCCAGGATATCCTGGAATAGCCTGAGCAGTTGGAATTTTCATACCTCCTGGATATCCAGGATGAGCCATACCAGATTGCGGTTGAATAGGTACTTGAAAAGTATGACCGGGGTACGGTTGATTCTGGAAAGGAGGACCCTGACCCATTTGACCCTAGATAAACTATCCTTGAAAGGGTTGATTCTGGTATGGTTGACCTTGAAAGAATTGATTTTGAAAAGGTTGGCCTTGAAAAAACTGACTTTGAGGTTGACCTTGCAGAACCTGCCCTTGAAACGGCATTTGCACATACGGTATACTAGACTGCACCATAGGTATTTTGGGTATAGATTGAATCGTAGAAGCAGTTTGATAAGAAGATACCTGAGGAATAGTCTGAGTAGTTGGTTGTACCATTACTTGAGAAGTAATGAGAACAGTTACCTGTGATACTCCTAGGATGGGAGTTTGTGGTGAACTCGAACTATAGTTTGAATAGATATTGGCATAGTAGACTAAACCGGGTTTTTTGGAGTACTCGGGACAGGTTGCTGCAATGGTTGTTGAACAGGTGTCGATGGATAACCTTGGAAAGGTTGTTGGACTTGAATAGGAATGCCTTCAATAGGAATTGGATGGATAGATTGTCTGACAGGATGAGCGGGTTGATAGTTGGGCACTTGATGAGCCACTGGCAACTACTGTTGGTTACATGACGAATTCCAGATAGTTTTCATCCCAGGAATCGGAGTACCAACAACGGGTTGAGATACAACAGGTTGACCTAAACCAGTATGAGGTGACTAACCATAAAGTGGATAATTTCTGGTAGGAGGTTTCCCTCCACCTGTAGGATAGGTTCCAACTAAAGGTTGTCCTCTTGGAGGAGGATATGATGGTTGCCCCCCAGTCGAGTAATAACTACCTATTGGGTTTGTTTGAGGATTACCTACATTGTCGGATATCATGTTTATATATTAATCGAATGTCAAACCCTGAAGTGTAGGATCAGTTAACCCAGTTGACAAAGTTAAAGTTTGACTTGAGGGAGAAGCTCCTGAATATGTCCCAAAAAGAGATTGATATCCAGGAGGCACTAATGGGCCACCATATAAAGTTGACTCTGGAGAAGCAAAAAACATAGATGTACCTGATGACATACTTCCAGAAGCCATTCTAGACCAATAAAAGCCTGGTACGGTAGAGTAAGGAGTACTTTATCATGGAATACCTTGACCTGAAAAGTTCAAGGGTGTGAAATACCAAGGGTCAGTGTGAAGAGATCAGAAGAGAAGTTTTGAAATGTTTGTTTGATCACTAGTAAAAACTCGTGTATGAGGCAATTTTTCTCTTCATCGAAGGCAAGTTCTTCGATGTTAATAAGACCACGAGGAAGACTAATAGTGATAAACAGTTTTACGAGCGGTGAACATGGAGGACTAAGAGTAGGGGTTATAGCAGCTGAAGGTGATACATGCTCAAAAAAGTCAGACTTGGGCTCTTCGATATCTGGTTCAGTTAATTGTGAATCTAAAACCTCTCCAGTATCTAATTCTGTTCGAATAAATTCAATAATCAATAAATAAGTTCCTTCTGAGTGTGATTCTAATTTTTGAGGTTGATCAAGTTCAGATTTTGTCACTTCAGGTCCAAGAATAGTAGATGTTTCTAGTTGATTTACTTCACTTCCCATTACATTAGATTCTATAATAGTAGAATTTTCAGGTTCTGTTGTAGTCCCAGATCCTGATGATTTCGATTTTTCATCTTTGATCTTTTCTAACTAACTCGGTGTATACTCAGGGGGTTTCCTTAGCATTCTTCATGATTGTCATGATAATTCAGCCACAATGAAATATTTAATTAATGATTTACACAATATTAGATTACGCCTAAAGTCTCTAAAAATTAAAAACAACAAACAAAGTAACACACACTAAAAATCTAGGAGTTCAAACCAGACAAACTAACTTCTCACACAGATCAATAATTACTAGTTGGTGATGAAATCCAACGTCGCAGAGATCAAGGCCAAAATATTTATAGATATGAGCATTTGGAACCAATTACCCTAAAAACTTTCTTAATGAAATAGTATGGGGCAAGTAACTTTGCTTATACCATCTCAAGCAAAGATTACCCTCCAAAAATTCCAAGTGAGTCTAGTCAATGTATGTTCCAGGTACAGCAGGACCTTCCCTCTATCGTCACCTTAGGTAGAGCCCTAGGACTATGGTCACTAAGTTTACCAAATACAAAAAAATTATCTGGGGGGACAGTCGTAGATCGAACATACACGCAAGGGCAGAGTAACAACCTCAATCCCCTTGAAATCTCCTCCACGTGATCAATTGGAGGTTTACTTTCAAGTGAACTCAAGTACCTTTCGATACCGTTGTAATACGTGAAAATCACTCTATCGTAGCCAATGAAGTGGGTATGATCACTTCACCAAATCCGACATGATCTCGTGCTTAACTCGTGTATAAGAAGAGCTTCCCAAAGAAAAACTGAAATAATTGGATTTTATCTCCCCACCACAAGATTCTATTATTTATTTGTAGCTTTGGGAAGTTTACTCACTTTCCTATTCCAAAGCCCTACACTTAAGATACTGTGGGTGGTAAGAGCCCTAAAATATATAAAATTCTAGATTAATTTTAATTAACGATGTGTTATTAAGTTGTTATTTACTCAGTAGGTGATGAAATTGAAACTTATAATATTACGACATGACTCAAAATCCTAAAGCAATTGAACATGCAATTTGCAATTTTTTAATTCAATGGAGTTCTAATTAAGAGAAGGCAAGAGTTTCTTTGATTTTTCAAAATGAAATACAAAACTCAAAACTTCACCAATCTTTTATAAGACATCCAATCTCATTTCTAATGCAATGAACATGCAAAAATAAACTAAGATCCAAATTTGCCTAAAGAACAAACAAACCAAAAATACCCTTTATCATTTATCACTCAAAACTTTTAAACACACAGAAATCAATCAAGAGTTGGAGAAAAATGTATTTTCCCTATGAATGCTTTGATCTAATGATATTAAGAGTGTAATTGCGAAAAAATCCAAATTGAAAAGAAACAATTCCTTCTATCATTCAAAAATGACAACAATTCTTCACAAAAACATTAAATCTCGAGAAACCCTAATTTGTAATTAAATAAGAATTTGATCACAAATAAGAAAGATTAAGAAGTATACTAGTGTGTTTTACAGAAAAAGACAGGGAGACCGTAACCTTAAGGATAACCTATCTCTTTTTTTATCAATGAGAAAACAAACCAAACAAAGCCCTAATAAGTTTTTGCAAAAGGGACACATTCTCAAAAAATCTTAACAAAGAACTCAAACGAGTTCAGAAGAGATGTTAAACAGTCTAAACAAACATAATGACACTTCCAGAAATCAAAATTCAGATCATGGTTGAGAGAAAAGCTAAAATTTCAAAAATTTCAAAGGGTTGTGCAGATTAACAGTGTAACACAGTGTGCATGTGCTTTTTTGCTAAGGGAACAACAGTGCAGAAATGCACTCCGTTAATGAAAAAAATCATATTAGGGATCATAAGCCTAAGAAAAATAAGAAAGATCAGGCAATCAACCATACAGATCTGAAAAGTCACTATTTTATCAAGAATCGGGTCAAGCTAACCAAGAAGGATAGGAAAACAAAACTAAGGAAAAAGAAGAGAACAGTAACGTTCCCCAATGGAGTCACCAATTTGTTATAGTGGACAAATCCCTCTTGCTGACAAGAGCGATCTCCCTAGATCTTAGAAGGAAACTAGAAAAAAAAAGACAATTGAAATGACTCTTTCCATAAGTTTATATCATTTGAATTATAGATATAAAAGATGGTAAACGAGCCTCTTACTTTTTTGCAAAATGCTTGATGAAGATCCCTTGTTGTGTCTCAATGTAGCCTCTCAATGCTTGATAAAACCTGCAACCATAAACATAAGAAGGATCAAAAGCATATGCAACATAATAATTCAAACAAACTTAATGTAATGATCAAGGATATTGGGAATTGAAATTTCTTTAATGAACATCTAAAGAACTATAGACCATTCATCATTCTAATAAGACAAATCAAGGGGGGAAAGCATTCATTTGTATTAATCAAAGATAAAGAAAAGCCTTACAACCTTTGCCTTGATGTAGTAAGGTTCCTCCCAAATGCATCCAATCTCCTCCTTAGATGATAATCTTTCCAATCTCAAATTAGCAGCATAAGTTTATCTTCTCTGAGTTCTGACCTCCTCAATCCCTCTGCCCTCTAGTCATTTTATAGGCCAAGAGGAAGAAGTTTCAGATCCAAAAGAGGAGGGTGAGATCCTCTAATTGAGGGATTAGGGTTCCTTGAGGAAAGGGATTAAGATCCATCATCTGAGGGTTATAGCTCGAATAGGCATCACCTGGAAGCTTTCATTTGGGATATATTGGATCAACTATGTTTCTATAATGCACCTTTTTTATTTTTACTTTCTTTGATTCACCTGTGCAGTCCACAGTGGTAGACAGAGTGCAGTTATGCGTTGTTCTTAAGGATAAGTTCAGTGAATGCGTAGAAACTTCTAGGGAAAAGCGTGTAGGACCTACTTAAAAAAGTTTACAAGCTATTTTCCCAAAGTTCTCATCTTATTCAAGGTATTTTTGGTTGTTTTAAGGGAGTTCAATGAAACATGTTCGCAGATGGCGAGAAATCCGTTTATATCGATCAAGTGTCATGGTAACAAAATGATGTGTAACACATGTTTCCAAGAATATTAATACACTTTAATGGAGAATTGGGGGATTTACACATCATCATGGCATATGAGGAAGGGGTTTCCTCTAACTACGCTAACACTATTGCTTTCAAACTTCCAATTAGACACCCTAAAGCTAAGACACCAATGAATATTTCTCCATAATCTTTGCCCAATTTTAATGGTCTATTCAATGAATCTTTGGACACCTTCCTTCCTAATTTTGATGTTTGTGTAAAAGCTATGATTCCATTATTACTTTCAAGTTTCCAATTATAGACCCTGAATACGAGGCACCAATGAAGAATATTTCTCCAACGTCTTTTCCCAATTTTAATGGTATATTTAATGAAGACATGGACACCTTCCTTCCTAAGTTTGATGTCATATGTAAAAGCTATGATTACACTAGAAATGCCCTGAAGTTGAAATTGTTCCCTTTTACATTAAAGAATGTATGGCTTATGGGACTTGGGGGACATAGCATATGCACTTCAGATGAATATATATATATATATATGACGCCTATTGCAAGGTAAGGGACCTCCATGAAAAAATATTTAAGATGAATCAAAAAGAGGATGAAAATTTGGAAGACTATGTGGAAAGGCTCCAATATAAATTACAAAGGTCAAAACAAATCAAATTAGATAAGGACACTTAGTAGACTATTTTGGTTAGAGGTATAATAGATCTTGGATATCTTAACCTTTTGAATCTAATAGGAGTGGACACTTCCCAAGTGAGTTATGATGATATCCATGAGTTATACAAATGATGTAAGGAAATTTGAAACATGGGAAAGGTCTTAGATGTGTAATTTGTTGGAAATTTTCAAAATTGACATTCTTAGTTCTTTGAGCTCACAATTTGATACACTTCAAGTTTAAAACGAAGAAAAAAGAATCCAAGCATGCATTATCCATATTTTGGTCTAAATGTAAGAAATATCACCCTTAGATGGAGTTCCCGTTGAATAATGTTGAAGTCTAAGGAATTCGTGAGCATAACCATGCCACTATTATTTCCCTTCTTTACTTAAGGCTGAAAGTTGTGTTTCAAGGAAATAATGACGAAATTGAACAAATTTGTTTCGTTTCCTAAAGAAATCTTGGCAGCCTTGATCCCCATGTATGGTTTTGTGGGAACCTCTTATTTCTTGGCCACAAATCTTGCCTCAACTAACCCAAACCTATTCATGGCCACAAGGTTGGTGAAGCTCTACTTTGGTAACCTAACAAATGCAAGTAGCTCCAAAGTTTGCCCAACAATAGTTCCAATTGATTCAGCAATAATAATTACTACTACTTGATAAAAATCCTCCACCAAGACCACAACTACCTACACAACCAACAACTAACCCAAATAATAATGAAACTCAAAACATGATTAAGTTGTCTATTTTTCCTACTTATTCCATTTCCTATGTCAATTATCAAGATATTCATTTAATATCAGGGAGAATTCTTAATAATCATACTTCTCAAATTATCTCAAAAGATGGTAAGGAGGAAGTTCGAAACTAGGCAAGAAAAGACCCTGTTGAAAATCAATACACTAACTGTAATCTTCGAAATACCCCAATAACCACTTCCCCAAAAATAACAGAATAGCAACAACTAGAAGTTACAAAATTTTCTCCCTATCTAGACAGGAAAGTTTCATAATTTCCTCCTTATCTAGAGAGGTTAAGTATAAACTAATCCCTTTCCCAACTTGATTTTGACTTCCTATGTGAATTAAAGAATGTATGTGTCAAGATCCCACTCTTTCCAGCTATCAAGGATGTCTCCATCTACGCCAAATTTGTCCAAACATTATGTCTAAAATAGCTTGGTAAGAAGAATAAGGATCCTCCAACTATCCATGTGATCAATCAAAGAGCATAATTAATGCTTAAAATATTTTCACTAGTTAAGTAAATATAACCTGAGAGCCAATATCCATATTTCAAATACCCTAGGGGTTGCCATATATATCAGACCAAGGAGACTATAGAGAAGCTCAAATTGCCTAACTTACAACAAACTCCTACAATTCTCCTTGACCCATCTACTATCAAGCCTTAAAGTATTCTAGAGGAAGTCATAATCTTTGTACACTCCCAGAGTATCCACCGAAGTTATGTTTCTACAACCAAAATACAACCTTGGGGGTTCCCCTTAATCTTATGGTTAGCCATTATTGATGCCTATATTGGTTGTAAATATGGAGACATGTCTATCACCCATGGAAATTACACCAAGAAACTCACCTTGTGTCCCAAACCTAACATAGGTCAAAAAAAATCTCGTGTGGGTAGGGAAGGAAGCCAATGATGATGAATATGTTCAACAATTGCATACAATTTATATATATCTCTCTTTTAAATATAAGACGAAAGATGATGTCATTCATGATATGATAACAGATTTTATTCACCCTACAACCATGTCATGAATATGTTACAAGAAGGATGTATGCTCATGTCATGAATATGTTACAAGAAGGATGTACGTTCTCTACTAGATCATCAAAACTCAAGTTTATGCCTTCTTATCTATACATTGTATCTAAAGCACACAATATACTAATAGAAATTAGTCCATAAAGAACACTCAATATTATTCCCCTCCATGTTGTTTGTCATCTCTTGTGTCCCTTTCTGTGCTCTGCCTCCCATTCTCCCCTCTCTCACTGCTCCTCTTCTCTCCTTCCCTTATCCTCGTCCCTCCCTTTCTCCATGGTGTTTCCTCCTAAATTCCCTCACTGCAAAACTCTTAGAAATGAATTGGACCACATCAAACAGTTGCAGGACAAATGGAATTGAAAAGTAAGAAAACTTATGATAAAAATCACATCATCATAGTTTTTTCGACGTGTTTCGAACCATCCACTGTGGTTCATCGTCAGGACAAGACGAAGAAAAAGATCTTGGCATCAAGTTAAATAGATGAAGAGAAAAAATGTAGTCGTTATAATATAACGGTTAGATTTGACTAAATAAATAATATTATTAATAACTAATATTTTCATATAAAGAAAACTGTTAGATTTGACTAAATAAATAATATTTTAATATAAAGAAATAATTGTCATAATATAAATTGTTAATATTGAATTAAGAAAATAATTAATCAAAAGGACAATTTTAATGAAATGAAAATAAAAATAATATTTAGGTCAAACCTAAATAATCAAAACAATATAACAATTAATAAAATCAATATAACAATATAATAAAATAATAAAATAAAATAATATTTGGGTAAGCCTCCAGGGATAGCTCAATTGATCGAGTTCCTATTGCTAAATATCTCGCCTATCAGGATGTCACGGGGTCAAATATCATAAACGCCCTTGGGGTTAGGCCTTGCTAGTTTGGTGGGTAGATCCCTTCGGGTTGATCTACTGGATTTTCCTGTGGATGTAGAGGCCACTCAGTCTTCGTGAACCACCCTTAATCTATATATATATATATATATATATATATTTGGGTCAAACTTAAATAATCAAAACAATTAATTCTAAAAACTTAAAAATAAATAAAAATAATAAATTGTCAAATTTAAATAAAAATATTTAATCAAATCACTAAAATAAAAATAATATTTAAGTCAAACTTAAATAATCAAACAATCAATTAAAAAACTTAAAAATAATAAATGGTCAAACTTATAAAAAAAATATAAATAAATGAAATAAAATAAATATTAATTAATTAATTAATAAATAAATAAATCAATAATGAAAAAAATTAATCGTTTATTAGTAATCAAGATAAAAATACAAATAAATAATAAAAATTAAGAAATTAGAAATATATATATATAAGAAGAAATGGCAGGGATCCAACAGCCGCTAATTTTCTAGCCATCGTCTCTATTCAAATTGCTTGGTCTCCTTTCAATCTCTATAGCTTCTCTAAACTTACGGTGATGGAAATGATCTATCTTAGCAATGACTCGGGCATCTTCAATGCAGATGTGGTGTTTTGTCTTTTTCGCATGTTTTGCTAATGCTAAGGAGCGGGTCCTCCCATGTTTGATGTCTGTTGCATGTCTCTGAATCCTCTGATTTATTGAGCGGCCAATTTCACCAACATAAGGTGTTCCACATGAACAAGGGATTACATAAACACCTTTCATATTCTTAGGGTCCACCGGGTCTTTTACAGATCTTAGGGAATTTTGAATAGTGTTAAGGAGCCTAAAGGTTGAGGGAACCTTGTGCTTTCTAAGGATCCTTGCATTCTTGTCAGTGGTCCCTCGTATAAAAGGAAGGCGTACCCCAAAAAACCAATCATTGGGTTCTTTTTTAATCTTGGAACCCTTGCTAGCTTTAAAGAAATCCCTAAGACATTGGAGCTTATTAACCATTATTTTTTTAAACCTTGAGGAGATGGGTTTTCTCATCTTCAAGATGACTTTCATCAGAAACTCTAAACGCATGAGTGGCTAAAGTGTTGAGAACACCCAACTTTTGAGCAGGGAAATGATGGGACTTAGCGTGAAGATGTTGCTCCGTGTGAATTGCAAATGCTCCTCAGAAATTGGATTTCTATATTATCAGTTAGCAGCAATTAAAGATCACTCAACAAGATCAGCAATCATTTCGCACATGTTGAATAGCCATTATCCTCCTTGCGTGAAATGGTGGAGAAGAAGATCACAGGCACCTCCAATTCCAATATCCGTAGTAACTCTCGCAATCAAAAGGAAGAGACATCTATCAACCAAGAACACAAAGGATAGTTTGCTCATCTCAACAAGAATTAATAAGTGCTCTTCTCAAATAAATTGGTTGTCTTACCTTGTTAGTTATGTATAGAAATAGATATCTAATGAAATCTAAATGCATCTATCTTTTTCAAAAAATTATTAGAGTTTATGCAGACAAACTAATAGGATATATAGGATATAGTTCAACTTATGTATCAGTAGGATCCATAAGTCTAGAGGATCTAGCTTTGGAATCCTCCTCTTATCAGTAAGAAGTATTGTATCAAGGCATACAGCGATCATTGAGGATCTAGCTTTGGAATCCTCCTCTTATCAGTAAGTATTATTATATCAAGGCATACAGCGATCATTTTTCGAATGAATATAAAATAACTGATCGTGTTAAAAACAAATAAATAAAACACTCAATATTAATCCTAGGCTAGACGATGCACAAAAAACAACTATTTGAGTTGTTACAAAAGAATACTAATATATTTCATGAAAATATACTATTATGAAGGGAGCTCATTCTAATCCTTATACTCACCATATTTATATTGGAGATAATTTCCAACTTATTCAACAACCTCAATGTTGAATGAACCCTACATTGAGTGAGATAGTGAAGGATGAATTGCAAAAATTGTTAAACATAAATTTCATTTATCCCACTGTTTTTAGTCAACAAGTTTCCCTTGCTATAATTTATCCTTAAAAAATGAGAAATAGTAAATTTGCACATATTACAATGAATTTAACAAAATTACCTTGAAAGACAATTTTCCTCTAGATCAACTCAAATAGTAAATTTGCACATATTACAATGAATTTAACAAAATTACCTCATTTTCCTCTAGATCAACTCCTTGATACGTTAACAAGAAGTACTTTTTACTCGCTAGATTCAGTGAATATAATCGAATTAACTTGTCCAATGGACCAAGATAATACCATCTTTACTTACCCATGGGGAACCTTTGCTTACCAAGTATTTCTCTTTCATGAGTCCAATGGACCAAGATAATACCATCTTTACTTACCCATGGGGAACCTTTGCTTGCCAAGTATTTCTCTTTCATGAGAAATGCCACGTGTTATTCACCAAAAGGATAATCCTTCATAACCATATCTTTGTTTCTAGAGTCAAGGTGGATCCAAATAAATTTGAATTAATATGCAAACTTTCTAGTTCCAAAACTGAAAAAAGATTTATTGTCCATGAATCATGGCAAAATACTCAAAAATATTTTCATAAGATTTTGTGTGTGAGAAAGAGACCAAACCTCCAATATGGTTATAAGATTTAATTAATTACACAAAATTATATTCAAAATCATTGCTCAAATCCAATTGAATATATATATAACCCATACTTGAAATGTGCATCAAAGTACTCTAAATATCTGCCCTCAAAATTTGAGAGATAATAAATTATGAGAAGTTACTTGACAAAATTCTTCAATCCTAATTAAGCCAAATTTGAAATAGGTAGGTGCGCCAACATTGTTGAAATCACAAATTATGGTAAGTAGTCCAAAGGTTTACCCTCAAAATCACAAAGATACTAGATTATATATACAACCTAATTGGGTTTGGGCAATGATTTTGCATATATTTTTGTTCAAACAATTAAATCTTTCCCTAAGGAAAAACTGTGATTTCCCTTAATGTAAAAAATGAAAAATACATATTGTAGATGCTCTAAAAGCACATCAAAATATTGTTGACTATGCAACCATCATCAGTTTGATATATCAGTGTATAAAACAAGTGTTCACAAAATAAATATACAAAAACTCCATCAAACATATACGGAAACAATTTGAGAGACTCCATCATGGGCAAATCATTGTCCCAAACAAAGTTGATCAAAAAAAAAATGCAAAATCAAAAAATAAGAGGTCTCATACACGATCTGCATCTGCCTGTAACCCATCAACAAAAGGTTTGTGATAATACTCAATGTTCATTCCCATTCCGTTCTAATATCTACCATACCCCCAAAGGCGCACCTTCCTTGGAAAGTTGATCGAAAAATAGTGTTCCTCTCCCTGTAAATATGATCACAAGGGATAAGATCAAAATGCCTTTTAATCAACATAATCTCCTCCAAAATAGGTCTATGTATGTACGTGACATATAGAATGTTGATTGAACCGGTGTACTACTACCCAAGAATCAACAAATCCCTGCAATTGTTGGCACCCTTTCTCTATGGCAAATAGAACAAGAAGAAGCTTCAGGCTTAAGAGCTCAGCAAAATTGTTGGATTTGTGACCCAAACCATTCTTTACCTTAAAAGAGTGATTCTCATTTATATAAAGGATAGCACCACCTCCCCAAATACCTCCCTCTTGAGAGGAACCATCAAATTAAGCCTAAGGTTGAGACTGGTCAATTTAATCAGCCACGATGGTACAGGTTCTAGATCTTGTAGCTTATGCAAGGATTAGCTCATATAAAGAATCCTAATTTAGTTAAACATGAAATATGTACCCAACATTGTTGAGATCACAAAATATGGTGAAGTAATGCAAGAATTTACTCTCAAAAATGCAGAATTTTACTCTCAAAATATGGTGAAGTAATGCAAGAATTTACTCTCAAAAATGCAGATCTAATTAAGAATTCTAACCATCATTTCCATCTATTTTATAATATTGCATATAAAATTTTCAAATTATTATAATATATGAAATTTTTAAATAATAATATTATAATTTTGAATGATTTTGATTCCATAATCTGAACACAGTTAAGAGTTTTAAGATGCATGTGCATTTTACTATAATGTGTTAAAACATTGTAAACATCTTCCTATGAGTATTTCAAATGGTTATTATTGTTTTGAATAACATTTTCCAATATAATGTAATAAATATAATAACTTTAAATTATAAAATACTGTTTACTTTGTTTTTATTTTACATACAATTTGTTCAAATTCTAAATTTATTATTTTTGTTTTTTTCAAGAGAACACATACTTTTGATATTTTATATTTGATAGGAAATCAAAAAGTACAATCCTTTCGCTGCATAGCAACACACTTGATGAGGGTTCAAATCTCATTGAGTATATATATGACCTTTTGTGTCTTGGCTAGAAGAGTAGGCGACCCCATAGCGATATCTCGGCTCTTGTTAAGGCATAAGTTTCCTGCTATTGTGCAGCTTGCGGGCTGTTGCACGTAGCCTAGGTTTATAGTGGCACCCAGTTAGATTTGATCCTGGGTCTGTTCAAGATAACTCTCACCAGTTACCGATTATCCTAAATTTACCAGACAAACAAACAATATAATAAACAAAACAACAAATAAACAAATAAAAAATAAATAAAATAAAAATTGGCTGCCAACAAAACCTTAGTCTCTCTGACCTTAAACATCTCTTGAAGCTTAACTAAATTTTATTTGAACAAGATCAAACAAATTAAAGGACAATTCAAACTTGTAATATAAGAATGGGTCTGTTCAACATAACTCTCACCAGTCACTGATTATCCTAGATTTACCAGACAAACAAATAAAAAATAGAAATAAAAAATAAAAAAATTGGCTGCCAACAAAACCTTAGATATCTCTCTGACCTTAAACATATCTCGAAGCTTAACTAAATTTTATTTAAACAAGATCAGACAAATTAAAGGACAATTCAAAATTCAAACTGTAATATAAGCATTAGTATATAAAAATGAAGTATATAATATTCTTTAATTTAAAAAAATTATAATTGTATGACAAATATTCAATTATAAAATTTTACATTATTTAGGTTATTTAAAATTTTACATTATTTAGATTGTTTATCTTTTTTAGTTTATTATAGTAATTAATAAAACACTAATCACAAAACCTAAAACATAAAATGCAGGTTGCAAGATCCATCTGAAAAATACCATTATGACGAAAACAAAGACATCAATCTAAGCCTCTAAACTTCAAAATGTAGAAGACAGGGTACATCAGTCTACCATTATATTCAACGCCAAGAAATAAATCATTTCCATCTTAAGCAAATTAAATTGGTCTCCAAAAGCTACATGTTCAAGGCATTATAGCGTAAAAGGTGTAAGATTCTTTACCATCTTGTTCTCGCCCTTGATTTAGAGAAACTCAAAATGTGCATGATTTTGTACATGAAGTATAAAAGATCTAAACAGCCCCTATCTGCTTTGTTGCTTCTACTATGTTAGTGCATCTTATCTTAACCTTTTCCCCTACTTTAATAAATAGTCTCATGTCTCATGATTAAAAATAAGTGCCATTGTAAATCTCTTCTAATGGGTCTGCATTCACTACACCACTATACTGTGATCGAACATATTTACCACATAAATTTTATTAGAAACAAAAACAGTTATAATGTGATGACAGTGCTGGGCAAGTCCACAATCACTTAACACTGAATCGAAGTCTACACTTGCAATTAGAAACACCTCCTGCTCGCTTCTAATGTACAAACCATAAAAACACAAACGTTAACATGCAAGAATAACTCAGCATGTTGCCACAAGAAGGCAGTTAAGGAGTTGACAATATTAAAAGTTGCAATAGCTATTGTTCAAATGCGTAGATTATCGTGCAGTTCTGTCTTGACTCTGTTTATGTTAGAAAACTTGCTAAAATGTACAAAAGTAGTCATATCTACATGGAATGAAATCCCAAATTCAATGAAAAAAATACTATAGCAAGGACAATAAAAATGCAGCGTTTTTATCTATAAAGCAAACACAGTAACAAGAGGCTACTCTGACAGGCATGTCAAAGTGCCAAGCCAAGTCCACTCGAAATTTATACTCAAAACAGAAGGTAATGAACCCAGAAACATAATCCACGACAATAGTAGACAAAATTAAGCACAACATTGTTCTAAAATGCAAAAGTTGACATAGGTTTAGCTAAGAAAATAACCGAAACAAAAATAGTATTGAGCACAATCTTAATCTGCTTTATCCCAACAAATAAGCCAAAGAATGATGAAATCAATGAAGATGATGCATCATGTAAGGTAAATTTTCAATACTTATTGGATGAACGTAACAGCTGCGTGTTTCTTGCAGAGATAACTTATTTTGGAAGCTGTCTTGCGAAACAAATTGTGGAAACTACCATATTGATTTAAATATCAGTTGAGGTGAACAATTCTTGTGCCCAAACCTGTATGCACATAATGCCGCTTATCCTCGCCTTTCACATGATAAAAAGATATTTCTATTGGCACATATTCCTGTCTCAATAAATGAACACAACTCCTCTAAGATTTCATCTTGAAACGCATTTGCATGCTCATGGGCAGTAGATATAGTGATACCTAATTGATCTCCATAATCTCCATAAACAGATAAATAAGATGCTCATTGAGTCTGGGTACTTATCAGAAGAAACCCTTGCTTGAATCTAATTGCATCTGCAATTGGGTCTTAAAAGACCTTAATGTTTCAAGCTAAAACTAGTTTTACTCTTCGTATTTTGGATAACTATCAAAAAACTGCTACTCCAGAACACCATTACTTCTCACAAAAATATCCTTTGCTCAAACTCTCAAAGAACAATGCATATGATTCACAGGCATTGCAGTGTAGCTTCCAGTAATTCTTCAATGCATGGTAGGATGGGGGATGCGGGGCCGCACTGGTGTCTTTGATGGACTTACCCTGCTCCCAACAGGAAAATACAAATATAAACCATTAAACTAGATTAGAGAAAATCATACCAACAATTTACTGGCAAGTCTGCAAATTAATTTACTGCATCAAATAAAAGATGTACCTTATAGGCAAAGATCCCACAATTGCACCACTACAGTTCAATGCAAGTATGGCACTTTCAGCCTGCAACAACAAAAAGTACATTGGAAAACTTCTATAAAGCGATAAATCACCTAGATAACTTCCACAGCATTCTACTTATATTTTCCAAATTCACAGCTATGTAAGTCATATAGAGAGGTACAATCTTCCTAGCTTGAAAGCAGAGTAAAGTTGACATAATTGCATCAAGAGGTGCTTTCTACATCCCAGGTGGGTGAGATGTACATCTATAACTCATGTCAGCTAAAAAAAAAAATCAATTAATAAAAAATAAAATAAACACACAATGTTGCCTCAAAAGTAAAATTTAAAAATAAAACAGTTACACATTAAATTTGGCAAACATAAATACAATTACAAAATGAATCCATATTAAATTCTACAACCAGATAATTGAAGAGATTTTAACACTTACTTCAGCATATGTTGACCCAATATTGTATTTTACGAAGATAAAAATAAAGTACCATCAATAATGCTCCAAGGTATCACTTGTCAAAAGAAACTATTTGGTACTACTTTTCTTGGCTGTTTTCTATCAATCCACATTATCAAAGTTGAGTTGCTGAAAGGAAAGCGCACAACACATATGAGCACACCAAAGTAGATCTGTCTTAATTCATGATCTCAATTTTTTCCTGATCCTTTTTGGTGCGTGCTTATAGGCCTTAAATCTATAACTTAAAATACATGAATCTACTTTTCGTGGCTGTTTTCTATCAACCCACATTATCAAAGTTGAGTTGCTTAATGGAAATCCATCTTTTATCATTATCTCATTTTTTTCTGATCCTTTCTGGTGCTTCGTAGATTGGAAATTAAGATGAATCTATGTTGATAATAAATGAGTCTGTGTAATTAAATAAATCAACTTAAAAATAAATAAAATATAATTTGCTATGTCATAAACGTGGATCAAAATTTCTTTTAAAAGTCCTGGCC